>JAWWTY010000123.1:70156016-70192742 GCA_035222235.1 Margarornis squamiger
CATTTAACTTTACTATAAAATTCAATTACAGGAACATCTAGATCTTTTTGAATACATACCACTTTTAGCCTTTGAATGGTGCTCTGAGATGTTTAAATGTGTGTGTTATTGATCCACTAATAAAGGGGGTGTAGTTTTGTCCAGGAAAAACAATCTGTCAGCAGAAGTTGTAGAAATAGAGGAAACAAAGGCTTGTGGCTTTTGTCTTTTTAAGTCTTAAAACATGATGATAGTCAGGATGGTAACCCCTCACTCCTAAGTTGGACAGCAGGTACTATTTCTACCTTCTTTTACTTGTCACTCCCTAATAACTACTGTTTTTCTTTCTTTTCTTCAGCTTTCCTAACAATTTATCAAGATTCAAATCCATAAGTCATTGAAGGAAGGGCACGCTGATTGAAAATTTGATAAATTACTTCTGGTAATGTGATTTAACTTTCCAAATGTTCTTCATTCCACCAGTGGTTTTCTTCTCACTTGTTCCATATGTTCAGTTTCTGTCATCACCAGCTGTAAGAAATGTTTTTGACTCTTGACTGCAATATATGTCCACTTGCAAGCACTGACTTCTAGGCTGCACACTCGTTAAGATAGTCTTCATTTTTACCTTTCCTTTGCCAGTCATGTTGTTTCTTTACCTGTGTGACTCGGAAATTGAATGTACCACTGTTTACTGTTTCTGAAATGGGAATAAAGTCATTAGTAATCTCTGACTTGATTTAAAAAGGGAATGTTTGCTTCTGTAATTTTTTTCTTCCTTCTATGAATTTTTCCTTTTTTTTTTTTTTTCTTTAAATCTCACCTTTCTTTTAGTGTTGGATGCTGCAAGGCAAAGAGCCTAGGAGAACTCGGCTTACTGCTATGGAGCTTAGTCTGATTATATTCTACCATTCTTGATACTCAAATGTCAAAGATTCAAAAAGCTAGTGACTGAAAGAACAGAGTTTTTTCTTTGGCAGTCATTAATATAGTCTAAAGCACTACTGATATGGTTCTCAGGGCTTGAAGTTAAGTTCCTTTTCTTGACCTCTACTTTCTTCATGTATTGACTCAGTCTATTTGCTACCTGAAACAGAGAAGATAAAATCTAACAGTTAATACTCACACTAAAAATCATTCCAATTCTCTATGATAATTTATGATCCCTGTTAACTCCAATGTACATTTGTGCTGGTTTCAGCTGGCATAGAGTTATTTTCTTCCCAGTGGCTGGTATGGGACTCTCTTTTGGATTTGTGCTGAACACAGGGTTGGTAACACAGAGATGTTTTTGATTTGGCTGAGCAGGGCTTACACAGAGCCAAGACCTTTTCTACTTCTTGTACTGCCACACTGGCAAGGACGTTGGGGGTGCTTGGGAGGAGACACAGACAGAACAGGTGAGTCCAACTCCCCAAAGGATTATTCCAGACCATATGACATCATGCTCAGTGTATAAAGTGGGAGGAAGAAGGAGGAAGGGGGGATGTTGGGAGGGATGGCATTTGTCTTCCCAAGTAACTGTGCCATGTGATGGGGCTCTGCTGTCCTGGGGATGGCTGAACCTGCCTGCCCATGGGAAGAGGGGAATTAAGTTCTTGCTTTGCCTTACTGGTGTGCACAGCTTTTGCTTTCCCTGTTAAACTCTGTCTCAGCCTATGGGTTTTCTGACTTTTACCCTTCCAATTCCCTCCCCAGTCCCACTGGAGGGAGAGTGGGCAAGTGGCTTTGTGGGCTTTGGTTGCTGGCTGGGGTTAAACCACAGTAACACTTTCCTCTGGCGAGCACACCTCCTGCTGATGTGGATCACTGTTTTGGAATTAAGTGTCATCCTAACCTCAGCACTAAACTAAAACCATGGATTCTATAATGTCCACATTTAGGGAGAATTTGTTTCTTCCTCCTGCTGGGAGTGAGTCGAGCACCAAAATGTCAGCTCCTCTGGAGTCTTTGGAAAAAGTCAAGTAGGAGAAGCAAGATTGATTCCCCATCAAGGTCACAGGATCTTGGTGACACTTTTCTATATAAAAATTAGTGTCTCCTCAAAGTACTTGTTTTCTTAGGACTCTTCCCTCCACTCTCTCACCTGTATTGCAGGCCTGGCTGCCTTCAAGCATTGCTATATAATGTGTTGCCAAAAGCTTCGAGCTGAACAGGATGATGGAATTACCACACAATTAATCTGTGGGGTGTGAATGAAAGCTCTTATCAATATAAATAATTTTTTTCACCTATGAAACTAATGGATAATATGGAACAGCAGCCAGCACTGAACATTAACAGTGTTCAGCAGGGCTGGGCTGCTTTATTCCACCATCAGCTTGTCTCAGAAATAATCCTGCTTACGCTAAGAAGTTATCACGTATTTGTTGACACTACAAGGGGTTTTACATTGTTAAAGTTTTAGAGAGCTTTGTTGGAGACATTTCTATATGTTTCAATAATGTAAGTACATGTTATTGAAACTTATGGCTAATAATCTCAAACAGGCCTTTGGATTCTTCAGCATAGAGGAGAATTTACCTCTGGGAAAATTGTGAAGAAAGGGAATAATGATACACAATAGAAAGAGGTTGCCTGTTGGAATGAACAAAAGAGATGGGACTAAAACATGTGAGGAAGAAATGAAACAAAGCGTGAAAAGTTGTGATGGAAAAAAAGAGGTGGTGGCAAGGAAAAGAAAAATAAGTTTAAATTTTTAGATGCTCATGGAATAAAAGTCAACTCTCCACTAGAACATTTTGATTTCTGAAAAGTTACAGCAGTTACTTGGTGTGCCACAAACAGTTTTGTTGTTGCTGAATTTTTATTGTTAAAAATAAAAGTCTATGTGGGTTTTTTTCCATTTTTATCCCCTCAATATTCTGTAAATCCTTCATCTGAAGTTATTATAAGAAAATGTGTATTACCACTGACTTTTCAGTCTCTCTTGCCTAAGGTTAACTTACAGGGACTTTCTAGATCCCAGCCTAAAGATATCATAAGGTAAATTCTTTGCTCTCTTACTACTTTATAGTTCTTAGCAGTTCAAATGCTACTGGCTGGTGTCTGATCGGGTTGTGAGCACAATTCTGAGCAAGAAGACCTGGAGTAGTTTGTAATTTAAGTATTATACCTATGAATTTTTTTATACCTACTGTCAAGCTGATTTCATGTATAACAAGAGACACAGAAACAAAGAAATACACTAGTACTGTCTCTTCAGAGTGGAGAGGAACCCTTCTCATCAGCTGCTCTGTGGTGGCTGCCATACCCCTGGCTATGGAAGTTTTATCTGTATGTGTCTGTGTACCTACAGAGAGCTGAAGATCTTGCAGTGAATTGCATTTTTTTCCCACAACTGGGGAGCTGAGATGTGAAGCAAACTGCAAGATCATTCAGATGAAGGGAAAGAGGGATATTAAGTATGGAATAAAAAGCTGGTTTGAAATGCAGATATTTGCTTAGACTGAAGACTCTTCCTCATCTGACTTGGACCAGAGACTATATATTCAATTTTGAAAATTCAATGAGCATCCTTATCACTAAGCTGCTGAGTACTTTGAAATATAGGCCATAAATGGAACAAGTGTAAATGCTTCTTCAGACAGCTTCAGATAAATAGCTGAATTGGATGCCTTTCTTCTTGTTTTGACAAGAAATTTCCCTCTCAAATAGTCCTCATCTCTGCTATTAAGGTATTCTGTAGATTCCATGAAAGATCTGCTGATGTCCCAGTGTTTGCAGCACTCACCTGGGATAGAGGAGAGGGGTTCAAGCCAAATAAATGGAAAAATGATGCCAACAACAGGCATTAATGTCCCTCACATTGTGGCAAATGCTTTAAGTGCCTCTTCTGAAATAGGCATTTTTTTCAACCTTAGAAGACCTGAAATTTATCTCTCTGCAGACTATGAAAATATTCACAGCCTAGGAAAAGCATTCATCACCTGACTAGACATCAGAGCAGTCTGCCTCTGCATTCTGACCTGAAAAATATGATCTGAATAGTTGCTGTGGGCTGGAGTTTCCAAGCACACTGAGCAAGGCTGATCCAAATGCCTTAACCTTCGAGTTTAGGAATTTACCAGGGTTTGTCTGGTGGAAACCCAGTTAACCCTGCCCTGTTGGAATTTACAGTGTTAATAGTGTTGAGTCAGCTGAGGATGATTAATGCCACTGGTGCCATCTTATGTATCCTAAATAAACATAAAAATTCAAAGGACTGAATTTACTGTTGAATTCATATCCTTTCAGAAGAGAAATTTTCCTGAAGCAGGACGGACACAGGAAAGGATTTTCAGATAACCAAAGAGCAAGTCAATTCTTTTAGCCACTATTTCAGGGTTTAATTTTCTTCCTCAGTGCTAAATATGCCAAGTGGAAGGCTTTCTCCAGCTTCCATTATCTGGTTTTAAATGGTGTCATTAGCAGAAGGGGAGGTCAGGGGGGAAAAAAAAACCACATGTGAAAGCTGTCTTAGCTCAAAGCTCCAGATAAAAGCATGTTACAGAAGAGAAACTATAGTGTCCCCAGATATCTGAGCAAAGGAGTGAGCCAGGACAGAAGGACCCATCCTGACTGTTCTCTTAAGTGAATTTCTGGTTTAGAAACCAAATCCTCTTTCTCTGTCTTTGTGTGTAATGGCTGAGTTTACTCCCATTGTAAAACACCAGAAGGATGATAACCCAGATTTTTTAAGGAGAATCAAATCTGTTAAATACTGGCAAGGATTCTGACATTCTTTTAATTAAAGCAAAGAGGCAAAGGCTCAGTTAGCTTGGGGAAGACAACGTTGTCAGCTTCTAAGGAACAGTCACTAAAACCGTGTGACATTTTCTGACAATAACTCGTGTTAAACATCTTGTGGCACTGAATAGCTGAAACTTTCCAAAGAGGTGGGACAGTTTTGATGGAAGCCTCCCTAAATGACCTCTTCATACTAGAACAACCCATTTTGCAGCTGTTACACCACTCATCAACAGTTCAGCAGATGCAGTTTTGTCAAGTGTTAAGTGCAAGGATAGATAAATTCAAACTAAATGAATCAGAGGGAGTTGGAGTCCAAAACATTTGTGTAAATACAGTCATATACAATAACAATTTATGATATATGAAAATTTAAGATCCTGATTAAATCTTCAGACTATTAAGAAGGTATATGTTGAAATAAATATTTAAAGACATTTATTTGTTCAAGCACTCAGGTACTGTGTAATAGCCAAAGTCAGGTTGTTCAAGGTATAATGAAAATTTCTTTTGACAAAAATGATATTAACTAAGTTGAAAAGTAAGTTTTGCAGACAACTTTTTTTTTCATATTATACATGGGAAGCGAGTCAGAGATTAAATTATTTCCCCAAAGTTATGCAGGGATAGCACTGATGTTAGTCAAAGTGAAATGTGAAAGCTCCAGCTCTGAAGGAGGGCCACCCTTGGCTCAGTGGCTTTCTAAACTAGCAGGTGATAAGGCAGTCCTCCCATCCCATCCTTCTGTGTTTAAGGGGTGGAAAAATCCATGTTTCACACCTTTGCAAGGCAGCAAATTGACAAAAAGAATAGTATTTCAGGTTAATCTTTCCTATAAGGTTTCAAAAAGCATCCAGTATTGATCTTAATTTCTTATTTTAATAGTTATTTCAAAAGAAAAACTGAGAACAAACTGAAGATACTTCCTTTGCATCCCTCCTTGGAAACAGCTGAAATGGAAAATATTCAGAATATTTGAGGCTCCTTGGTCCATTTGTTATATGAACTAGTCAACACTGACACCCAATAATTTCTCTTCTGCTGAGAACTTTTCAGGGAATGGGCAAGGCAAGAAATAGCATTTATCAAATTTATCAAGCTGCTGACATGAATGTCCTATTCAAACAATTTGTAATAATAAACTTATGTCTGAGAGAACCTCAATTTTTGCCCATCATGTTTAGACAGCTGATGTACTGTAACTTCCTCAGCTTTATATACAATGAGGAAAATCAAATATCCTCTGTTTCAGGAATAAGGGTGAAAGAAGAGCAGCATGATCCTGTTTATCTCTCGGTAGGTGTTGAGCTATGAAATTTAAGAATAAAAGTCTTAAGCACTAAAAATCAGAAACAAGTGTATCATAAATATGCATTTAAGAAGATCTGAAATACTTAGATCTTTTCCAGCCACTATTAGAGCTATTGGAATTATTTCCAGTGAGACACATACAGATAGTAACTTCAAGAAAAACTGAATTAGATGGCAGAACTTTCCTTGCAGATGTCAGAATCTGATATTTATAACATAGAATAGGAGCTGAAAGGCTTCATTTATGAATGCACTTTCTAAGCCTCTCCATCCAAATGGTTTTCTGGAATTTGGGGAGGGGAGTAAGAGTTAGCCATATTCCAGTTGAAGTAATTCAGTGTGCTAGTTGAATTGCTTACTGACAAAAGAGATGCAGGATGGAAACTCCTTGTTGATGGGATGGATTAGAATGTGAAAGTGCCAGTCTTCATAAATTAGAACAAGTATAATCTAAAGCCAATGGGGACCTAAATTAAAGGTGCTTTCAAATTTGTCATGTTATTCAGTTGAAATCCAGCAAAATCAGGCTCTTAATGATAGGATAAGAAGCAAATATTAATGTATATTTTCCAGATCAAAGCATTTTAAAACAGAAGATAAGTAGAAAACTAAGTCAAAGCTGCTTTTTAAGTCGATATAAGTCCAATTAAGTTTCCCTGGACTGAGGGTAGGAAGGAAATCCCTATTGATGTACTGCTAAGCAAATGCAAATATGTTACTTTTTAGCTCAATTTTTTAAATCCAAAAAGTCTTTTTAGATAATAACTTAATGTTCTGGTGTATTCCTGAGATGCTGGTTTGCATTCTACATTAGATTATTAGTACTGCTTTTGTATGTTGCGTATGTGGATGTGCTGTCTGCTTCTCCTTGTCCATCACTTTTGAGCTTATTGACTTACCTCTGCCAATGGTGGAAGAGTGGGAATTGAAACAAAAAAACACTAATTAAAAAATTGTATATTCAAAGCAGGCTGGGCAGTAAATAATCATGTATTTCCCCACTGATTTTCATGTGTGTCATTGCCATGTAACTGTACATATGGCATAGATTCTAATTCTTAATGAGCAATAAACAGGTAGATGACTTCGAAAGAGAGATAGTAGGCAGAGAAGGATATGTGGGTGTATATTTTGAAGTCCTGTCCATAATAATCTGCTTCATTGCAGTTATCACCAAAAAAAAAAAAAAAATTAAATCCCCAAATCCCCCAAAATCAAGTCATCACCTCTTTATCTATTAGTTTGCACTGCAGCAAATTAATAAAAAAGTTTGCCATGTAGATTTTGGTAGGGGAGTGTTCAAAAGAGTAAGGATTCTTTTATATATATATATATATATATATATATATATATGAGGAGACAAAAAAAGTGAATGGTATCTTTTAACTATTCTCATCATGAACATCCTCCTGTAAAAGTTAGAAAGCTGTTGGATAAAAAAAAATAAATGTATTTGCAATGTATGTTAGTGGTGAAGGGAATTTTCTCATTACATCAGTCCAGCTTGAGATGTAAAGTTTCTGAAAATGCTGGAGGCATGAGAATAAAGCCATATTTATTGGTTTTGCTGTTCCAGTTTTATCAGGAAGAATAGAGAATTTGGAGAAAAATGAAGCTATGCAGAAACTGCTTGCTTATTGACACAAAAGTCTATATATTTCTATAACGAAAATGTTATTAAATAACAAATAAAATAATTCAATAGTAAAAATTTCACTCTAGCACATTGAATGTAGTACTGGGTGTTTTCATGAAATAAGCACAAAGTCCTTCCATCTTACATTTAACTGGTTACCCAGCATTGAAGATAAAATTTGCTTTATACTGCAATTAATAAATGTGGAGTTTGGGTTTGCTTTCCTGAAGGAACAAGACATACCTGTATCCTTCCTTTGCAATAATAACTTCTGGATTCTACCTGTTTCAACCAAATTTATTAAGGGTGTGCAAGGCAAGATGTTCCTAATGAGCTTTATGTAACTAGGCAACCATGAATCAGAGAGAGACCTTGTTCATGGCCTTCACTACAAGAAATGTCATAAAATTATCTAAAAACTTTATTACCAATCAGGAAATATGCTAGCTGAAAAGAAGTTCTTACTGTCCCAATCATTATAAATTGTGTGAAAATCCAGTCCTGGAATTCAGAATTAGGAAAATAAGCTTTGTAAATGCACTTTGATATTAATGTCTGAAAGAATGGGAAGAATACTGAAAACAGCACCAAGACTGGTGGCTTACAAAGAAGATTGTGCCATGGAGCCAAGAAGTGAAATGCAAGAGGTTAAATGTTATAGTGTGGTTGCATAACAAAGCTGTGTGTTTAGAGGAAAAGAGAAGCTTGGGATTCACGTGATATTTGGGTATCTACCTCAGCCCCATGTTCCAGCCAAAAGCTGGTGTTCCAGGTGAAGCAGAGCAACCAAACCATCATTCATACACAGTGCTCCCTGCTTTCATCCATTTTCTAAGTTCTTCCAGAGAACACAGTGGTTTCTGTGTTTGTGCCAATCCTCACCAAACCTTTTGTTCAAAACCTTGTACAATCCCTGCTGGACTCTTTGTAAGTTTCTCCAGGTTTCTTTGGAAGGGATTCCCCAACTTGGGTGAATACACAAAAGTCATCCTTTTGTTTTGTTTTCTCTTCTTTCCCATTAAGTTGGATCAATCTGTGCTCATTAACTCTTTCATGGAAAGAGCCAACATCAGTCCTTCCCTCATTTTCCCCTTGTCACACAAAATTTGATACCTTTTTATCAATTACTGCTTCAAATTTTTCCAGTATGAGACAGTGTAATAATGACCACAGCTCTGATCCATCCTCACTGTGGTTCTTTGTCCCTTTCCCATTGATCTGGTATTGTTCCTGGGGTGGCAGACATTATCCACATAGTTTTTGAGATAAAAGTTAGGTCAGGATTTATATAAAGGCATAATGCTCTTCACTATGCCTTTTCTGATGATCCAATACTTAATTATCTTTGCACACTAAGCTTAAGTCCAAGTGCTCATTCTTCTTCTATAGATAATACTTTTGTAACCAAGATAATTTTTATTTCCCTTAAAGTGTACTTTTTTAAAAAACGCTATTTGAAACTGTGCATGGGAGGAATGGACAGGAGATATTTTTGGCCTCCAAGGGTACATTTACTACCAATGTAGTAATTATGGCTTAAAAAACACCCCAAAAATAAACCAATTGTTCTGATGCTGTCAAAATGTTTTGTTTAAGCTTCTATTGTTACCTTAAATGGCTAAGTTATACCTCATTGTGCATCAGAGACCTGGGAATAGAATCCAAACAGATTCAAACAGTAAGATCTGATGGATTTAAATGGTGAGATCTAAAAATTATTTCTTGCAGCCTGAAGTTTCAGAGTAATAGTTTAAAAAAATAGTTTTTATTCTGAAAGAGCCAAAACTTTGGTTTATTCTTATTTGTGGATTTGGTGGGGTTATTTTGTTTGGGGTTTTTTTTATTGTATTTTTTTTTTACTTGTTTAAATTTTCTCTCCAGCTAAGCCATCTTACTCTGTGGAACTGGGCACAAAGAAATCTAACAAATACACCAGTGTATTGCATGCATACACACACAGTCATTTTGAGAAGTGACAGGAGAGGGCATAAAAATAACCAATGAGAAAAGCCAAAGCCCAAAAAAGAGATACAAACACCAAAGGACATCAAGAATTACAAGTAAATTAGTACTAATAGAAAAGCTGGCAAAGTATACAGGTAATATTCAGCAGTGGGTCAAAAAATTGCAGATCAATATGCTGGTTTGGCTGAAGCATTTTCACCTTTTTTCCATCATCTATCTTAATTCTAGAGGCAAAAAATACCCAGAGCCAGCCACTGAGAAACACACAGGCCCTCAGCACAGAATACATTAACATTTCCCAATTGTAATTTAGAGGCTTTTAAACATCTGCACCCAGTAAACTTCATTCTATCTTCTTGAGAGGTGCCAACCATCTCTAAAAGTAGTTTGGGAAATAGATGAGGTACCAGAGGATTGACAAAGGGAGAATTTGCTGTTGATCTTTAAAAAGAGCAGTGGGGGGAGGAAATCTTGGGAGGTGTGGGTTGATTAGCTTCAGGTTGCTTCTAAAACAAACAAACAAAAAAAAGGTAGAAAAAATAAATTATTCCTATCACTACCATGAAAACAAGATGAATAATTGTTATGAATTTAGGTCAACTGATCCAGTTCCTGTCTACAGCACCTTAACAAGTGCTGGAGACAAAGGAATGTGTCAGGAACAGCAGTTCTATTAGCAGGAGTTTTCACCTTTTAGTAAGTAATGATAACAATTTTAGTAAATCTTTTCTCACCTGGCATTCTCATGAGCAGCCCAGGGATCCATACCCTGAATACAGTTTGAAATATGCCAAGGTGGACACAGAGCTGTCTTGAGAAATATATGGAGAGTGGCTATCAGAGATTTATTATCAAAACAGGAGAATATATTATGAGAATTTTCTTGGAGGTCTTGGATTTGATGCAAATCAGTACTGGAGTCAGTTTTTTGGATGATAGATCATAGCTTGTGGTCATTAGATTTTCAGGGCTGCAGGTGAACTGAAAGAAGAACAAAAGTTCAAACTAATTTCACCAGCTTTAGCATACAGTCTGAAAATGTTGAAAGGATGCTATTAACTACAGAAAAATGCAAGGTTTTACCCTGACACAGAAATAATGAGTGCAAAATCTGAGAAGGGTAGCAGACAGAATCCCTGTAACACTTAATCCTGTGTGCCAACGTTATGGTTTGAGGGGTAGCATTTCAAGAAGGACAGAGAACACTTCAGTCTGGGGAAGAATGAGGGCCTGGAAACCATTAATGATGAGGAGTGACAGAACGACCTGAGGCTGTTGTAATTAAAATGTGATTTTAATGAAATATAAAAAGATTTGAGAATATAAAATCTTCAATAGTACAGAAAAGGTGACTGTGAGATGCTTATTCAACTTTCTCTTTTTGTGTAATGAATAACTAAGCTGCAGGACTTACAAAGGGTGTCACGCAATCCAAAAACATTAAGAGGTTTGAAGAACAGTATAAATTTTGAAAGTGGTGCCAGGAATCTCCAGCCTGCTGAAATTTTGGATGATAGTGCAAGAGAGGTCTCTCTTTCCATACCAGTTTTTACAGGATTTTTCTAACCCATGTGTCACTGACAGCTATTGGAAAGAAAATATTACTGTAGTTGGCTGTTTGGTCTGACACAATCTGTCCTTGTAGATGTTTCTGTGCTCTAAAGAGAGAGTTACTGTGATGGGGTGTAGTAAGTGTAGTATCTCTGGTATGAGGACATATAAAAGAAGAATCCTTTCCCTACTTCATCAGGTGTTGCTTGCAAAGCAGTGGCTCTGGGGACTCAGAAAACTCATATTAGGCAATTGGAGGGGGAAGAGCTACTAAAAATGAGGGGCTGGTATAATGAACTGCTGGAAAATGTACAGCCTTGCTGCCAACTTTGGAGACTTTTGAGAACAGGTTCAAAGAATAACTGTCCTGAAGGATTGCAGGTGTAGCTGATGCTGCTTTGGAGGAGGATAAAGAGCAGTATTTCTTGAGTCCCCTCAATCCTCTCAGTCTGTGATGAATCTCTCCCCCAGTCTCAGAGAGAACAGATCATGGATAATGTAATCAAAACCTCAAGATTTAGGGGATTTTCAGTGAGATGATAACTGAGTGATGACTTGTCAAACCTGTCTCTGGTCAGCCACTTGGCAGAGGTATTGGCAAAGAGCTCAGTTCCCCTTTTGACACCAAAATGGATATCTGGATGTTCCCAAAGCGTGGAGCTGTTTGATATGATGCTCCGTTCAATAATCTTAGTCACAGGATAAGAAGTGTTTGGGGCTAAGCAATTTCGCAGTCAGATGTGAAGCTGACATGCAACATTTCTATTCTCCTTGAACTGGAAAAAGAATTAGGAGTTCTGCAATATCTCATATACTGGAGTGATAAAGGTGGTAGGACTTTGCTCATAAATCCCCATTTTCTTCCAAAATGTGCCTCACACACAGATTAAATATTTAAAAAGAACTCCAATTAAAATTCTCTCCCTTTTTCTGAGGATTTCTTTTCTGCCTCTACTGATGTTTCAAGCCAGCCAAAGGCAAACAATAAGTGAAGTTGAAGATGGATGTCAATGTTACACACCTGGGTTAACAATTAGAGTACAAAAATATACACTTTGTTTCATTACAGAATCTCATGGCATAGGAGTGTCAGCAGGAGAATACTTCAGATTAGTTCTCCAGCTTCTTAACTGTGCAAATGTGAATTTGCTGTTTGCTTTGAATTTTAATACCCCTGAAAGATTAAATAATATTTTTTCCTTTTGGAAGGCAGGGATTTTATGATAAAACCTGCAGAGGAAATAAATATAGAAATATTCACCTAGGGCCTGCTTTAATTCACATGAAAGCTAAGACAGAAGCTTTTGTTGCCTCTGCTAAAAGTTGGCTTATTGCATATAGTTTAGTAATTTTCTTAGTCAATTAAAGTGGGACTACTGTGATCCCTTGCGGGGCTTGACATAAAGATCCAGTCCAGAAGAATGCCTTTCTGTTGGATTTCCACTTTTCTGCCGAGTTTGGTGGTGTGGAACTACTGATGTAGCTTCAAGTAATGGTCTACCTCTGTCTTAAATCATGCTTTGTCATTTGGTTGCACTTATTTAAAATGGTGTGAATGTGAATCTTCCCCACAACTGATAATACCAGCATAGACTAGAAGGGCATCAGGATTGCTCAGTTTGTTGCAAGTCATCCAGAGACAGATCTGTGACCTTAAACAAACAAATAAAAGCACACACACGCACAAAAACCAAAACAAAAAGACCACAAACACCAGAACTTCACAAAACCAAACACCTTCGCACACACACACAAAAATAAACCCCACTGTTGTGTGCATCTCTGTGTACTGTTTGCAAATATTTAGAGATCTCATGTAATGTATGTAAAGCTTTGGGAGAAATGTGCTCACACAACAAATCCAGCACGTCCTCCTCTTTCTATCACAACAGAGCAGGAGATTCTTAAGTAAAAAGTAATAATGACTTAGGAAAACTTTGTAGTGGGGTAAATTCTGTATGCACTAGATAATTAGTTTGGTATTTGAAGGGTGTGCTGTGCTCATTGCCACGATGCTTCACCTGAAGTGGTGTATTTATCCCCCAGGTTACTCAACAGCAGCTCACAGTCACAGCTCAGACAGTAGTTGCACTCCATGGTCTCTGTGGAATCACGGCCCGATTTTCTAGCAGACTGCACTTCACAGCACGGTGTAACTCAATGTTTCATTTAGGATTGACGTTGTCAATCACATCTCTACTACACAGAAATGATTACCAGGTACAGTTCCTACTGATGGCCAGAAGAATTAGGACTGACCACTTCATTGAGAACACTGTAAAAAAAGTAATGCCTCAAGGAAGGACACCAGCCTGCAGCAAACTCACCAGAAGGTACCCTGATGCCGAATTTGAAATGCGGATGTAATCTGTAAAATTATATGACAGAGAAAACTATTTGAGTACAAAACGTTGTAACGCTTGAGAACGCAAGCAGCAGGCCTATCTCTCAGTAGAATATTTCATAAGTTCCTGAATTTCTCATGTCTTCAAAGAGCCAGACTAAAATGCTCCACTGCTAAAGTGATCCCTCTGTACAATATTAAAAATACTTGGGAAAAATTTTGCAAGAACAGAAAGTGGCTTTCAAAAAATACCTGCAGTTCTTACATTTCCTCAAGGAACCGAATTCTGCAGGACTTCAGATCTTCATGTGCCCTTGTCTGGCCTGAGAGGGACAAGCGAGTTTAGGTCGCCAATGTGAGCCATACTCATAGAAGACGTAGGTGGGTCTCTGTGCTTTCAAGCACAGCTCAAGTAAGAGAATGCATTCCACATTGCACACAGTTCTCCTTTACCTGACCCTTGAAAAAGTCAGTTCTTCATCAGCCAAGGTGAGAGGCGAGATAGTTTTATGTTTAAAGAAAATTAATGACAATTTAGTGATATTTTACCAAATCTTTGTCTATCTTACTTCATCTGACCAATAAACCCTACAATGGAGAAGGCTCAGGGGAGATGGGCAAGGATGATGTGCCATGAAGCTCAAGGAATAAATGCAGGATGGAGCTGACCACAGCTGTGGCAAAACTGACTTAATCTCAACACAGAGGTGTCTGTGGCCTTTGATTTCAGTCACCAGCTGTCAACAGCTGAGCAGATCAACTGATGGTACAAATATTTCTCCCTGGTTTCATTAGAAGAATATGGATGTCTCCTTAAGTTGGCCAGACCAGTGTGTGAGGAGTGAATGTGGGGTTCAGCCCACCACAAAATATAAAAACTGAACAACTAATTATGCATTTTTGAAGAGAGAACTGAGCTTCACATGGATTAGGGATGTCCAGCGTTGTAATGCCAAGCATGTCCTAGAGGTTGGTAATGAGAACCAGTCTGATATCTTGATTGAACTGACTATTACACTTAGCAATATATACCAATTGCAATTTACATTTGAACTGTGGTTTTGATATATTTTGTACTGATGTGCTAAATCAGAAATCTCATGTAAGATCAACTGTCTTCTACTAAGTAAGTTTTATAGTAAACATTGCATCTTCCCTGTGTGGAATATCTAAAAGAACCTGACCAGAGCACTGAACTCTTAATCTTGCTAACAGGGAGTCTCATCAGGAGAGTCCAGTTTGTTTCCACAGGGTGCACGCTCCCATTTAACCATAGACAACATATCTTTATGTAAGGATTGTATTGCTGAGTCCCTGTGACTTGTGTTGCACATTTATATATTAAATAAGAGGGGGTAAATCTGTTAAAAATCAGCCAGCAGTGGTCTGTTTAAATAGGTCCTCTTAAAAATAAAGCTCGTTCAGGTATTATAAGCAGTATAACTCATTAACAAGGAACTCCAATCTGTCACTACTCAGCTGTGATGCAGGGTTTGAATCATCCATGTCCAGCAATATTTCTCATGTTTGAGCTGGTTCAAGTCCTGGAGGGTGACACTGGCATTCACCATATGATTTCCAGAAACCTTTAGTGCAGGAGAAATCCAAATGCAGGTCCCTCCAGCTCACCTTTTTCCACCAGACATTCTCCAGTCATTTAATAAACAATAATTTGAGGTGCAAACACCTTTTCTTTTCTGAGCATTTTCATGAAAGAGCGAGCTTTCTGATGGGGCTGACTAATGATGGCAATTTGGAGACAGTTATGCAATGGCTTTTTTTGAAATATTTTCACATTGGTTTTTGTGAGTGTGGAATTGCTATTGGCATATTTTCTGCTTAATAAGTAATTCTTCAAGACATTGCCCAACCAATTAAACAATCAGTTATGCATCTCCTGAGAGCAATAGTAGGATAACTAATGGAAACCTCCAGGTATGATGCTGAAAGTGGACTGCTAAATATTCCTTACTGTTCCTTCAAAATTGCTCAGGGTGGTGGATGCCTTTTTCCTTGCTAACAGAAGGACAAAATTATTTGATTTATTATTATTCTTTCCTAAGCATAGCCAGTGAACATTCTTATTCAGGAATATAATGGTCTGGAGACACATTGTGGTATGTATCTGTACACCTACCTGTTGTATGCAGCTCTAACAATTTCTTCCTGGTTTGTATACAAACTTTTCATATTTTTAAGTGTAAACCTAAAGCAAAAAGGAAATTGGATATAGCATTTCCTTCCAGAATATAAACTAAGCACGGAAAGTTTGCCTGATGATGTTTAGTTGGAATTTTGACCTTAAATATTCAGGAATATATATAACTGCATATGTGAGAATGTCGTGTGGATGGACAAAGAAAGGTCAGAGAACTAATCATTGTCCAGTGCAGCTAGAGGGAGCATTTGGTGTATTTCTAGAACACCACAGGGTCTGGAAAACTGCTGAATCAGTGCTTTGCACCCACCAGCAGTAACTTTTACAGTTGCCAAAACACCACTTTGCCAGAAGATTTACTGCTGGCTGGGGAGACTCAAACCCCTAAATTCCTGGTGTTAGAAAGGCCTTCTACTGGTCTGAGGGAGCTGCTCCTTATGAAAAATCACCTCTTAAACCCTCTCTAGCCTCTCACTGCCTCATTTCAAAGAGGAGTTGGACCAGATGCCCTCCAGAGATCTCTTTCAACCCCCACTTGTTTAAGCTTTTATGATTTCTAAGTGCATGTGTACGCATAAAATACTTGGAGGCTTTACAAGTGTAAATGGATTTGTGGGCTGAAAGAGTTTGCAGAGGGAAATGACACCTGCAGTATCTCGTGTGAGACAGTGTGGAGGGGCTTTACTGGTGAGGAACAAGCTCAGTTGTGGTTTCTGTCAGAAAGGCACTTGAGAAAATAATTACAGATGAGGAGCAGGAAAACACTTGAAGGAGAGGAGGATATGAATTGATAATACATAGGTACAAGATAACTTTCTATTCTAAGGACAGAAGTAATCTCTGCACACCTTAGAGTAGCTATCTAAAGCTGGAGAGATTTAAGATAGTTTCCTAGGCTCTCCCTTTAATCAGTGGAAAGATAATATTTTAGAGGACAACTTGTCTTTTGTTAAAAGAGGGGCAAGTTGGGATAGCCACTCATAATAAGATTTGTTAGCATCAAAGTAATGTTTTCATTTACAAACTGTTTTTCTTAACAGTGATATCCATGCCAAGATATCCATTTAATTTAAAATATTTTATAATGTTAACCTGATTTCAGTTTAAGTGCATTTAAGAATCCCGTTAATTGAAGTTGTAGAAACAGCTTGCTCAATGACAGATCTGAAGCTAGAAACCTCTGGAAGGATTCTACTGGATAAGCAGGTCTAACATTTCTTAGTTTTTCTGCTGTTCAGGTCATAATGAGAAGAGATGGTCAGATGGTGAGTAGAGGAGAAGCCTTGCTTGTGTGAGAACCACCTTTGGTGTGACTTGACTCAGAGAAGAGGCTTTTACCTGGTTCCTTAGCACAGCACCTGGAGTGAGAGCATGGAGCTAATGGCTTTTATATTCCCACCTGTTTCTGTCTTAGAGCAGAAACTCTTTCATGGGCTAAAAGTATTCTCCAATACAAAAACTTGGGCTTTTAACATCTCTTTTTATCTTTTTGTGTGTATTTTATGTGCTGCCACCTGCAGATTGGACTAACCTGGGATAGGATACAGGATCTGGGTGCCCAGGAACTGAATGCACCTTGGTGGGAGTGCTGCTGTACAGACCCCACCTGAGACCTCTGGAGTGACCTCGGGTTTATGTTTTGATACCAAATTTCAAGCTGTCCTGGACAGTGAGGAAGGACCTGATGCCTGAGACAGTAACTGGGAAAGGGACCTGAGTCCACAGCCCCTTGTCCTGTGGGATTGTGGATAAGCTCAAAAGTCTGTGGTGGTTTTGTAGGCATCCACTTATGAAGAGTGCAATAATTCACTTTTTTAAGGGATTAGAAAAGCTGAATGTGTTAGCTTTGAATGAGTAATACAGCTGCATTATCTACATGTAAACATTTTCTGTCCTTTTTCAGTATGAATGGTATGGCACTTGAAGAAAATTGTACTCCTATAGTATATTAGGATTTTAGATAATATTTTCAGGTTTGATTTATTTGTTAAGTAAAATGTGTAATTTGTTTTCATTCAAGGTTGAATCATTTTGCTTTTACTAAAACACATCTGATGATTACCTTGCAGCAAAAAAGACTAATAATGGACAAACTATTAAATCCACAAAGTAATGAGTGCTGAGTGTTAAAACAGGTGTATTATGGATACCACCATATGTTTTGAATGGAACTTTGCTCAGAATTCCTATAAATTTCTTGTGGTATTAAAAAGTGAACTGTCTCACATCTGTAACAAACTGACATGCTCAGATAACAGATGGCCTGGAAGGCCTTACAGGTTCTTTTTCCCCTATAAAAAAAAAAAAAGTGTTAAAAATGAAGTGTGCCATCTATTATTTTTCTGTGCCCTATTTTATCGCTTTCTGACTAAACAGAAAAGTGATGTATTACAGGGCAGTTGCCCACACTGTGATATTTTAGATGTGATTATCAAAATGCAGCTCACTGGGGGCTGACGTTTCTCAAATGAGTGTGACAGGAGTTAGCATTTCACAAGTGCATGCTCTGTAACCTCAGCACTGCGGTAATTCATTGGGTTGTCTGCATGCCACAGTGGAGTTCCCACAACTCCATGGCACAAAGTTTAAATTTCCTGATCTATACAAATCTACAGGCTGCTACTGGTGACTTCCTCAAACTATTCTTAGAAAGTCTGTTTTAAAGGCAGCAAACTTGGCAGATTGAAGCTGAACTTCAACCAGCTCCTTGTACCCAGTGCCCCTCAGCATCTGCTCTCTTCCTTAAGCACAGCATCTTTAAATTATGCAAACTTTCATCAAAACCTGGGTGACTTTCAGCCATCTCTACTTGCCTGTTGGTCAGGCACAGTAACATGGCAAAGGGAATTGTGTTGACTATGAAGAGAATGGACTGGAGAGACCAGAAATAGGATCACTGAAAACCACTCAGGCTGGCACACCAGAAAGTATAAAAACTCACTCAATTTGAGTATTGCTCCGGAGAAACTTCTGTTTTGAGAGAAGTTAAGACCAAAAACTACAGGGAGAGAAAATTCCTTGCTTCTCTGATTATTCCTCTGTCTGGATGTATTTTGGTATCTGACTTCCAGGTTATACAGACATTCCTAAACAGGTCTCATTCCAACAGTAATGGAAAATAAAAGGAGCATCTTGCCTGCTTGTACAAGTCAGTTGCTTACAAGGCAAACCATGGCCTGTCTGTGTACATTCTGGCACAGCATCAGCCTGAATCAAGTATTGAATTGTGTCTCTCTGTGATTCTGCCACTGACAGAAACATCACATTACTCTTTCAGAGTTACTATTGAGGTGTCTCTATTGAGATTTTTAGTGGATTTTTTTGCATCTCAAACTCTATATGTTGCTTGGCATTCCCAAATAACTATTTTTCAGCTGTTTTGTGCCAGAAGTGTGAGGGGATTTGAGAGACATGACCAGTGAACCCCTGTTTTAGTTGGTGTCTCTTTATAATCCTTTGATCTTTGTGTTTGTTGGGGAGTGCTGTTCAAACACAAATCTTTTTGCATAAACTTCTTTGAGGGTTTTTTTGCATCTTCCAAGGATGATGGACTTTATTACATTTCCCTTCATTCAAGGGAGATTTTTGAGGCATGTGAAGGAACAGATTATTTAGTGTTGTTTACTGAAGAGATTAGAGCACAGTGGTGATGAAAGTTCCAAAAACTTCCCAAGATTAGATGTGACTGGAAGTTGCAGTCACTTGTGGGCTACTTAAATCTTTAATTTGTCTCCATTTGCCTCTTACAGGATGAAGGCTTTTGCACTGCACTAATAGTGATATTATTTTAATTGTTTTTGTCAGCAGGGTAGGTCATTCTAAGAAGAGTAAGACACAAGTTGGTGCCAGTTTCTTATGTCAAACTGAGTAGCTTTTATTTTTTAAGCTTTGATTAAAATATAAAAGCACATAAGTAATTCCCCCATTTTAAGCCAGAAATGAGTCAAGACATATAAAAAGGTTGTCTACTGTTTCAAGTGTCTTCAGTATTATGACATGGTAAAAATTTATTTCAGATGTCTTCTGTTGTTTGGGCTATCTGCTTCTAGGAATAAAATAAACTCTCTCATACCCAAAGAATTCAAGAAACCACACTTTGTTATTATTAAATGAACTGTAGCAAAGTAATGCTATAGATTTATATTTAAATGGAAATATCTTCTTTTTTTTCCCCCAGTGATATATAAAATCTGCAAATAATGCATTGAAAGACCACAATAGAACTATTCAAAGTCATATGAAAATGTAGTTGTAAAATGCAGACCAGGAGACTCCGGTGATGGGAGCCCTCTGTGAATATTCATCTCTATTGTAAGTAACAGGCAGGTTTGAATTAGTGCTACAATCCAGCTCAAATTTTATGGGGACACTAAGCCTTCTGGTAGTGATTTAGATAAACTCATCTGTGACACTGAGAAAATTCTGGCTACAGCCAAAACCCAGTATTTGAGGAAGATCTTGATCTCCTGAAAGCATAAAATAAGAGTAGGATAAGACAGATTGGTTATGTGTCCTCCCTTACCTTCGGAATAGCTGGGCAGCTAATTCATTTTCTGTATTTTAACAGCCTGAGGAAATAACCTTCTGCTTTATTCTTGATGCAGCGTGTACTCTACAGCTACTTTGACAATAAAATTATAGTTCTGCTTAGATGATGAAGTCATAAGGAAATAGTAATTTTTTCAACTCTTCAACATAAAGGTTACTTCTGGAAGTGGAATTATGGAGAGTGTATATGGTGTTGAAAGATTGTAAAGGAATTGAAACTTCTGCTGGGAGGAAAAAGAGCATTAAAGGGTCTTTCCTGCCCCACCTCCTTTTCACCCATCATAACTCTTTCAATTAACTATATCCCAAACTAATGTGAACTATCTTTTCCAAAACCAGTTCTTTAAAAAAGAATGTGTGTGGGACTAGGTTTTTTCCTGCCTTTTTGTTGTTGTTGTTTGCCAATTTTTTGTTTGTCTTGATTTTACTTTTGGGGTGGTTTTGGTTGGTTGTTTTTGTTTGGTTGGTTGGTTTTGTTTTGTTTTGTGTTTTAGAAAAATATTGTGTTAAAGTATTCAAAATTTTGCAGCATTAGAAAAAACCTTTAATAACCTTATTTTTTTGATATAATAGCATAAGATATTAAGTCTACTAAAATGTACTAAGATTCTGCAATGCACCCATGAAAATCCAAATTTTGACATCTTTAATTTTTCATGCACACTTATCATAATCTATTTGATTTCACAGTTCAGCAAACTGAGAGCATCCATTCTACCCCTCTGTGAGAAACACATTAGCAGCTGGGGAATCCAGAATCCAAACATGAGTGCTGTAAATTATTGAAGGAGGGCTGTTTGTGCATTGTGATGGGTTGAACCCACACATCAACAAGTTCTGTCAAAATGAGTTATTCGTGAAAATCTGCCTGGAATCCTGATTTCATCTGGAATCCTGTGGTAAGCAAAATGATTTCCACTGTTACTATATTGTTAAACTGTTGGGTTTAGGGTGCATTGTATTTTCGGTGTGTGTGCCTGAAAAAATCATTACTAGAAGAAAATCTTTATATGTTGGAACAGCTCCCCTCCAACATGGATAACAGATGATCATGAATTTCATGTTGGTTCATGAGGATTTCTGTGCCTCCTGTGTTGATTCCTATTCTGATTTGGATGCTAGCAGTATTCATGCCAACTGGTAACTTTGATTCTGTTCCCAGGTTATCATTCAGGTGGATCTTTTGGTATTTCCAACATCAGGCTGTGCTTTTACAATGCACTGCTTTGCTGTGTCCCATTGTAGGCACCAGTGCCATCCCAGTTATTGGGCACACTCCTATGGTTATATGTGCTTTGCCTATTTTCTGGGCTTTAGTACATTTTAAGAAGAAAATCCAATCCCCATAATCACAATTAGTGTTAGTGCTGATCACAGCATTGTAATAAGGTAAAGGCACGAAGTGATGCTGATAAATACATATGTGAAACATGAATTGGAGCTGAAACACAGATCAGAATTTCCTTTGCAGGTTGACATTATGGCCACCAGAAATCAAACCAGTGATGTCAATAAATACAGTCCAGAGAGTACCAACCCTCATGATAAATCAGCTTGTAGCTGATTGAGGAGCTCACTGTGATAGCCCTGCTGCTCACAAGACATGATGAGAAGGGCAGCTTTGACACTTCAGGGTAGTATATTGAATTTCAGTGATTTTTTTCCATGGTCTGCAACAAGGGGAATAAGGACTTACTCTGCATCCACCTGAAAACTCATGCCTCCAGTTATGGCACCTTTTTCTCTTGGGTTTTAACAGAGGGAGAAAGGAAGAAGAGATAAAGGGAAAACATGCCTAAGGGGGGAGCCAGACTGAAGGACCATGTGGCAAGGTGGATAAACAAAACCCTTTAAAACATTAAAATTATCCAGTGCCCTGATGGCATTTTCCTTCACCTTATGCAAAATCTAAGTTTTGGGGACAACCTCCAGTGCAGAATTCAGAGAAATTAGAGTAAAGGCTTGGGAGGTGACGTGGAATTTGCACTAGCAAAAATGACTGATTTTTACAAAAAAACCTTTGTTTTGTCTGTCCTCATTCTTTTCTAATGTGGCATTCCCTCCCTATAATTCCCATCATTCAGTGAGATGATCCTTTGTAGTGGGAACTGAAAAATGCACGATAGCCAAGTGAACAAAGCAGGTTACTTTATGAAATTAATTATTCAAGGGAATGGGAGGCAGAAAGCCAACCTAGTAATACAATCAGGTAGATGAGCAATTTATTTCCTGGGAGGAGAAGGTATAAAGTTTGGCTCTAAGAAAGCAAGCAGTTCTTCTCACAGTAGTAAAGAGTAAGGAATGTTACACCTTCTAATAACTCTGAATATAAAAGCAGAAGTTAATGCATGGGAGCTAGTGTACATCACAGAGTGGTTTATTATATGCTTCTCTATTGCTGTAAATTAATATTAAAATATGAAGGGGGTAGAGAGAAGAGGAACTGAAGTGTAGATGCGACCTGTCATTTTCATCTCTGCAAGAAGGGGAATGTCTTCTGCAATGCTTTTACCCTCATCAGAAAACCCAGTGTTAAGTGCATATATTCATATGCATGTGGACGATTTTCTCTTGAGAAATGTTTATAAATGACTGAATCCATGCACTGTGGGAGGAGAACCATAAACGTTAGTAAGGGAGAATACAAATTCCTTCCAGAGCAATCCTGTGCTCCCTGCAGAGGAGCTGTCAGTGGTTTGCTGGCAATGCTCCTGTTTCCTCTCACCATGCAGAGGCACAACCCCATTGTCAGCACAGCTTCTGGAGAGGATCAGCAGCCAAAATTACCCTGTTTCATTTGTTTATTTGATAGACAACTGAACACAGGTTGAGCTTCCTCTGTACTTGTGGAGTTCAGCATTTTCCTATGAACAGTATCCTACTCTGGCAAAGGCAGTGAAAAATCCTTTAAGTGGGGGATTACAGGGTTTTCCTGCCTTTGCTGTAGAAAGAGCAGGCAGGATTCAGGCCCAAAGGGCATGCAATGTCTAAATGTCATGTATTAAGATGAAAGAAGGAAAAAAGCTCTCGATGACATTGTGAGGGAAACTGGTGTGTTCACCCTAATGCTGGCTCAGATCAGGTGAGGTTTGATGTTATGAAGCAGTTTCAGGTTAACAGTGTTGCTCTGTTTGAAAGGATTGACACTTAGTCCTACTGCTCACAAACCTAAGCTGTGCTCCTGCTGAGAGTCTTGTTTTGGAGTCAACATCATATAGGCAACAAGCAGCACAAAAGTCCCACAAATCCAAGCCCTAAGGCACATAGAATCTTTTTCTTCTACTTTCTCAGCTGTGTAAATATTTGGGATAGCAGCACTGGCCCTGATGACCAGTGTGAAGTCCAGCTTAATGTTAAATTATGTTTTGTGACCAGTAGCAGTGTGATCACAACAACTCAATCCCCATCTCTGGACAGTGCAGTGACAGCCTCTCGTGTGGTGTGACACTGGATTGAAAAGTGCTGGAGCAAATGTCAAATCCTGTTAAGGTCAAATTGTGGTGAAGATTTTGCTGGACTGTGTCATGTTCTGTTTGACAAAATGACATTAGCAGAGCTGTTACCTCAATTACTTGGAAAGCCCAAGTACTCAGGAGTATAAACAGCAACATCCAACACTGTTATTCTCAGTAAAGTCGTTGGTCACCTGGATGAACTCAGGAAAAAAAGTTCTATTTTTAGTTCTGTTCTGAAGGAACATGGATTCTCTTTATATAGTTGTGTCTTACATGATGTTCAGCAATCCTGCTCTAGTTGGTGGCTGGATTTGCTGAGATTCCTGTATCGTATCCTTTTCTCATCTTAAAAGAGTGCCAAATATCTGAATACATAGGCTGTCTTATTCCTCACCATTTTTTGGCAAAATAAACTTTAAAAAAGAAAATATAATGTAACTCCTAAACTGCTCTTCAGTTACTTTTACTAGCATCACTTTCTGTCTCACATCTGGCCTCCAAACAAACTAATAGCTTTAAACTGATGTCTTGTTGTCCAGACCCATCCAAGACACATCACTGGGAACAATAAAAACTAAACAGGTTTGGCAACCAGACGTTGCTCTTTGAAACATGCTTTCTTACTTATGAAATAAATGATTTTAAATATAAATCATGTCCTGGGAGGAGGCAGGAGCTATCAGTGTTTTCTGGGAGGTGTCGCAACCAGCACTAGGAGGGTTCAGCTGCAGAAGGGACCCTTCTCAAAGGGGGAACCTGTAGACTTCATTAGGTAATCACATTACTTTGCAAATATCTTTCAACCATGACATAATAGAATATTAAATTCATGTGGAAAGGAAGTATTAAAAATGATGATATAATAATTGGAGTGTTCCAAAGTTGCATGAAAGGACATACAAATAAAGGACAGTCTCTGACCTCAAATTTGAGAAAGACTAACAGTTTCATATTCAAAGAAATAAAAAAAAAAAAAAATAATTGGGGAGGGATGAAAGAGTCAAGATTAACCCTTAGCTAAATTTATTCCATCTCACTGGAACATATAAGTGAAAATTTGTAGCAGACAGTGCCTTTGCCATCTTTTTAATTGTAATGTTAGAGCTGTATCGATTAGCTCCTCACAGTTTAATAGCTGACCCGACACCAAGCCAGCAGTTGCCACAGAATATTTTGTCACTGTGTATTTTCTCTTCTCCCTTTGTGAACATTTTAATAAATGTGAGTCAAATCCCACATATAAAGCCATAATTTGAAGACAAAAAATAAGAAATGAGCACTTGAAGTCTTGTCCTCCTGCATCACATCAGAATTTCCAGCAGTCTTAACAGAGTAATCTCATGTCTCTCACAGTGACACATTCAGGGAGGGAACATGAGAAAAGAGGCAAGTATAATACAACCACAAATGGCTTTCAGCAGAGAGGAAGGTGGGGATTTGAAAGCTGGAGACTGTCTGGATTGTTTTTTTGTCTATAGATGTCAATTTATTCAATTATAGAACCATAGAATATCCCAAGTTGGAAGGTTCCTACGAGGATCAGCCAGTCCAGCTCCTGGTCCTGCACAGGACCATCCCCAACAATCCCACCTGAGAGCAGCATCCAAATGCTCCTTCAGCTCTGCCAGGCTTGGTGCTGTGACCACATCCCTGGGGAGCCTGTTCTAGTACCCAATGACCCTCTGGGTGAATAACCTTTTCTTGAGATCCCACCTAACCCTGCCCTGACACAGCTCCATCCATTCCCTGGGTGCTGTCTCTGGTCCCCACAGAGCAGAGATCAGTGCCTGCCCCTCCTCTGCCCCTCATAAGGAAGTTGGAACCGTAGAGTTCTCCCCTCAATCTCCTCTTCTCCAGCTGAACACACCAAGTGCCCATACAGCTTCCCCTCTATACCCCTTTTGATATCTATATAGATAGAGATATGTGTCCTTATAGATACATAGCCTTATATAGAGAGAAAATCAATGTATTTATTTTACCAGCCCCAGGAATTGCTCCTTTACCTTGATGGGTTGGCATCTGCCAGAGAGTTTGAATTTGGTGCTCATTGACACTGCCTGCAGTGCCTGGAAATCTAAGGTTCATTCTGATTTTCTCTAGGCTTTTGTTTATGAAGTGATTGTTCTTTCTTTCTGCTCCCTCTTGTAAGAAATCCCAGTAGCAATCTTGAGTGCAAAACCTGGTTTTGCCTTGTCCCTCTGCCTACCACTCACCAGTAAAAAAATAAGACTTGACTATCCATGGCTAACAAATAAAATTAAGAAAGAGGCTGCCACGTAATGATTTTATGAATGACTGCCTACCACTGCAATGAGTAATTATCACTTTTGTGCTTTAGTGCAATTAATTATATATGTCAGTTTAAACAAGTGCCCTTCCATAGCTACCCATTGAGAAGCAGTCGTGGTTAAAGGGGCAGGGAAACCTTGCCCTTTTCCTGTGACTTATAGATGGAATGTGCAGAACTGAATGCACCCCTGCTTTCCTGAAACAGCTGTCCACTTAAAAACATCCCCTTACAACATCTAGAGGCACTGAATATGAAAAACTCCACGCTGAAAATGTTGGCACTTTACTTTCTAGTGGAGAAATCCTATAAAGTATGACCAAGTGGTATGGGAATAGTGGGTGATTTAGATTCCTTCAAGCTTGTGGCATAATCACACAGAAAGACATGGCATTGCCAAAGTTTAGGGCATTTAATATCAAATACTCATAAACCTTGTAAAACTGAAATTGCATCCCTAATTACCAAATACATCTCATCAGTTTCTGTCACTCACAGGACAAATGTGAAAAGTTGGCAGAGTTAGAGCATTTTACTACCCTATTTCCTGAAGGGCAATCCTTATGAATTTACCTCTGGAGAGTAAAAGACTTCTGACTTTTCCACTGCTCCATCAGCCTCTGCCTTCTGCTGCATACAAATACTTTTCCTGATGCTCTATTATGAAGTGAAGTGCTTTAGAAGTCGCCATCACTTTTATATGGCTAACAGTGCTGAATGATTAAATCCTATTGTCTGCACTTTCTATAAAAGTCATTAAAGTAGAAAAGAGCTTCCTCTAAATTGAAATTCTGTCTGCAAGGTCATTATCATTTTACCTCTTCTGCCTTGTATGACACATACTGGTGTATACTCTAATAGTGTAAAAATATACCAAATTTTCAATTATAAAAACAAATCAATGCAATCGTTGTCAAGTCAGAAAATGGGAAAATATCCATCAGTACATTACTTTCACAGCCTTTAGCTTTCATGTCAATGACCCATAAAGCTGTTCTCAAATTCTCTATTCCCCCCTTTTTTTCCTACATTATTGCTTGTTCATCACCCAATTCTTATAGCTGTGATGGTGAAGATCAGTCTGATTCTGCATCCTTCAGCAGAATAGCCCAAAAAGCATGATTTGAAATGCAGGCAGGCGTGTGTACTTCAAGCTCTAATCTTTCACCTGTTCCTTAGATTCATTACTAATCCTGAATGCTGGTTATGGTGATATCAATGAGATTTTAATACTTGTGGTAGGTAATATCTGATTCAGCACTTAAATAGAAATGATCCTGTGTATTAGCTCACATGCAGCAGCAGCTGGGATTTTCTAGTATTAAATATGGGTTTAATAAAGTAAAGAAAAATAAAACATGCCAATGCCCTCAATACACCAAGTCTGTTTCTACAGAAAATTACTGGAGCATGTTCAGCAGAATTGGTTTATCTCAGGGTGAGAAATCTCCTTTGTCAGTGTAGGAAAGTAATCAATCAAGACCTGAAGTATCCTGTGCAGGTTCTCTATACCTCAGCACAGGCTGACTATAATTAGATAAAACATATGCCCAGTTTGCTTGTACCTAAAGGAACAGCCTGAGGGAACACACTCTCACAAAACCTTTATCATCTTATCCTATCTCATAAAATCGAAGAAATGTCATGAGGAGAAGCTGAATTATCCAACTGGTAGGGCATTGGATAAGAACCCTGGAAAGCTGGGGCTAAATTAATCTTATGCAAAGTGGAATCTAAACAACAGATGTCTCTGAAGTGACTGCCCTGATTGCTTCAAGGGGACAGTACGTATGACCTAAGACATCTACTTCAGATGTGAGTTGCTTCTCTCTGTGTATTGATTATAAAGGATGTAGTAGCTTTTAATTTAAATCGTACATTTAGGTAGCCAAGTAAAACCAGAGAAGTTATGCTTATCAGCTCTAACCAGCACTTTGCAATTCTTGCTTCTTCTCCACCTTTTCCTTGTCTTTATTTAGAGCTGAAGCTCACCCAGGACAGAGGAGACTGACTTTCTTTAAAAGGCCTGTTGCAATCCCTCTTTTCATACCTAAGGCTACTGTAGTACAAAATGCAACAAAAACCCATCTTTAAATTTATCTCAAACCTTGGTTTGTATATATGCCACATTGACACACTGGTATATGGACAAACATACTTACAAAATAAAATTCTATATGCTTGCTAAGGTGGATGTTTTCTGCAAAGGAAAAGCCTGACCTTTAATATCTCAACATACATTAAAAAAAGATAACCCTTGGAATGAATTACAACTGCTGGTAAAAGATAAGTAATTGGTGAATAGTAAACAGTGACAGTGCATGGAAGACGTACACAAGATATCTGAACATTCAAGAAAATAAAAATGAAAATTATTGCTGCTGTAACTCTCCTTATGCTTCAAATCACTGGCTAGAGGTGTTCAAGCTCTTCCAGGAAATGACAAAATGTTCTCACCTGCATGGTTAAATGCTTAAAGAGTGATCCACAAAATGATAAAAATCTTACTGAGGACGTTGAATGGGGGTAATTTCAAAAATGCACAATGTTTATGTTCCATCATCAAAGTCATTGGGTATTTTGCTGTGATTTCAATTGTAAAGGTCTTGTACTTTTTGTCAAAAGGAAGGAGAATCAGAGTAGTGCTGATAATTGAGAAATACTCCAGTTCTGAATTCACATGCATTTCTGCACAAGTGAATTTCTACATCAGTGTATGGAAGTCGTGGTCCAGAGTGATTGTTTCAGCCTATGCCCATGGTCTCCTCACCTTTCTGAACACCCTTGGGCATGATCAGGTATGAACTTTGGAGCAGGTGATTTTTGTCTTAAATCCAGTCCTTTCTGCTTTGCCTATCAGGGCTACAGTGAGGAAATATATGGCTTGCCATGGTAAAAACATCTCTAATTTCTTCTTTGATCAACACAGTCTGTCTCTCACTACCAGTTGTGAGTTTAATCACCTGGAATGGACTTAGTGTTAGAAGGAATGCTAGAATTTAAATCACTCCACTCTCATCTCTGTGAAAAGTAGGACTGCAGGAAGGATAATTTCATCTCTGGCTGTGTTGCTTCCCTTAATGTGACCAAAAACCCAATAATGCCAATGTATCCCACAGAGACACTGGCTTGCAAGAATAAGTTTTTAGGAGGTTCATTGGGTGCAGATTTCATGAGACAGTAACTGCAGAGGTAGTTGAGGAGTTTTTTATTTATTTATTCTTGAATTTCATTCTCAAGTAGCATGAGCATGTGAGAAAATGGAACTTGTTGAAGTGACTGTTTGCACTGGGTTGTGTTTTGGGGCAGGTGTTTTTTTGTTTGGTTGGTTGGGGTTTTGTTGGGGATTTTTGTTTGGTTGGTTTGGGGTTTGTGAGGTTTTGTCTTTAAAGTGATTTATTCATCCCTTTTGTGACTGGGAATCAGTATTTCTTTGCTGGAATGTGGAGATGGTCAGGTTGTGGGGTTTTTTTTATTTGGATTTTTTCTGTAAGGCATGTTACTTTTAATATTCCATGTTTAAATAAAAAAAAGGTACACAGCAATTTGCTGCAATGACTTTCAAACTTTCAGAATATAGCAAGGCCTTAAAACAGTTTTAACCAGCTGGTTATTTAGAATGCCATTTCACATCCATCTACTACAGTTAAAACAGAGATGAGCAGGGTTATTTCTGGAGTGGCTGCAGAGCAGCTGAGATCACACCTGGCCCGGTCTGCAAAGGAGTCTAAATATTCCCAGACATCCACCAGCTGTGGCTTTTTTTCTGGCATTATGGGGTTTTTTCTGACATTATGGCTTTTTGCAGAGATGCTGCTCACAGCAGGACCTGCTTCTGCTTAAATCAGGACCTGACTTACCTGTTCACAGAGTCAAATGGGAACCATTGGGATCTTCACAGAACGCTGAAGTTTCCTGAAGTCTCTGCACATGGAAGGATTTTCTCTTCCTTCCTTTTCAGTCGAGTGTATTGGTACTTGTTTATTGTCAGATTTATCTTTCGATTTTTACAGTCTCCCTTCCCAATTGCATACTATTATCACCTCTTTATGCTAATGCCCTCCCCAGCTGCCTGGATTATCACCCCTCCATTTATCTTCCTATGGTGTGTGATCTACTGCACTCATTAGCTTCCTATTCTCAGATCACTTTTTGCCTTCTCAGCATGCAAGATGACCCTTTTATCACTCTGCTATGTTTTACAATCAGCCCAGATAATGCTTCATACTTCACTATTACTTAGCTTTTATTTTTGTGCTGCTTGTTACCTCTTGCCATTCCTTTCTCTCCAACAGGGCTTGTTTTAATGCTTATTCAATTACACCGGGTTTTTGCTAGTGCTCTATCAGTTGTCTTCATTGCCAGGGTAGTACATTATTGATTTCCATGGTTCAATATATCAGAGTATATAATTCCTAGCAAATTTCTTTCTCCATCAAGTTTATTTAATCCATCCTCTTCCCAGACTCCTCTTCAGATCAGACTTCATATTCATGAGGCCAGCAGTACATTAACTGCTTAACTCATTGATTCTTACACCTTACAAAGTGCTTCATCCATAATCTTACACATTCTGCCTGGATTCAGCCCACTTGTAATTCTTGCTCTGGATATGGCTACTTAGAGCACTTCTTTAATGTGTATTTTAGACAATTTATATGCCTGACTTGATACTTTTGCAGCCACTGCATAAAATGTTTTCAGCTCATTGGCTCCAAGGTACTTAAACTTGTATTTCCCAAAGCTCCTTTCAGGTTTTACAATTACTTATGTTAAATAATGAACTTTTTTTTTTTTTTTTTAAAAAAAAGAGGATGGGTTTTGTTTTATCCTAAAGATCTCTTCATTAAAAACATGACTTTGGGGGGCTGGGAGACTTGTAAACTTTTATATATGAATCCTCTTCAAAAAGAAGCCTTGGTGGGTTCTGTGTAAAACCCCTCAGTCTCATGGGGGTTTTGTATAAGGTAACTGCTCAGATGTCTCTAAATTTAATCATCATATAAAGTTCTAACAGCCATGTGGAAAAAAAATCTGGATATTGCATAAAAAACAATAACCTATATAAAATATGACAGAATAGATGGAAAAGAAGATAAATTAAGGACATTTTTGGATAAACAGAGCAATTATTGAGACATGAAGTTTACACACTTCATGAGTTGTAAGACTGTAAAAAACAATCCCAAGAATGTTGTAGTGTGACTTTAGTTTTTCTGGTTTTTTAAAAGATTCCCAAAGTAGTGGAAGTTTTCCAGTTCTAGATTATGCAGGACTGTAGCAGTTAGCACAGACTCCTGTTAGGACCTTATCATTGAATAGCTACCCTAAAAGATATTATGAATCTTTTAGTCTTAATAATTCTTTCCTGTTTGATCATTCTCATGGGTTTGGAGAACTACAGTGATTATAGAAAGGACATAGTTTTGCTGAAGAAATAAGTTCTGCAGCAAAAGAGGATCCAGCAATGGAAAAAGTGTTGACTAAATGGCTCAACACTGAAGACAGTTTCTTCCTATTTCACACTTAAGACTCCATGAACATACAAAACACTCAAGTTGCAAATTCATTTCAATATTTCTCATCTCAAAAAGTACTATCAGAGAAGATGGAAAGTTTTTTGCTATAAAGGTGAAATCCTGCACAGTTAAGGCTGGACTGACTATAGATATTTTTATAGTGTCCTATATTCTTACTGTGATTATCCAGAGACACTAACAGGAGTCAAGTGGGTGGTACATAAATTTAGTAGTCATTTGTTCATCTCTTCCTATCAGACAGGTGACACATGAGGTTTTCTGGTCATCTTCATCATTAATCACCCGGAATTTGTTGCAGTTGTCTAATAGAGAAGTATTTCTCTTGCTGTGATGATTAGGGGGAGAGATTTTAAAAATCTTAGTTCATCAAAGGGCATTAAAAAAACTGAGACCCTTGCTTTGGTGTCAATAATGAAGCATAGCCAAAATGACCTCAGACAGCAGCTGCAGTTTAGGGGTGTATTACCACGGAGGAAGGAGGAATCAGAATCTTTCACAATTCTATGAATATTGCATGACTTTGTGCTTAGAAGCACACACAGTGGCACTCACAGGCTGCACTGACAGGCTGCCCTCAGACACAGGTTGTCAAGACCAGTCTAACCTTGAAGCTGTTCTAGTCCCAAGTTAGACTCTTGTTCTGGGAACTCCTATTTTAGGATAACAAGGAGGTAAATTAATATTTTTATCATCCAAGGAGGCAACACCCTATATCTGATAGAAACAGCTAAATCATCTTAGCCATTACTCCTATTAATGCCATTACAGCTGAGATGACCTTCCAACCACCACAGGTGACCTCATAAGCATTGCTGTCCAAAGGAAGGATAAGAGCAAACCTCATGTTTTTGAGGTCATGGCTGTTTTCCACAGCACAGGTGTCATGAAAGGGCTGTGCTGCTACACCAGAACCTTACTAGTTTCTCCCCAGAAGGACAAACATATGCAGAGAAGATGCACTCACTTGTGCATCACTCTGTATTGCAGTGGAACTTAAGGTATTTCCTTCCCTTATCCCTCTGGTGATGAGGAGCAGCAGTAGAGTCTGGGAAGGAAATGGACTGCAAAACTTGGGATCTAACATAGATGTGTTATCAACTTCTAGATGTGTTATCAACTTCTCATGGCTTTCCCTATGCAGAGAAGATGTAAGACAGGACATCTGCTATTGTAAATCTGTGATTTCCCCATCAGACACAGTCTTTCTGAAATTAAAGATGAAGGCTGCAGAAGGTAGATGCTTTGCATAAATTGGGTTTTCTTTCCCCCCATGAAATAAATGCAGGCCATGGCTAATGAAGTGCATGTTTGTATAGGGCTGAAAATCACTGCAAATTCTTGTTTCACTCATCCAAATTATTTGATTTCTCACATTAGCCATGGACTAGTAAGTACCTGTGGGACTGCTCTAGTAGACAAAGGTTCATAAATCAAAACAGAAATTCAAATGCGTTTTGATCCCTGTTGTTTCTGCCAGTACATACACATATTTCCTTCAGAAGTGTCACATGTACAACAGCATTAAAGAATTTCAGCTCATGTTATATTTTTGAGCATCAAATATGTGAATAACAGGTCTACTTCTTATCACTGTGTAAAATATACAAAGGACCAGATGGAAATCAATGGAAATTGATCTTGACAGACACTTTTATTTTTTTTATACAAATAGTTGTAATAAAGACAACTTTTTACCAGAAGGGATCCATGGGATAATTCACAGGCTAATGTGCAGGTCATGTAGTCTTAGAACCTGCTGCAGCTTTGCTGTCATACAGTTATTGAATATTCAATATTATTGAATATTATTATTCTTAGATTCTGAGATTCACAGCTCAGTTAAAGGAGATGTAGTTGTAGAGCTCCAACAACATATATTAGGGAGTGGAAAAATAAAATAGCTCATTTTTTGGGTCCCATTCAGCCCTTGATCTCTTTGGAATTTCCTAACAAAGATCAGCACTTTTGTACCTGTTGCCACGCTGGTGTCACAGGAATCAATCCTCTGGGCATGGATGTACACCACAAGTGGTGTTTTTTGGAGAACTGCTCAAAGGGATAAGACCAGGCAACCTTTTGTCCTTCTTTGACCTCAGTGACCCTGTTCTCCGCTGGCCTTGGTGGTACCTGCACTGGTAGAGATGCTGGAGCTCGTTGTCCCACCTGTGGGCAATGTTCTCAGACATGGGGGCAAATGAACACTGATATGCTCTATCAATGCCACTATCAAAGGCAGATGAATTCAAGTTATTTGTTTCCAAACACACTGGTATGAAGATGAATTGCCACCCAGCAAAAGGCTTCTCAAAATTGTTGTTGCAACACCAGCCAAGCTGTGCATTTGAATCTTTTCCCTCCCTCTATTTTTTTTTCCTGCTGACTTTTCTAAACCTTTTTTTTCCCCCAAGTTATATCACTGGCAACTCTGTTGTACATGGAGGTTGTGTAATGCATGCTGTACACAAGATAAATTCATTTAGTATGTGACAAAGATATTGTAGAACAACACCCAACTGGGGTGGAATTTTTCCAGTGTGCTCTTCTGAATTTTAACTCTGCTCCCATGGACACACAGGGAACATTTGCCTTTAGCATTAGAGAGGCTACAACAGTTAAAAACAAGTGAGTTGTTTCAATAATAAGGCAGCTGATTTTTCCAAGTCTTCTAAATTGAGTTTATGTGGGGGAAGAGAAAATGTAGCAATAACCATAAACCTTAAGGAAGGGTACTCATTAAAAAAAAAAAACAAACCAAAAACAAACAACTAAACGTGCATGAATATATCTGACAAGTTAAGTTTTAAAAGTATAACTGTGTAATGTTGCAATACATGTGCATAAAGTGATACCACTTCATCACACCCACTTGTTTTTATTAAATAAATCAGTGATCTATTTGACAGGTCTATATAGCACAATGGTAAGCACATGCAAATTAGGTTCTTGTATGCCATGTAACACCTCTTATTTGGGCCTTTGCACAAGAGGTGATACACACAACATCCCAGGGAGGTAGAGAAATACCTTCATCCCTTTTTCTCCAGAAACCTGTCTGAGGTGTGGAACAGCCAGGGGCCAGCTCTGAAGTGCTTTGACAGAAAGCCCAGATCTGCAGACTGAGTATGTTGGGCTGTTTAGCTTCAAACATGTTTTCCATTTCCTAGGCCTGAAAATTCAAAAAACAAATAAAGGTTTTCTGTTTGTCTACAAAACTGCCTGCCCTGACAAGTTAGTTGACAAGTCTCACTAGAATTCTAAGTGCGATGGTACCTGAGTCTTGTGAGGTATTGGCACAGCTTTACACAGCATCATAGCAAACACTTTATAAAAGGGAGACTTGTCCTGCCAGCCATTTCTGAGACACACAAAACCAAAAAAAGGTTCCAAAGTGCTCAGTGTTTCCTGGTGATTATTTCTATCTGACTTCTTTCAACGGGTAGAATTTTTTAGTCGTTGTTTTTATTTTTGGAGGGACTGATTCTTCTCACGCAATTTTTAGAGATTCATGACCCTGAGGTTTGCTTTATTAGTTCCCTCCTCTCTCTCTGGAACCAAATTCCTGAAATGTAGGTGTTAATACATGTGACAGATGTAAAATGAATCTCACCCCATGGGACTCCCCATGATGTACACAATCTGTGACAAAGGGAAAAGATGAGCTTTAGTCACTTCTCTCTGCATGTCCTTTTCTTCTCTTCTCCACACCAGGGAGGCCTCTGAACACACCTTCTCCAAGTGATCAGGAAGTGTCTTCAATGCCTAATATCGAGTTGACATCCTTCACCTTGCCACGCAGAGCGACACAGCAGAGCCTTGTAGGATGTAAATAGATTAAAAAATAGAAACATGGCTGTGTTTCACAAAAGTCCAGCAGATGTAACTATGTTTTGCTCCCTTTAAATTTTCCAAGTGCCCTTGTGCTCTGGGAAGTCTTCTCCATATAACTCTTTGAAATAAACCTCCTCGCCCTTCTTCTGACAAGCCTGATTTGTGTTTTAGAAAGAGGATTCACCCACTGGTATTCATTCACATCATCTCTCAGCCGTCAGGTGATAAAGGGCTGCTGACTGGATGGACCCAGGCACCCTTTGAGCTGACCACTGGAGGTAAAAGGCTTTTTATCCCCTCCATTAAATTGTTTGTAACATATTTGGGATTAACTAATACCTGTTCAGACCTGGGCACTCACAGAGAACAAAAGGAATTCATCCTACATGATGAAAATAACTGGAATCTTGTTGACACTGCTCACTTGTTTGACCCTTTCAGCTAACAGGCATTTAGTTTCACTGGGACTTGAAAATCCACGTTGAATAGGATTCCCAGGGAGTTTTTACATTCTTTGGCAGGTAACCAGATGACACGCTCACTATATGTCTAGTAAACCCATTTCCACACTACATTAGGAATTTGTCAAAGCAAATCGAATCACTTCTGTACAAAAATGAAAGAATCTTGAGAGAATTTTGTGCCTGTGTCTTTAGTTCTTCTGTGTCTGGTTGTGATTTATAATTTGGCAGATTGTTTCCTTGAATTGATATAGAATTCACAATGTGACTTCATCCATAGTTTAAAAAAAAATAAATAAATCCTTTTTTTGTTAAATAATGCCTGTGGAATCACTGTACTATAGAGCTCAACTAAACTGAAGCACTAAATTGCCATATATGTAATTCAAAGCTGTATGCCACATCTCTGCAAAGTAATCTGAAATACCTTCAGATCATCATTTGTCAGAAACAGAACTTTATCTCTTTACATTTTCTTCTGAAAGCAGCACTATTCTGCAGTACTGGAATCGGTGACAAAGAAAGATTTGTTATTCATATCTTAATAGATATGAATACAAGGCTTATTCAAAGTCTTGTAAATGACATTAACATAGTAATTTCTGAAAGAAAGGAATAGAAAGGTAACCTACACATGAGATAGTGAATGTGCTTTTTTAGTGTGGTGTTTGCCAGCATTCATTGCAATTTCAAATACTTGGCTGTTTCCATAGTATTTTGCTGACAAGAAAATTCCTGTCTTCATTTTAGTATGTAAATTGATCCTTGATTTACTCATAGTGACTGGCAGAGGGCAGGTTTAGATTAAATACAAGGAAGAAATTCTTCTTTGTGAGGGTGGGCAGGCCCTGGCACAGCTGTGGCTGCCCCATCCCTGGAAGTGTCCAAGGCCAGGTTGGATGGGACTTGGAGCAACCTGGGCTAGTGGAAGG
>JAWWTY010000123.1:70194040-70208032 GCA_035222235.1 Margarornis squamiger
TGGAAGTGTCCAAGGCCAGGTTGGATGGGGCTTGGAGCAACCTGGGCTAGTGGAAGGTATCCCTGCCCATGGCAGGGAGTTGGAACAAGATGATCTTTAAGGTCCCTTCCAACCCAAACTATTCCATGATTTTATGAACTGCAAAATTTCCAAACCAACGCAACTCCAGTAGAGTAGCCACATTTTCTTATTTCTCGGTGGAAGGAAGAAGGGGAATGTAAGAGCAGATGGAGAACTGGGAAGGGAATGGGGAGAACCTTAAAAGACAAGGCTTGTCGATCCCAACATTGCCTCTCCCCTCCTGCCCTGCCCCAGTAGTTGCTTCCATTCCATTTGATTTTTCTTGGTGTTTTGTTGGGGTTTTTTAAGGATCTGAAATAGCTGCACAAGAAGTGCTGTGTTTGCACTGCTGTCCTAAAGTGCTTATTTTACCTGATGCTTGATAATGTTTTATAAGGGGTTTTAAAACTAATCTAATGAATAGATTAGAAAAGTTTGCTAAATGAATTATTACAATCTCAGCAGGAGATGCATGCACTCTGCATTGTGCTCCATAGGAAGCAATGGATCTTATTTATTAGAGACTACTCCCTAATTAACTCTATATCAATCATATGAAATTATAAAATATGCATGACTATATGAAAAAATGTGAGTTACACTGTTATTTGGGCTACCTTGTTGTTTGGGTTTATAAGGCAATAGCAGAGGGTACTGACAAAAGCACTTCATGGCAAGGAGATGATCAGCACTGCTTTGAAATGCACTGGAACACAGGGCCGTACTTCTTCCATCTTTTTATCCTTTTTTCTTCCCTAGCTTTGACAATCTGTCCCATACCTCAGGCAAAGATCAGATTCGTGGCAGAATCAAATGCTGTATTACAAACCTCTGAAAGGTTTGCCTTTCCTATCTTAAAGCATCAAATCAGGCTCTTTTGGTTTTTCTAAATCTTTACAGTGCCGAAATCTGTTCTTTTCAGTTTGTTCTGGGGGCAGGTTTTCACTGCTTTGCTTCGGCTTTAAACTGTGTTTTACCCATTTTCTCCTTTTGAGCTGTATTTTTTTTAGGCTTTTCTTTATTATAGTTTTATTCTCTACCTCCTCTTCTTGCCTTGGTGGCTTTGTTCTGTGACTTAAACCTTCTCAGTGACATTCCTTCACAACTCAGATTTTTCTGAAAAGGCTGATCTTTCATTGGTAGACCTAAAATTCTCAGTCCTCAGCTTTAAAAAAACCCAAATCCAAGAAGACAACCATGGTTTTGAGCTGCCAAGTGGCTCTTCTATGCACTGTCGCTCAATTGACATCCTCACATAATGATTACTACACATGAGGTCTTTTAAATATGTATACACATCACAAAAGAAAAAATAAATATTTTTATTAAATGTTACTGATTAGAAATAGTTGTCCAATATTTTCTTTTTGAGACTCTCTAGAGGAGTCCTTCAAATTAATATATTTCAATCACAGCATTCTTTATTGTAAGCACATGTTTCAGACTTGAACTTGGTTCTGATTTATCCTGTCTGCTGTTTGTTTTCTCTGTTGGCCAGGATATTGCTTGCACAAGTGTCAATGTGCTTCAGTGCAGCAAATCTGGGATGAGATACCAAAAATGGCCTTTGCAGGCTGACTGCTAGACAAATCAGGTATTGTATATATTGTGACTTATTTTCACAACTAATGAGCAACCTATTCTTCCTTCTGTAGGTAATGTTGATAACAGGGTACTTTTTGTTAAGCCTCATTTTTCCTTGCTGAGAAGCATCTATATGTGCTTTGCATTTGGAAAAGATCCTACCTTTCAAAAGCTGCTTCCAGTCCCTTTTTCAGTTGGCAGCACATGTTCTCAAAAGGCCTCAATTTTAAGCCTCTTCTCTGTAAAATAGGTTAAGATTTTCTTTTGACATCCAAATGCTCCGTGTTCCTGGAGGAGGCCAGGCACTGTTGTGTATTACCCTGGCTACTTAGCTGACACCAACTCTCACCTTTCCTGATCTCCTGGCTTTAAATTCATCAAGAATTTAAATTAAGAAATGTCTTTCCTCCTTTAAGGATTTGCCACTGAGTCGATGTTTCAGTGTAAGCACACATTCTTTAGATAGGAGTTCTATTGTCAAACACAGGGTGAGGTTCTTGAGTTTTCTTATCTTCTCTTGTTTCTTATATGCTCCTTCAACCTGAAGTTTTTACATTCATATTCCTTCTGTAAGCATTTAGTTCATTCTATCTTTACATAACTTTCTTCTATTTCATAATTCTTATGTAGTAGCTCTCAAAAACTGCATCCTGGACTGGAGACCCAGTGTTTGAGATGAGGAAAATAAAGTCTTGTTTCACAGAGAATAAACTTGAATTTTTTTATTTTTTTTTCCTAATTTAAATCTATCTGGCCAGTACAGACTGAAGAATTAACTCAGGCTTTAAAGCTGAGTTTCTGCTCTCTACAGAGCCTTGCAGATTCCAACTTATTAAGGGGACCTTAAAGACACTCCAGGAGCATTTCACACGCGTTGGAACTTGAATGTCTTTGAAAAGACTGTTAAGGCTGTTAGCAATTCCAATTAATTACAGGAAAATGTTACCTTGCAAAATTATCATCTTAAATGATTCTATAATTGTAGATAAAAAAATTCAAACATTAAAAAAAAAAAAAATCTAAGGTAGATGGTTTTAACTAAGACTTGAGCCCAGAAGAAAAACCTTCCTCTTCTTCTTACCACCCTGCTCAAGCATTTGGGTTTCCAAGCAAGTAGATTCAGGCAAAGATGTAACTTCTCTACTTGGACTTACCACCTTACAAATGCCAACACTTTTATGTTTTGTGGCAGTAAAATGTGTACATATAGTTTAGAACATAACATTAAAAAATACCTTTTTTAGAAAAATTGGGTCTGGTGACGACATATTTCTAGAAAATATGGTGCTTTCATACAATATTTCTTCTGATTTACCAGGGAGGGTATGTTGGAAGAAGAATGTTCAGAGGATTTTTGTCTGCTATTAGCTTATTTGCTCTCTTCCTGCTACACTAAAGAGAAGCTACTTAAAGAATTTGTCAGGTGAAATTAAACAGCAGTCAGACAGTTCTGTTTGTTAGAGGCACCCTGGTGAAAGGTGAACAGCTGTCAATTAATTTTGCGTTTTGTAGCTCATTTCATTTGGATTAAATGAATCCTTTTCATTTGGGGCTGCTGCCTTCAGGATCTCAGGAGGCATCACAGTGATTCTCCACTCGGTCCAGAATTCAAAACTGATACTGAGCTTAGCAGAACTTTAATGGCATAAGTGGTCTAAGTGAAAACAGCACGGTGGTTTGCACAATCTCATCCTAAAGCATTTTTGCTTCTGTCCACTGAAGCATGTGGAGTTCAGATGGAACTGGACTGAACTATAACATCTGGTTTGAAACTACCTATTATTGCCACTAACCTCATACTGTCTTCTCTGGGAAAATAAAAACATATTGCACCATCCAGACTTTCCTGCGTTGCTTACAATTTGCCAGAATGTGTTTATTTGGTTTTTCTCCACATTGTTCCTCTGCATACAAATGTTAAATGTCCATTTGTGTATTATAAAATTTTACTGAAAGGGCTTTATTTTGTAATCCTGAAAAGAACTTAAATTTATCACCTGTTTGGGAGGACCGATAAAGAGACAGGAGAGAGTAACATTTTATTCTCTCCTTTTCTGCAGAGTTGCTCCCCTGTCATGGCTTCTCATTTGTGTTGTTCATAACTATCTGAAACTGATCATCTGAAAATGAGTCAGTTTTTAAAGCTTTTTGCTCTCCTGCTAGAACAGCAATAAAGGGATATGAAGCAGGCTAAAAAGTACTGGGTGTTGACTCTTTAAATATGAATATCCACAGAAGATTGTATTTATTTAATAGCACTATCACTGCTATGGCAATAGTAAAGGCTATGTAAGACTTTTCTAGGTAGTCATTTTGTTTGTTTATCTATTCACATCGCTTCAGAATGACACAGTTTTTCCTCCTCAACCCATTTTTGCAAGAGCTATTAAATAGCTTCAAGCATATTCCAGCAGAATGGCTGATGTTTAGATTTTTATGTCCTTGATTTATCCTTTAGAATTCCCTGCAACCACTGGGACGTGACAAACAATTTGTAATTTTGGTTTTAGCCCTGATAATGGGTTTGTGTTATTCAGTAAAACTAACGGTAAATTTTGGTCCTTTTTCATCTGCTTCTACCAAGTCTACCTGCTCTGCTGAATGTGATATGTTATGAGTTTAACCATGTGAGAAGAGAAACAAAGATAAATATATGTGTGTGTATGTGTATAAATATATATATGAATAAACCAAACTGACTCATCTAACTCTGTTCCTGCAAGTCTGGATTTGGGTCAGGAGTGACCCCTTTGCTGTCTAGATCCAAAAGCACAGATCCCCATAACTCTGAAATTGTGATACTTTCAAAATTCAGCTCTCAGTTTTATGATTTGGACCTATCACTTTTTAAACTGAGGTTTTAGTCTTTTTCTTTCCAGACAAAGAATTGAAGTAAACCCCAGGCTTCAGAGTAAAAACTGTAATGCTGTTTCCCTGTTTCTCATTTAGAGATGTTGACCAGTTGCTTGCCTGTACTTGTATTTGTTTGGATTTGCTGTGATGAAATTTAGTTTTAATTTTAAGGTCACATTCGTCTTCAGGAAGGGCAAAAAGGGGCACTGTTTGTAACTCCATGATGTCATACACCTCTATGCATCTTTTTCACACTTGCAGAAAGAATGTAGACTTCTGTTCTCAGCTTTTGTGGTTTCACTCCATCTGAAATGGTGTAAAATCACCTTCAGAATAGAAGTCAGCTGGCAACTCAGACCGATCCTGAGTTAACCAGAATAGAGATATCAATCCTTGCAAAAGATCTGAAGTTTGTGTTTGGCTCCTCAAGGACAAGTTTTATCAAAACAAAAGCCATATTGGTAGAGCTTGAGGTGAATATTCCATTAACAATAAATATATCCTGCCTTCCTAAGCTCCCTACATAATAAATGGAGATGCACTTACCCCGTTCAACATCATTTGCAAGCAGTTCAAATATTCATCTTGCTTTGGTTTGCTGCTACTGGTGATATGAATAGTCAGTATCAAAATTGACAGTGAGCTTTTTCACCTGTTTCTCCCATTGTCTGTGAGACACCCCTTTACCTGCCACTGCAGATGGGACCTAAATGTCTGATACTCAGTAATAAAACCTTTGCTCTTGTTTGCATCTGGTATTAAATCAGCCCTAACAAGTAATGAGATCTAACTAAAATTGTTGCTCAAGTGCAGAGGAAATAGCTTTCTGCTGTACATTATTTATCTCACTTAGGGTGAAAATAGTGCTGCAGAGAACCACCAGAGTGGATCTGGACTGACTGAAACCCCTACAAGGAGAGGACAGGAGATGGGATAAAAGAATTCCTTACTCTGGTTTTGGCCCCAGTGCACAGATGGAGGCCATTGTGTGTAACACCTCTACAAACAGGCACACAGCTGCTCTTTGACATGTCCTTCTTGAGTCTTTTTTATCCCTCCAATTTTCTGTCATTACTGTCTTACTGTCCTTTACAAATTGCAGGCAGGAGGCATAAGGGAAAAGTGGGATGTCTTTCTCCAAGAGAATTGTGATAGTCACGTAAGAGCTAATAGAGGAAAGAAGCACAACTTTGTGAGATAAAGGAGTCCATTGAGCAGGTCTCAGGGGCCCTAAATGTTTCATTTAATCTCTATACACCTGTGCAAAGGCTTTAAATGAAAATATCAATTCACTTAATGTCATTTTTTCTTGGAAGGCACCATGACCATGTAAAGTTAGAGGGTATTCACCTTTTATTTTAGTGAGTGCTGGAGTAGGTTTCATAAGTCTAAACAGTTTGCTATTTGACTTCCCAAGTGACTCACATTCCTTTGGCACCACACTTTATCTTTCCTCTTTTCTCCTACTTTTGTGTGGACCAGCTGCCCTTAAACTTCACTGAGTCTAATCAAGGCAAATTAGCCTTTGGTCTGTGCTGTAGACATTACTGTCCTGTAGGAAGGAAGTGGCAGATGGGGATGAATACAACTCTTTGTTTAATGTATGGTTTCTTGTTTTGCTCAGTCATGTGGGCCCATTTCTGCAAACTAGAGAGTAAATCAAGTAATTCCTTAAATAGGTTCAAAATGTTCATGAAAGGAGAGAAACTGCTCTGAGTACTTTCATTGTTCCTGCCCCCATTTGCAATCTAATGCTTGGTACTTAAATCTGTCTTAATTAAGGATGTTTCCATTGAGGTGGAGAATGTGTTTCATCTGTATTTCCGTTAATCACATCCTCATTAACTCTTATAAAGATATTTGCCTCAAACACATCAGTGGTTTTTCTGTCCTGAAGGGGATTATTTCCTCTACCCACAGTGGGTAAATCACTAAGTGTGGAAGAATTAACAACTAGAAAGGTTATTTGGGATAAGCTGCTACCTCTTTAGAAAAGTTTTATGCTGTCAAAAGAGGAAGAATCAGGAAGTAGCTTGGTAAGTGAACATGACCAATGGAAAAATCAGACACATGAACTAAAAAATAATAAATAAAATTAATATATGATTAATCCAGCTAGAGCCATTGTGACATCCTGCATAACATAGGCCATAGGACTTCTGAAATAATTCCTTTGTCTCGGCAATTGGCTACAACTGAAATTGACAATTATTTTATATTTCTGTATTCAGTCTTATTTTTAAAATTGTTTAAAGGAATGGACAATCAACCATAGCACTGAATAAGGTTTTCAGTTTTTCACCATTATCTTACCCATTAAAGGCATGGATTTTATCCATCACCTACATGATATTAGATACAACATTCATTCATTAAAACTTACCATTAAAGAAATGCCTTAAAAAGAGTTTCAAGAGGTTTTTTGGTCCATCCTTCATTTTCTTGGCAGAAATAAATACAAGCTTTCCTTTCCTCGGGGCAGGATTGACTCTAAAATCTAAACTATTCTTAGCCAGAGTTTCCCTAAACGCTTCTTGAAAGATGCAAATGATTCTATGATGCACAATCTCCCAATAAATCTATGCCAGTACTTAACTGTACTTATCTTTAGGAATTTTCTGAGGCCTCACTGAAGTCTCTATTTCAGAAAAATAAGTCTTTTATTATGTGTTTTATGCATTGTGAAGAAGGAAAACAAATTAGTTCTTTCTGGTTCCAGCAGTCTCATAGAGTTGAAGGTTATGTGTCTGCTCTTGCCCCCACAATGATCAGATTTTATTATTAAAGTTGTTTCCTGCACTATAAATATTTATCAGCTTCTTAATTCTATAATCATCATTCTGGTCTTTTTGGAATCTCTCCATATTTCCAGGGTAAGTGGTAAGCCAGCAGACTTGATTCTATTATCCATAAAAGAACGTGACTCTCATTTTTGCTATTTTGTAACATATTTATTGCCAACATTTGCCTTTTGAATTACAGTGAGGTGCTTAAATTGACTTCATTAGCCAAAGAAGCAAAGTCCCCTGTTCTGTAAATGTGGGTTGTGTTCATTGGGTATACATAAAATCTGGTTTTCAAAGGCCTGAATTCAGTTTTAAGTGCTTCAAAAGAGGAACTATTTTGTTTCAGGACAATCATGAAACGAACCAAGATGCAGATTCTCAGGGAACTTTTTCTTACGATCTTGCAGGTTTGAAACTTATTTTTTCCCTCTCAATGTAAGAAAAGCTTACACCAAGTTGCCATCAACTTTTTGGAAGTGAGTGCTATGTTCTTCACTAAAAGCATCATGCAGATGGCCGTACAGTGGCTCAGAAGTACCATAAAAATCTTCTAAGCTTAATAAACAGGCCCATCACCCATCCCTTTATGTTTTTGTCATTCAAATCTAGCCATTCCCAAGATGTGGTGCATTTTCACCCTATGGTCCTTCATGCTCTGGCAGAGGACTGACAAATCTTTGGAAACAGCTATTTCTGAGGTGAGATAAACCTTATCTGAAACTTGAAACAGTGAAGGAGAGGGATAGAAAGCTTTTGAAGTTCCTTCTTTGGAATGCTCTCAATTTGAGAAGGTATCTTCAGATGTTCTTGCAAAAATGTGGTCACGATCAAGGATTAGATCGAAGTGAGGGTCATAGAAGGAACAGGAATAGCAGTAAAAGAGGGTGTCTGAAACCATTTGAATAAAGTAGGAGTATTTTTAAGGGGCTATTCGAGTAAAGAAAGATATGAAGCTTAGGAAGGAAAATGAAGTGCCTGTTCTGTGAAGCACTTGAATCAGGAACAGGGATAGATGTGCTATTTGGAAGTTGCTGTGGAAAACAGCACTCACGTCATCCACCAAAGTTGTTATCTTGGTAACACCTCCAGAAAGAGATATAAACATGTTTCTTCTACCTTCCCCCTGCTACCTTATAGAAGATAAGCTTTTCTCTGGCCATCAAATATCTGTCCTTTCCTGTATAACCTATGACCAATTTAAAAGCAGCAGCAGCAGCAAAGTCAGCTAAAGTGTCAGAAACTTGAATGCTGCCTGAGAGGAGATCAAGAGAAATCGATGGCAGCTCAAGCTCCTGTAGTAGCAGGAAATTTGTTAGGTGAAAATGCTCAAGTGAAACCCACCTGCTGGTGTGAACACCCCACTTCAGGCTCACTGTTTCATCCCCTCCCAGAGATAAAACCTTCATCTAAACTTCTTTCTTAGTGACAGGCCTTTTCTTTCAGTCCTCATAATCTGAGACTGAATAATGCCCTCCTTGCATTCCTATCCTTGCCTTGGAGATATTTATAGGCTGAGATCATGTTGCTCCTGAGCTTTTGCTTTCCCAGACTCCATAAATTTAGCTTCCTTACTATCTCACCTTGTATCTAATGATCTTCTAGTTCTTATATCAGTTTTGTTTCCTCATTTTCTATTTCCCTACTGTGTTCTTGTTATTCCCAAACTGTGGGAAAATATGCTCCCAAACTATTGTCCTGATTTTTTTTTTCTGTTAGTAGGGCGTTCTGTTTTCTCATTCTTTAATTTAACTTGTTATAAGTAATTATTATTAAGCTCTTCCTCTTTAAAAACAAGCAAATAGCTGATGACAAACTTTTCAAAGATGTCTTTAATTATGTAGGGGGGCAACATAATTAAATGTGCATGAAACAGAACTCTTCAAAGCTGCATTTTTTAAAATTTGGTCATCTATAATGAAGTCTCCTGAAATCTCTTTGCTGATAACAGTCTCCACAGCTCCATTACAGTCCATGTTTCTGTATTCATGTCACAAAGTCTTACAAAAAGGTAGCTAAATGCAAGTTATTAGGTTCTTTGCAAGGGTAATCACATACAAATATTTCACCTTTATGACACAGAAAACCACATCCATTTATCTAATGGCCTCCTCTGGTTTTAAAGTCAGTGAAAAGTATGAAATCCTTGGTATGAACACTCCCATAGGGAATTTAACAATTTAGGTATAATTTTTCAGATTCAAAGGTTATGACAGAAAAGGTTGGTCTTCCTCTTGGTTGTTTAATGCCAGGTGAGAAGTTGATGAATTTCTGACAGCTTCCACTTGAAGGTCTTAAAACATTTAGCTCTAATAGTAATATTTCTGTTTTATAATATTGTTTACCCCTGCCTGAAATCTTACTGTCAGACCAAGAAAAATCAACTTGATACAAGAATTGGGAGGCTTTCCAAAGACATAAATAAAGAAAACTTTAATTAAAAGAAACTTAATATTGAGAAAGTGTATTATTAGTATTACAGTTAAAAGCTTTGATTTTAAAAATATTCTTTGGAAACTTAACAAATTTGGAACAGGAAGCCTCTAAATTCTTTTTTATGAGATACAGTGGGGTCACAACCTGAGATTAAAACTGTGTGAATTAGACCAGAATTTCATGTTCCTTTTTCTTTCCTGTGACATCTGACCGGATGTGAAAAATCCAAGTGTTTACTTTAAAAGATTGCTTTCCCTTCTGATGAAGATGATTGCTTAACAATAAGTGTTGTTGGGCTGAGATCTAAAATATAGGAAACATCACCTCACAAAGGTAATGCATAAATGCCATGAGCAATGTCCCCCTAGATAAAGAACAGTCCAGCAGGTCCCACCATAACATCCATAAAATCAATTCTAATACCCATAAAATCAATTTTCAGACCCTTTCTGTGCATCAAGAGATTAAAATAAATATTATTTTAAAGAATAATGCAGATATTAGGGTGGGTAGGTGAAAAAGGCTCTCCCTGGGCTCTCCCATCACCACTTCTTGTCAAGAATCTTGGAGAGATGTCTGTCATTTTACCTGTGACTTTTACAAAACCAGGAATTAATTTATTAGAGCCAGGAAACACTGTTATCGCTACTTGTTCATGGAGATCTGCAACTCTTTAACTAGAACAAACAGTAAATAAATTAAAATCATAGAATCATAGAGTCATAGACTGGTTTGGGTTAGAAGGGGCCTTCAAGACCCTCCATTTCCACCCCCTGCCATGGGCAGGGACAGCTTCCACCAGCCCAGGTCACTCCAAGCCCTGTCCAACCTGGCCTTGGACACTTCCTGGGATGGGAAATCACAGTTTCTCTGGACATCCTGGTCTACTGCCTCACCACCTTCACAGGGAAGAATTTCTTTTACGTAAAGGGCTTCACTCACACTCTTCTTTCAAGAAGTGCCTCAGGTCTGCTACACTGATTGAACAGGAAAATCAGCTCAGATCATTGCCCAGGAGCTTAAAAACATGTTTTGGGGACCCATTTGGCTCCGCAAATAATACCCAATATTGGTATTGATGGGAGCAGCACAACACTGTGGAACAAGGAGTATAAAGCAAGCACTGGTTGAATACAGAACACTGTTGATCTTATTAAACCAGTAATTTGTTTATGGGATTTAGCTTTATTTGTATGGTAAATTCTGATAGATGGACTGTCAGGATGGTAGGGTTACTTTTCTAACTTTATTTTATGCATAATGTATTCCAGCAGTTAAAAATATGCTTGAGAACTTCAAAGCATAAAGCCCTTGGAAGACAGGGAAGGGTGAAAGCATAAGGAAAGGTGCAAATTGCTTCATGGGTGGGCACGCAGGAGACCTGGGCATTTCTGGCTGTGGCACAGTTCTCTGTGACTCTCAGAGTGACACTTATTTCTCTGGGTGTCAGGTATCCATAATAATCCTCACATCAAATCCTCCTTCCTTTCCTTTCTTATTACAAAAACATTAGAGGGGGACTATGTTTCAATAAGTGTTTGCACCTTACCCATCACAGAGAGTCCTTCAAACACTTCTGCAACTCAAGTACAAATTAACAAATACATCCACCACAGCTTTCTGGAAAAGGGATCTTAATTACTGCATTTTTTTGAAACCTCAGTATTTTTCATTGGTGTAAGTACAATCAAGCCTTAAGGACAGGAAAAGAGAAAGAAAATAAGGGCACTTTAGGAATATGCATTAGGAACTGTAAGTGGTGTTAGAGGAAGGCAGCTTTACTTAGGAAACTCAAGTGAAAAGAAGCTTTGTGACAAGAAAAGGACTTTAGCAGGATCCTTAGGTTTCTTTTCCCTTTTTTTGGGAGCACTTTTTCTTAAGAGTTTAATTATCAGGTTGATTAGAAGGAAGGAATTTGTGTTCATAAATGGCACTTATAAAAATCAGCTTTTCCTACTTGGTCTCTGAGTGAAAGATGGTCTCTGATGCCAGCTGAACTATGAGTAATTTAATAAAAGAGCAAAATATCCTACCTGGTAATGGAATCATTATAGCCTACAGAACACACATAAAATCAACTGAAATGTCTTATGCTCAACAAAACTAAATTTTTTATAGATTTTCATTTCATATGTATGCAGAAATATTTGTATTAATTATGAAAATGGCACATTAATGCTCCACAGAGCAGTGTTGTGATCAGTGCTCAGGAATCATCATAATGTGTAGTTGGTCCTTAGCAATGTGCAGCCTCTTGTAAGGGACTCTCTAGGAGAGATTCAGTCTTAAAAATGGCTTGCAATGTGCAAATAGACAAAATCCACTCTCCATCAGATGGGACACACTTCCTGCTGATAGTTACATACCATTTTTCCTGCATTAACTAAAGGCAGGCAGGTTAGGAAACAGCAGAGCTTCTGATGTGAGGAGCACAGATGCCTCCTTAGTCAGAACACGTACAGTGTGTTCGGCAGCCTCGGAACAGACTCTGAGGTTTTGAGATAACAGTGACTCAGCCAGAGCAGCCTGGATCATTGCAAATTCATGATAGTTGCAGAAAACACAATCATGGAGCTTTTTCGGTCCCCATACATTGCTATCTGTGCACTCAGCTTAAAGCACAGAGGAGAAGAGCATCATGCTCTTCTTTTCTGCTCTGCTCTGCAATTCACAGCTCCTTTTCCTTTAAATGACTATGTGCTTATTGGCCAGAGGAGACAGTCAGGATGATTTCAGTGGCATCTGTGAAAATCACCAAATCCAAGTCCAAAATCTAGTTTGGATTGATAGACTGACTTTTTATTTTGCTTTATGGTTGATGCTTTCTCATTACCTTGTTGTTTTCTTTCACTAAATGAGTTTGGTGAGCCAGTGTTTTTCCCTGTTTGGAACAATGTGTTATTGTTAGAGACCTTGATCTGTTTTGTTTCCAGCCTCTCATTTCTCTGCTTTCTGATTGCCTGTTCTTGTGTGCACTGCTGGTTTTGTGGTTGTTTTTTTTTTTTTCCCTTTTCTCTGATCATTGTCTGCCTTATTCTTCTTATTTCTTAATTTTTCTCCTTCCCCCTCTCCTCTTTAAACAGTGTCTGTAATGCTATTCAGTGGTTACCCTGTTCCCCACTGTGCCAAAATTTCCCCTCCTTAGGAAAACAAAGGTCCCCTTCTGCAGGCAACTGTGGATTACATGTACACAGAAGAGAACCCCTACTTTCTGCCCAGCACAGACAGTGTCTCTCTGCTGTGGGGCAGCTGCTGTAATGTCACATCAGATACCACAATCTGCCTGGGTCTGTCCAGGGGTGGACACACAACTGAAATTCTTACTTCATGATTTGTAGGGATCCCCAGGCAACTCTACCAGCTGAAGCAGGACAAGAATAAGGATGTGGACTGCCCAGACTGCGTCCCTCTTCTGCTTTCATTTATGAGGATGTGCTGTCTCTCTTGCTAAGTCTTGTTTCTGAGTCTGCAGGTTGGTGAGATGACGAATCACAGTGGTGGTTCATGAGTAGCACTTTAGAGAAAACATGGGTCCCTTGCTGGGTGGAAGAGAAAACCTTGTGATTTACAATGTGGAAAAAACCAAGAAATTAAATGAGGTGGTTTTTTTTTTGCTTAGTTCTTCCTAGAAAAGCCTGCTCCAGGACATCTCTATGTACCAACTAGATTTGGAAAAGAAAAGGGGCAGCCAGCAGTGAGAGAAGAGATTAGGGACTAAGAAGGGAAGCTGAATATGCACAAGTCTCTGGGTTGCTGCAAGAGCTGACCAATGTGACTGGGAGAAAGCTCTCCTTCATCTATGAAAGAACATTGCTAATGCCAAACATTTGGCTCCAGATTATTTCCTGAGATGAGCATATCACCAAAACACTTCAGTTAATACAGAATGGGTTCAGATTTTTTTTTCTTTCAGCAAAAAAGCACCATGAAATTCCCTATAAGTTTATCAAAAAAGTGCTCATAGAATCATAGAACAGTTTGGGTTGGAGGGGACCTTAAAGACACCTTCCAGTAGCTCAGGTTGCTCAGAGCTCTATCCAGCCTGGCCTTGGACATTTCCAGCGACGGGGCAGCTTCAACTTCCTTGGGCAACCTGTGCCAGGGCCTCACCACCCTCACAGTAAAGATTTTATTCCTAATATCTAATCTAAACCTGCTCTCTTTCAGTTTGAAGCCATTCCCCTCTTTTCCTGTCACTTCATGCTCTTGGAAAAAGTCCCTGTCCATCTTTCCTGTCAGCTCCCCTCAGGTCCTGGAAGGCTGCAATTAGGTGAGC
>JAWWTY010000123.1:70218926-70236831 GCA_035222235.1 Margarornis squamiger
TTCCCTTCCCTTCCCTTCCCTTCCCTTCCCTTCCCTTCCCTTCCCTTCCCTTCCCTTCCCTTCCCTTCCCTTCCCAGCATTCACTTTCAACTCTTGTATTCCCTACTCCTCCTCCCCAAACATCTCATGGAGGTGAAAAATCCTCTCATCCTGCTCTGGACTAAAAACTAAAGGATGGCTGACATAGAAAGCATTATTTATTATTGCCTTAAGTTACTGTTTCCCTATGAAGCACCTTCCCTTATCAACATCTTATCAAAAAGATACTCTGTGTTGAATTTGATTCGTGCAATTACTCTTCATAGGTGACCACGCTAGTACTTTTTCAGGTGAAATTTCTTAAAATGCCTGTGTTTATTCCAAGCTGACTCCACATTCCTTTGGCACTGATTTTTTCCCCTGCAATGACTGGGAAAAATGACATTCAAATTCCAGCGCTGCAGAGGACAAACAAATGCCTTTTTACTGTGCTCCTTTGGCAATACAGCCTCCCCCACACTGTTGAATAATGGGTGAAGCTGTGCAAAGTCAGTGATTCTGCAAAGCAGCAGTCACTGGTGTGCTGTACATCAAAACTACAACTAGGAATAGCTTCCCTGTCTGAACCTGGCTCCAGGCTTTTTCTCCACTTGGTTTATGGCCATGAAGGACCAAACATTCAAATGCTGGATTCTCAGTACCCAGGAAAAGACAAGAGTTATTTAAGTTTTCTCCCCTCTGCTCACACAATGTCATGGAAAAGAATAATGGGATCAATTTGCATTTATATCCACTTCTACAGCAGAAGATTATCATATTCATCATATTAATATTCCATATTTATAGATCTATCAAGGAAGCTTCTTAACCAACAGTGGGAAAGCCCAAACCTCACCATACTGAGGGCTGCATTAGCAATTTGCCAAGAGCCTAAGGCCTGCCCAGAATTTCCATATTATATGTATATTATATATTTAATCAAAACTAACATGCATAACTATATTTGTTTCTACTTCTGCTTTCCTCACAGATGAAGGGTAACTATTAGGGTTTCCCAGTTTTAATCCTCCTCTCCTCTGCTTTGGGTGTACAAGCTCTCAAAAACAGAGGTACAATTTGGAGAACAGGAGGTGGCAAATGCTGATGTTCTGAGCAGTGGCTCAGATAGAAAACTCAGATCCTGTTGCTCAGTGTAAACTTCATTTGGTGACTTTGACAATTCACCTGACCTACCTGAAGAATGTAGAGAGTATTTGTTTCATGTGCCCATCCTGAGGCAAATCAGCCCAACAATGTGTAGTTTTAAAAAAAATATGTATTGATTAAAATGGCAAATTGTAGTGAGTTTGTTACTACTAAACTTTGTATTTCCTCATGTTGTCAAATTCATTTCTGCCTTTGATTGTCCTGCTATCCCAAATGAATTTGCAGCCCTCTAAGATGCAATTTGACACTAAAATGCAGCTTTAAGTGACAGAACGTTTGAAAGGAGTCAAAATGGACTCCAACGAGCAATTCATTTCATCTGCTCTGGACACCCACATTCAAAGTGGATAAATCATTCTCTGGAGATGTCTGTCTGTCCCTTCCATAGTTATAAAGCTGTGCCACAATACTAGATCAGACTGATGGATTAGATTTATTAATGTGCAGAAGCCATTTCTGACTCAGGAGGTCTCTGGCTTAGAACAGTTGGCACCTGACAGCACACAGCACATCCCTTGCAGTGATTCCTATTAGGAATCCATTTCTGGCCATGGAGAAGGGACAAGTTGCTGAGCTAGGCAGACCATCTGAAGTCCTTTTTAACTTTTAGATGGCAGAAATTTGCAAACACAATTTGGACATTTAGCTGGGAATCCCAGAGAAGTGAACTGATGTTTTAGCCAAACTAGTCCTACCAGGAACCAATCCTTTTTCTTGGCTGATGTGAGTTTCACTGGAATGGCTTGGATAGGAACAGAAAAATAATATTTAAGACTTGTCTGCCAAAAAGCTTGTAATCACTAAGTTCAAATCTACTTGGAAGTAGTCTGCACCTCAATCAAATTCTTCTTCTGCACTAAGTGTGAAGGAGATGTAGTAAGTCTGCTATGTATAACAACTTTGGTGACTTTGTTTGTACTGCACATTCAAGCAGCAATCCTTGACTGCTATTCTATAAAGTTTTCATCTTTTCCAGAGAAAATTCCATCTTTAACCCGACTTTTTTACTCAAACGACATTTCTTACTCTCACATTTAAATAACCAGAAATGATCTTTCTAATTATATCCAAAAGTCATCCATCTACAATGAAACAATTCACAAATCAGCATCACTGCACTACGTTGTTATTATCATGTTGCACTACATTCTGAAAACCTCCTTACCCATCTGACTGTCCTCTATGAAGAGAAAAATATTTCATGAGATATGCTCCTGAACATGTTGCCTGATCAAATTTAATCACAACCATGACCCCATGGTCCTCCTCCTGCCTCCCATTAGCACTCCCTCATTTCAGACTGCCAGGACATATTCCCAGTAATGATTTTCCTTGAAAGGTGTATGGTATGCAGCATCATTACCTCCTTAATAATATCATGTTTTTCTGTAATGTGTCTGTCTGCATGCAAGTCTTTGCCCATTTATTTCTCCTCAACGCTATATCTACCATTAGCAACAACCTTCCTTCTTCCATGTACTGAGTACTTCCCTCTGGCCTCCATTACATGGAATTAATCCCTGACAGCATGACAATGAATGCTTAAAATGTAACTTCTGAATGTTGTGTGTAAATATATCCATACTCCTTATTGCTCTGCCTGCTAAAGCTCAGCTTCCCCTCCTTCCTCCCAGTGTCCTGCAGCTAAGAGAATTAAATGGAACCAACATGCAAATGTGGCCTCTGTGACATTTGTATTTGCAAATAGGATTGGTCAGCAGAGCTGGTGGAAAAATCTGTCTGGGTCTGAACAAAACACTCAGCTGTGGTCAATGCCTGTGGATAACAGTGAGCAAGTTACTTATGCCAGTTTAGAGCATTTTCAGAGGAGTCTGTGTGGAAAGAGTTTAGCACAGTGGGTAAAATCAGGACTGCAATAGTTAGTCACCATTAAATAAATAGGGGCTTGAGAAGCTCAACAATAATAACAGGTTAGTGAACAATCCTTTTTTTTTTTCCCCTCTTCACATGCAAATATGATTAAAGGAGATAAAGCTATGATAATCCATCTACCTATAAATTATAGTGTCATCTATGTCAGGCACAGCATGAGAAGGAAATGCTACATGAGAGGGGACAAGAGATAAGTGGCCACAGGCAGTGGCAGTGCCTTCAGCAGCCAAGGTAGAGCAGGGCAGAGTGCTGATAGCAAGGTGTGCTGACAGCCTCAGAAAGACAGTCTGAGGATCCAAGTTTCAGGTCCATTTGGGAAGTCCCCCACTCAGGAACAGCAGGAGATGGGTCAAAGACAGAACTGGAGAAAGGGCCACAACAAAGGTCTGACTGGTCCACTTAGGAGGCAATGCCAGAGACAAGATGGATGCATGGAGATAGATACAGCCAAGGACCATCCAGGAGACAGAAACAAGGCTGCTTAAACTCACTGCATAGATTAGAGAAGGGGTAAAGGCCCAGGATGGAGCTTAAATAGATCCCTGGAGTCCATGGGTGGAGGTAGGGGTGCCAGCTGAGGCTGGTCAGGAAAACAAAGACCCATAGCCACATTTATCATACTGAAACTGTTACTGCTAAATGCCTGGAACACAGAATGCAAAGAACAAACCTCACCCAATTTGCTTTTCATTTTTGCCCTCTTCCGACCTTAGGACATCTCAATCAACTCTTTAGTTTTCATACTCTGTGTGGTGTAGCCAATGTGGACACTTAGATTGCTCCTACCACTGTAATGCTGCATGAGCATAATACCATTGTCTTCAGGCTTAGGATTCTCGAGAAGTCCATGATAAGATCCCAGTACATGTGACACTGTTCCCCTGTTCACTTCAATGAGTTTTATATAACCAGATTGCTTTTGGCAACAGGTTAAGCTGTTTTCTAGTACAAAACTAAAAACAGCATTCTACATAAAAAGGGGAAAAACTTTCCCGTCATTGAGCCATACTTAGGATTTTGGGTCAGAGTCATTCTCTATTCTAAAATATTGTTGATGCATGTAGTTATTAAATGGTTCTCCTTTTTTGCCTCTTGGCTTTAGCTGCCAGCATGCAGGAGATGAGAATAAACCCTTGATTTCAACTATTGGAATATTTTCATTAGAGAAAGCACTTGTGTAGACAAGGAAAACCACATTCTGTCTCAATGGAACTTGTTCTTGCTTAAAAATCAGGTTAGGTCTATCAGCCTGAATCATCTCAAAGGCTTGCTGAGCTGCAGACACGCTGGTAGCTGAAATGCAAATGAGACCAAAGCTTGCACTGGCCTAAGAACTGTGTCCATTATCAATTGCCATTTTGCCATCTTCATTTCAGCAAGTTGTGTTGAATAATTTATCCTGCCACTTTCTTTGTTTACTACTAGAGAAGAGTGTGTTGTGTCCTTCCCTTCTGGTCCCTGAGGGAATGCTCTGTCTGTTCTGATCCTGTGCTGAGGCAAGACTAGATTATCCACCATTTTACAAGGAAACTTAACTTCTTTTTGGAAGGACTTGGAGTTACACATTCAAGAGGTGAATTTCTGTATTGCCTCTGTGTGAGCTCTGTGTGGACCATCAGGGCACTAGAACTCTTGTCCTTCCCCAAAAAACAAATGTTGAGTTGTTATTTTTCTTCTCAAAGTGAGGGCAGGAATTCTATTGCAGTTTGTTGGTGTATTTTTCTAATTTTACATCTATGATGCTATATTTGTTTAAAGGTACAGTCAGAGAAACCTGCATAAGATTTTGGGGAAAAAGAGTCTCATACAGAGTGTAGAAGCTATAACTGTTTATTTCAAAAGCCACATATGTGCTTGCAAAACTGCTTTTTCAGAAAAAAAAATGTCATTTCCATGATGAACAGCTCCATCATGGCTGAGTTCAGGAGCTCCTGACCACTGTCTTTTGGCAGCAGATAAAAATTAATTTAAGTTTATTCAAAGTTCTCACTAATGAATGTTCCTTTCTACACACAGTATAATTATTTACTTTTTATTTCCTTCCTCCTAAAGAAAACCTAGTTGTTAATAGGAGCATAAAACAATTATCAAGGGATTTTCCTCATTTTTGAATCATTATTCCTGGATCATTTTGCAGTGACCAAGAATCAAGTTCAAGTGAATTCACCTTCTGTTTCTCTGTCAACATTAAATAAATCTACAAACCAAGTAAGTTTTTTATAACCGTTCTGAGGGAGAAATATTTCAAGATACATACTCATATTTTCCTCTTCCTTTAAAATAATGAAGTTTAAAGGTCAGTGACTTGTTTGTGGACAAAACCAATAGAATTTATATCATATCATATCATATCATATCATATCATATCATCATATATCATATATCATTATATTATATTATATTTTTACACATTACAAATCATGTCTTATTTATTATATATTATATATATGTTTAAAGTAGGATAAACTTGCTATTCAAAAAGCTGCTGAAATCAATATATTTCCCCTGATAGCAAGTCTGGCCCATTAGCCTAATCTGAATTTTTTGCCCAACTCACTATTACAAATTGAGTAACTTAGTTTGTGGAAAATGGAAAAGTTGGAAAGACAAGAGATATTCTTCTGTGCTGTCTATAAAAAAATCAGATTTGTCACCGCATTGTGTCTTTGGTAGTGTTTATCACATATGCAAGATGAAAACAAATTAAGCAGCAGTAGCTTGTAATACTTGTAAAAAATGACAAAAACAGTGCAATGTGATAGACAGTCAAATTCCAGATGCACATTGAAGTCTGTGTTTCTCTGAGATCATGCAGGAATATTAGATGCTAGTAGTTTTATTACTAAAAATAGCATCAATTTCTGTCCTTAAGCCTCCTGGATCTTCCCTTTCCACCTTTTCTAAGCTTACTGTTTCCCCAGCCCTCTCTCCTTACCACACACAACCCCTATAAGGGCTTTTAGGCCAGCCCTGGAGCTCTGCTGGAGCCAGGCCAGTTTATACCTGCTGGGAATTCATTCTGGTGGCCCTTTGGAGACTTTCCTCACCATCACTACCAGACCTATCCTGGGAGCTCTGACTGACTCCTGGCTGGACTCTTCAGGCTGTTGCAGTGAGGTCAGCTGCCTTTGTTCCTCCACATGAGCCATCCAGCCAGTTTGACTGGATACAATTGCTTAACACAGAGTGTTGGGTATTTTCTCCTTTTCCAGTGCCCAAATCCTCCTGCATTCCCTGACAGTGCCAGGGAACACTCCATTGTATTCAGGGAGAAAGCCAAGCCAGCAGTACTGAAATGCTGTAACTAGATAAGAGCCACAATTCCGATGGATTAAAAGCAAGCTGTGCATTGGTCTGCTTTCCTCAGAGGCAAACATCATGGATATCAAGAACTTGTGTTGCTAGAGACTCAGTAAATAACAAACACGTTGTTCTGCTCCTGCCCCTAGAAGAGCACAGTAAATAGACTTATCCAGTCAATCCAGTACTGAGCTGAAGTCCCAAAGAATCCACACGATAAAACCTCAGGGGACAGGAATTTTAAAAGAATCCAAAAAAAAGAACCAAAACCAAAAACTTTCATGAAGTTCTAAATATCAATGGTTCTTACAGTAGGTACTTCAAGTGCACTCAATTATAACACATCCGTGAGTTGGCAATGGAAAAATCCCATTCCAGCAGCAGAGATGACTTGCAGCTGCAGCTGATGGAGTGAGGGATGTGAATACAGAGAGCACTTAGATGATGAAGGCAAGGCCAGCAATCAGTTGTGTGCTTCAAAGCAATAAAGCACAATCAGTGTGACAACAGGGCCCCATTGTCACTGGGGCTCTCTGTTGAAAGGACTTGCACAAGGGAAGGGCCCTGCAGCAGAGCAGCCTTGCCCCCAAAACCCAGCACATCTTCCCTGTGTTCCTTTCTTTCCTTTCTCCTTTTTTCCCTCTCATTTTGTAGCTGAGATTTCCTCATCGGGGGCAATTCTTCAGCACCTCACCTTGCTTATATTTTGTTCTGCCTTCACATCAGTAGCTCAGGTCACTGAAATGTCTCACTGCAGGCAGTGGCTGGGAGCCAATAAAGCAGGTGCAATCTGTAACTTGCAATGGCATTGTGCTCTTTGGGTCCACTATAGGGTGGGTAGATGAGCATTCAGTGGAGCAGAGGACACAAGTGTGCTTTTCCAAGGTTTTGGTATGCATGGCTTGAACAAGGCAAAGATCACTGTTCAGTTATATTGAAAAGAAAATGTTACATTTTTATTTCCCCAGTCAGCAGTTTTTCTGTCAAAACTCTCTTTTCCTCTCATCACCCCCGCATCCTCCCACTGTGGAAAACTTCATATTAATATTCCTGGGGAGCCCTAGCTCTTTTCAGCTCAGCTAGCTTTTCAGAATAGTACCATTCTGTCCCTAATCATTGCATAATACTTAGTTTCTAAAGCCTTTGAAATATGCCTTTTCCTTTACTGAAAGACCCATCATTTAGAAGTTACTTTTAAATAGCCTCCTGTCACAAGCAACCAGGACTGGTACCATCCTAAGGACTTTGACAGGTTGACATTAGTCCTGATTCCATTTTTGCAATACAAAGAGGTATCTCAAACACTCACAGAATGAAGATTAATGAACTGCTAGTCCCTAAACTGAGCATCTCACTGTATGACTTAAACATGGACACCAATACAAAGAAAGACTTGGTATGGAAAAAAAGAGTACTTAACAACCAAGGAAATGGTTGCTAGAAGTTGAAATCATGAAGACAAAAGCATGGTCCTTATTATATGGTCTGTGCAGTAACTTAAATGGTTGTCACAGCACCAAGCCTGACAGAGTTCCAGAAGTGTTTGGGTGACACTCTCAGGCACAGGGTGTGACTCTTGGGGATGGTCCTGTGCAGGGCTGAGGCTTGGACTGCATGATCCTTGTGGGTCCCTTCCAACTCAGGATATTCTGTGATTCGGTGACTCTGGTTCTGCTCTCACTGAAGTCAATGGCAAAAGTCCACAGTTTTTATTACTGCAGAGTGCAATGTGTGTGTGGGGGAAATATATAAAAAGGCAGGTCCTACTCATAAAGTCATAGAATCATAGAATCTACTAAATTGGAAGGGACCCACAAAGATCTTTCAGTCCAAGTCCTGGCCCTGCACAGGACAACTGTGAGAATCACACCACATTCAAATGCTTCTTGAGCTCTGTCAGGTTTTTTACCTCTACCACTGCCCTGGGAAGCCTGTTCAGTGCCCACCACCCTCTGGGTGAAGAACTGTTTCCTAATATCCAACCTAAACCTCCTCTGACACAACCTCAGGCCATTCCCTGGGTGCTGTCCCTGTTGCCTGCCCCTCCTCTGCCCCTACAAGGAACTTGTAACTTCAACAAGGTCTCCCCTCAGTCTCCTGAACACACCAAGTGCCCTCAAGCCACTCCTCACAAGGCTTCTGCTCCAGACCTTCACCATCTACTACTCTGATCTGCTTTAGACCTCGCTCATCTTGCAGTGGTGCTGATTTCACTGCACTGAATGCACAGTAAGAGAGAATCAGCTGTTCTTCACTGCTACAGCAGGAACCTGACAGTGTTTGAGTGCACTCTCTGCGGATGGCAAAGAGGGACTCAGTTCCTGTTTGCACTTCAGGGAGCCCACAGGATTCTGAAAGCCTTCATGCATTTGCCACGAAAAACATGCTTTAATAAGCAAGTCAAGAAAAGCAAGGCAGAGGGGATTCTGTGCTGTAAAGTGCCCCACAAGATCTGAATGGGAAACTGAGGCAGTTTGCTCTACTTGATGCATTGTGGTAATCAGGAAGCTTATTTTCTGACTTTAAGGGATCTGGCTTCATACAAAGGAAAGTAGAAACTATATAAATTCATGCCAGGAATTGGTTTCACTTAAACCTGCATGTCATGTTAGAGAATTACTAGAAGCCACGCATGCCCAGAGAGAAGGATTGTTCAAAAATGGCAAAGTTCATATCCATGTCAATATCTCTGTATATCTCAAAAGTCATCCAACTGCACACAAAGATATGTCCCAAATGAGAGCAACTGATGACTGATAGTCTCTCTTCAGAACGGTTATTAAATAGTACAAAATGCAAAGCAAAACTAAATCTCATTATTAAAACAGATTAAAAGCAGCGTTTGGGAAGATACTCAAGGAAATGTGTGCCTTTTGTTATACCCTTGCCCTTGAACATCTGCTATTTGTCACTGGATATGTAGACATTTGTTTTGGTCTGGTACAGCCATTCTCAGACTCTCCTTTGCATTTATACCCTATCTGCTTAATCATGACTGAAAACTAGTAATTTCAATTACAATGATTTCAATCATCCTGCTCTGTGTGCCATTCCAAGGGCCTGGCTTCAGAAATCTTTTTTTATTGGCTGAAAATATAAGGACTTTGTTGTATTTGTATTGAAGAGATGCATTGCTTTGAGCACAAAAAGGAGAAAAAAAAGTTATTTTCATGTAGAAAATTATTTTACTCTAATCTTTAATCCATACATTAATATTTCCTCCTTTTTGGTCTTGTAAACCATATCTAATTAATTTTTCCCCTTAAAATTGGTTTGTTTTTTTTTTTAAACTGTCAGAGAAAACTTGAATTTCTTTTGTTCAGCTACATGGGATTGTGCTAAGTAAAATCATGGAATCCTCAAAGTGAATAACATATGCCATTGGCATCTTGCATACATTATTTGCACAACTGGGCAGTTTGCATTAGTCTTCCTGTAACGTGCTCCTGAACCTGGTTTGTATGGATTGAAGAAAAATTGAAATTCCTTAGGAATGTTTGGTGCACCATAGATTAGTTAGAGGTCATGGTGTTATTTAGTGTTTTATGGTGAATAAATCAGATGCTCACTTCAAAATCCTCCTTTCCATGAGCTATAATACACCGAGTTCTTTATGGCAAAGGAATTTTTATGAACTGAAACTGAACGACATTATCCTGTCAAGTAATTGGGCAGTGACACGTATAATGAGTAGGGCATCACTCACTTTTTTGTATTTCTGCATCACTCTGGGAGTACAGAATATCTGAACCAAGTACAAACACAGGGCACCTGAGGCACTGAGGTGGGAGTCTTTGTATCTAAACATCTACATTAAGATGATTGTTTAGATTTTCTGTAAAAGGGGAGTCTCCACAACTTCTGAATAAAACCCAATCTAGCAATAAAGCAAGATACCACGAAAAAATATCCACTGGCCCAAGAGAGTCAGGTGAAATAGGTATTTACTGGCCCACAGAGAAGTTTCTTGCGAATGAGCTTTGAGGAGGTGAGGTCTTGGTCTTCAGAGCACACAGACAAGATCCTTTGAAACTGTCCCTTGATTCACAACTCATGTTTTCTCTGTTGCTTTTGGTTGGCACAACTGTAAAATTACTCTGTGCATATAATATATTTCATATCAGTCACGAGTGACTCAGGAAAATAGAGGACTCACATTGTACATCTTGATTCATCACACACTTCAGCTACTACAGCCATTCATCCACAACCATTAGCTAAATGAAGAACAGCATGTAGATTATAAAAAGTTTCTGTAAAATTACTTATTTGTTTCTTAGAATTTGTCTCACAATTTTCCAGATGAAATAGGTAAGACAGGAGAAGAATTCTCTTAATTTTCTTAATAACTGAGGGTAACTTTTTTTACTCCAGTGTTTTATTGATTTTGCTTTTGCTTTATGGTAAGACAAAAAGATTATTAATGAATAGATTTAATTCTTACAAGAAATACAGCATTCTGTAGGATCAGGAATTCTCTGGTGACCAAGATCTAGAACACTCTTTTGACTGATTCTTAAATAAATTTTGGTACTTGTTGTAAGAAGGCTATAAATGATTTGATTAATGTTCATGTGCCCATTCCAGGCTCTTATCCTTGAAGAGAATGAACATACAATTACCTTCATTAGCAATAGAACAGTTGATTGTTGCTTCAAATATGCATTTTGTTGCCATTTCTTTTCCCTGAATGTGCAGCTCTGAAGTGGCAGGAAGTTCGTGGTATAAATGGGTCTGATGAAAAACTTTCATTTTCTAGCTTGGTCAGAAAAAGAAGGAAGAACTAAGAGATGGTCTTTTTCATGGTTTGGTGTAAAAGCAGCTCAGGGTCCCGACTAAGGGGGTGATTCATTTGTCTTAAAAGTCAGCTATCTGAAATTTAGGTGTCTCATCTAAAGTAACTGTCTAGGTATCCTGTCAAGGGAATGGAACCAGATAAACAACTCCAGAAGGCAATACATCTTATCAGGGCCGAATAACATCTCAGAATGGGCCTATTTCTCACTCCACTCATTCAAGGTGCCAAGGCATCCAGTTAGACTTTGTGTTAAGCTGATCTCCAAAGAAAGTTACATTATTATTACAAAACTGTAAATCTTTGGCTTTGAAGCATTTAGCAGGTAATATCTAAGGAACCACTTTTCGAAAAAAAATGTGGCTGCTGTAAGATTTATCACTTAGTTTTTCAACTTTACTGCTATGTCAATGCTGGGGTTTAAAACAAACAGAGAAAAGACATTTTATAGATCAAATATTACTTTTGCTATAGGCCTTAAAATGAGGCACTGTGAAAAACAGATGAGAAGTAAATGTTTTGGTCTGCTTTTATTACATACATTTAAAATAAAATGTTAATGTTATTTCAGCTTCAAAGAGGTTTAAATATCATTGGTGTAGAGAAAGCCTCACATGGGACCTTTAAATGAAAGTATATTTAAAGGCTCTTACTTGTTTTTTTTCCATTGTTTTTTTTTTTTGTGGCTTCTCATTGCCTGTGTTTTAAGAATCCACCTATTAATAATATCTGTTCTTCCTTTCCATCCAATGGGAGACAGCAGGAAATAATCATATTTTCTCAGACTCTCAGAGAAAACAGAAGCCTCAAAGAGTTAAAAAAATATTTCAGAGAAACAGTGAATACAATGGAAATTCAGTGCTGTGTTTTGTTAAACAAATATTTTAGTGATTTGTGTTATTATTACTGCTGCACCTGTTTGGCTTGTAACTGTTTAGGAGCTAATGTTTTCGATGTCATTTCTGCTCATTCCCAAATCAATCAAAAGCCAGAGCATAAAAAGCTCAATCAATGAATATCAATATTACAAAAGGAAGTTTATCAAAACAAGAAAGCCATAATAAATTCATCTTCATAGAAAATATATTTTTCCAAACTGGTTACTAATATTTTTCCTTAGTGGTTATTCTGTGTTTTTTCATTTGAGGGCATTGGTGGTGTGAGTCAGCAGTTGAGTCCTGATTTACAGGTCTTAGTGTCTTTTAATCTCTTCAGTCGAGGCATAGTTATAGGCTCAGGGCCAAAGGTATTGATAGAGCTTCCTACATTAGGAATGCCTGTGCAAAGCTGGTGGGAAGCATTGCTATCCAGATAGTATTCATGGCTTTCCTAAGAAATTTGGTGGGATACAATTACAACAGAGAAACTGAAATGCAGCTGGCCTTGAAACAGAGAATATGTTTGAAGCTGATTTGTCAATAGCATGCAAGACTTAAAAAACTATAAAGAACTACTGCAGATAGAGGGCATCAGCCCCCTCTGGCAGATACACTGACGTTCTTGAAAAGGCAAAAAAAAATAAATTTTTTTTTTTTGCCTAAACAGAAGCTTATAAACTCAAGGGCTGAAAACCAGGGAAGAAAGGACTAGAAAATAATTTTCAGCCTGAGTAAGAAGATCAAAAATACCCAAGAACCACCAGAACCCAAACTCTTCTATGGAGATCCACAAGATCTGATTAAAAGTCTCTTGACTGCAGCTTAGCTTACCTGTGAAAGGTCTGGAGCTAATTCACACCTGAGCTGCCACAATCTGCCACAGTGTTTGTACTTTGGATCAACGTGGGAATCTGTAATATCTCCCTACAAGAGATTCCCCAGCCCTCCTCCTTTGAGCACCAGCAGTGGAATAAATGGTTTCCCTCCACTAACTGAGCCCAACTTGTGGCTGTCACTGGCCTTTAGATGGCTGCAATGTACACACCAATCCCACCTGACAGGGATTTTTGATATATTTTCCTGGTCACCTCTCTCTGTGACACCAGAATTCACAGTTTGACTGGGTCACCTCAACAGCAGCTACAAGTGCTTCACTCCCAAACTCCAGCTCCTTGAGCAGCCTGACTTTTGCTGGAGCTTAATTCTCCTGAGGCAGATTGGCTAGAGGATTGCATACAGTTGACAGAAACTGTGGTAAGCAAGAACAGTGTGGTCATTTTCCCAATAAGAGGAAAAAAAAGCCTTTTTAGAATCTGACTGCAAAGGGTTTTGCAGTCTTGTGGGAGTCCTTGCCAAAATCTGCTAGAGGCATATCAGGTCTCCATCTAATTCGTTGATTTGAGCTAGTGAGGATTGGAGATGAAAAATGTGGGAATCAGTTCTCAATCAGGACCCTAAAAGTATCAAAGATACTCAGTAAATTATCGATAATCAGAGTACAAGCTACTTATGAAGAAAATTAATTTATCTCAGCCCAACACTGTTTGACAAACCATTCCTCCTAATGGTGACCCTTGGATTAAGACTGTGTTTTGTTTGAGATTTTGTTTGTAGTTCAGAGGATCCTGTTTTTCCAAATGCCATCTATCAGTCTTTATGCAGCCTTGAAAATTTCAGTCCTACACACCATCTGAGAGGAAACAGAGCTATACATTGAAATAGCTTTGGCAGATCGATGAAGGCACACACACACAGAGATCTTTATGTCATGAGTGGCCTGAGGAAGCACAAGTTGGTATAACTTCTGTTTTATTGGAGCCTGGAGGAAGTGCAAATTGCAGAAGCTTATATCCCTCTGATGTCTAGATATAGTTCCAGCCCTTTAGTGTAGTGCTGCCTATTCCATGCAGAGTTGTGAGTGCTAATTGTCTGACACAGTGTCCAAAGACAACACTGACAAACATCTGTGGGGCTCTAACAGTGCTCTGCTGTGCTCTGCCAGGCTGGTTTTCTACATTCATGGGCAGGCAGCTTCTGAGCTCAGCAGCTGTAGTGAAGGAACACACCTGACTCACCAGCGTTTGAAATGGAGCTGCAGCAAATCTTAGGTCACTGTGGTTTATACAAATTAAAGTCCTGAGGCACAATTTCATAGGCAGTTTTGTCTTTCTGATGGTGCTTCCACCAGAAGAAGGGGATGTCTCCTGTTCCCTTGATCTTCTTTAGTTCTGCTTCTCTGCCCTGCTGCTGACCTCCCAACACTATTTCCTGCCATGCTCCAACTTCAGTGTTGGATCTTTCCATATGGTCACTAGCATGATAGAAAACAATCCAGCTTTTTGGTCTGGATTTAGTTTCTAATTAGGTTCATTAAATTAGTGACATAAAGCAGTTTTTAATAAGGTTCAATGTGTACCAATACCTGCTGGGAGCACGAGTGGGTGGTGAGATGGATGAATAAGGTGAAACTTCCAGTTGTAGCTGAAGTAGTAGATGGAGTGACTACAGTGGCTCACCATACTGAATGGAATGGCATTCTTAATGCCATCCTCTTCTTGAAGTAGATACTGCTCAGGCTATAAATTGCAGTTTATAGCATGCTCCTTGGGGGGAACGATGGACACGCTCCAGCTTCTGGCTGGGTAGGGCAGCAAGGGCTGATATCTGCAAACATGAGGCAGAACCAATGGCCACAGAGAACTGAAATACCTGAACTCAATGGTGCCTGGGTAGGTTAAATTTATCAGTTTAGTTACAAGGTTTTAATTCAGTTTACAAAACATTTCTGAAGTCCAGAATGGCATAGTAGGGGCTGATCACCAAATAACACCCACCATTGTTACTTGGGTGTGAGCTACTTGTTAGAACATGGGTTAGTTATCTCTGCTGTTCACTGCACAGATTTCCCTGAACATATTAGAGATATCTCTTTTGAAATGTCAGGTCCAAATTCTAGGCTTTGAATTTAAACTGCATTTCCCATTAGGTTCTAAATTTTGCTTTTAAACCATTACTTAACTTTCAGACACTTTAAAGCTCATAACCCAACCAGGAACCTTGAGCTCAGCTTTTGGGATAGGAGCCCTGCTGCTCTTAAAATACTGATGTATTTTTATAGGATTATTTTAAAGGTAAGATAAGCTGCAGAAACAATGCTTAAATCCAGTACCTCAAGTTGGAAATCAATTCATATTTTGGCTTTCAAACATCTACCAACAGAGAATCGTTCTCTGTTGTGTATTATATTTCAGCTGTCAACATCAGGCTCGGTGCCAGTGCCAGGCAAACTGTGACACTAACTAGTCTTTTAAGTGTGAACAGCAATCCAGCCTACGAAATTCTAGGCTGAGGCTTCAAACTGACATTACAGCTGTATTCATACATTTATTATTTAGGAAAACCAGCCTGCAATGTTTTATTTCAGTAAACTCCGCTGATAGCTTTCAGCACTTCTGGAATAAATCCATACAGGGCTTAGTTCCCAGTAAGGCACAAAAGGTTTGCTTGATGAACATTTCCAAAGTTCTTAGTCCACTTCTTGTATAATTTAAGAAACATTCTTAAGCTAATGATGCCTGGAGAGTCTTTTAAGCAGGCTGCTCTTGCAGGTTGATGGACACAGGCACTTTCTTCTTACATTGTCATACCTTGAGCAATCTGGCAGCAGAATGATAGCAAGAAAATACAAAGGACAACTGGTAAATGAGGAGGGAGTGCTTTCATGAGGGAAACCACAGTGAGTCTTTCCCTTTTCATATTTGGGACTACTTTTATCCCCATCTTTATCTATTCACACAGGCAACAGTCAAGCCAGATGAAGCAGCTGGGAGGATCTCGGTTACTTTACTTACATTTTGTTGTAAAAGGAGAAGTTGCTAAACTTCTGGATAACTATTTCAAAACAGGAAGATGAAATAAAATTCTGCCTTTTTGAGCACTGAGAAAATGACACCCCTGCCTAGTTCTTAATGCTGTTCTGGATAAGACACATCATGTCATTGACCACATGTCATCTTTGGCTGCCTCTACACACTGACCCACCTGGTTTAGAAAACTTCAGAGTTTGGCATCATCTATACATGGTTTACATTATTGTTCTGTAGATGCATTACTTATAACTACACAAAGCACTTATGACACTTTTTTCATAATTCACTCAGTTTTATGAGGTGTTTTTGTTGTTCCTAATCCTCATTTTGACTTTTGGTTATCAGACCAAGATTACAAGCATCTGTAAATGTAAATATTTCATCTCCTATACATTGGGTTTTGACCAGAGAGTTTGTTTGGCTGAACAAAATTGGCCCCAACACTGTTTCCTGTGGGACACTTTGTGTGCTTTTTGGCTTTTCCCCGTTCCTAGTTGAAGCATTTTTCTCTGACTTTGAATGGGTATGTTTGGATTGAGCATATCCCTTCTTTCCAGAAAAAGTACTTCAAATCCCAGAAAGTTCATCAGTTCATAGTAAATTTAAGTCTCTCTTTACTACACCACCATCTCATCACTGCATTGAGAGTCTGGATCTTTGAGGCTTTGTGTCTGACAGCATTCTGAATAATAACATGGAGGTTGGAACTTACCCTCTGAGGTCTGATTTCACCTTTTCCATCAGGTGGTTTCCTCAGCAGCCTCTCACCTGCCGCAAATGCAGGTATCTTTGCACCTAATGACTGAAATAACTGAACAACTTACAAGATCAGTTCTTCTTTCTCTGGCAGATTGCATAGATTTCAGAGGAGAGTTTTGCCTGTCTCTATTTTGGGAAGTGTACAGCTTGTTTTAGGAGTTACCCAAAAATAGCAGTGGCTCATATGCATATGTTTACCTGTCTGCTTGGTGTTTTCCATCTATTCGTGGGCTGTGTATCTTGTGCAGTAGCTATAGTGCTTAAAATAATGCAGGTAAATCTGATGTCTGGGGGATTAACTAATTCTTCCCATAATTGCCTTCACAGATAAAAGGTTAAAAAATTTCAGTGCTAAGCAACAAGAATTACAATTAGCTCTATCAGTTGAGGGCTTGTTGCATGAACTTCTATAGCATCCAGTATATTATTAGTTTTTGTGTTATTTTCCTGACTGGTTCAAATGAATAATAATAAAGCCTCGAAGATTTTGGAACTGAGAAAATAAAACTTACACATGATGAAATAGACTTTATTTTCAGTGTATCAATTTAAAATCTATCACTCATGCATAGATTTGGTATTACTTGTGAGTTTGGTGTGATAGGTACTGGGGACACAAGAAGATACAGAGGTGATCATTTAGTGTGCAATTTGAATACCAAGTCAAGATTCTGATAGTCTGACCTGATGACTCATTTGCATGATGTACTCTTAGCTCCTTTTAGAGAGAAATAGGCATGTGCAGGATGCAATTAACCTTCCTGTCCCATCCAGACATGGCTTTGCATCACATAAATAAAGTATAGATGGAAAGAACATGCTAAAAAATAACTACCAGGATCAGGTGTTCCTTTGTGTATGCTGATTACACATGGTATGCACTTGATTCGTGCACATTCATGTGCATAGCTTTCATTTGGATTGTTGGATATTTGGTAAGTTAATTTCCACTGTAGTCAAACTAGATCCTTAGAATCTCTCAATGCCATCTCCTTTGACTCCAAAGGGAGCAGAGACAAGTATTTCACATGTAGATATTTACAGGAAAGTGCCTAATTTGAGATGGTCTAATCTTTAAAGGGTATCACACACCATACTGAGGCTTAGATTCCTCTTTCCAAATTCACAGAAAATGTGCACCCCTGATAGCTGGCTGATCAACACTTCTAAATATCAGGGTATTTTGTAAATGTTCAGGATCACAGTTCTTAATGAATTAATTAAAT
>JAWWTY010000123.1:70239599-70283535 GCA_035222235.1 Margarornis squamiger
TGCTCCAAGCCCCATCCAACCTGGCCTTGGGCACTTCCAGGGATCCAGGGGCAGCCACAGCTTCTCTGCCCAACCTGGGCCAGGGCCTGCCCAACCTCACAGGGAAGAATTTCTTCCTAAAACCTAGTATAAAACTGCTCTCTTTCAGTTTGAAATCATCACCCCTTGTCCTGTCACTCCAGGCTCATGTAAATACCCTCTCTCCACCTTCCTTGTCAGCTCCCTGAAGGTCCTGGAAGGCTGCAATTAGGTCACCCTGAAACCTTCCCTTTTCCAGGCTAAGCAATCCCAATTCTCTCAGCCTTTCCTCATAGGAGAGGTGCTCCATCCCTGTAATCATCTTGATGGCCTCCTCTAGACTTGCTCCAACAGCTCCATGTCCTTCCTCTGCTGGGGAAAAGCACAAAACCTGGTCTCAAATACTCACTGTGGTTGAACCATCCTTTTCTGGAGGGAAGGAATGTACAGCTGTGTGAATACCACGGATCTTTCCTTTTGCTAGTCAGAGAACAGGTTGAAAAGGCTCTTTTAGTTACTAATATAGATGTTGCTAATAAATATTTAACCTCACCTTTATGTCCCTTTCCAGGATCTTTCAGACTAGATGTTCCATTCACAGAAGTTTTGATTTTCCAAGGTGTCAGAGAAAGGAAGCAATCAGCTATAGAGCACCTATATCCCATGTGGTAAATGTTCAAAGAATAATGATACATTCCTTAAGGCAGTAAAGCTACAGCGTGTGTTGGTTCTGAGACTGAACAGCACCTGAAGAAGCTTCTGAAGAAGAGGCAGATCCTCACTATCCCCAACAAGTATTTTGTCTACTGGGGAGCTCACCTGCATGACAGAAATCTGCCTGTTTCCCAGATGCACCATGATAAGCCTGAAGAAGCCCAAAAAATGAAGAAGGTAGTTCTCTCTTTGCTTTTTAATATGGTTAATTTAGAGAATATTTTGGCAGGTTTTGATCACAATTATAAACCCTTGATGATATAAAGTTAATCAATATGAATATACTTCTCTCTACAATGTCAGTATCTGTCAGAGGGGGAAAGTACATGGTAACACATTCAGGTGACTTCATTTTCACACAAATGTGAACAAGTACAGAAGGCACAGGGAAATTTTTATATAGAGGCTAAACAGCCTCTATATTAAAAACTTACTAAATATAGACATATTGGAGTTGTCCTTAATGGGGAAAAATATATTTAGGAAGATTTCTATTAAATTAAGTGTGCTTGACATTGCATTAATGTTTCAAAGATTGGCATTTTCAGATTGTCAGTCAAAAAGCTGAGGAGAAGGTGGATAATCTGCATGTAATCCCATACAGAGTTCCAGGATGGGGAAAGAGTGGCTGGAAAGCTGCCCAAGGAAAAGGACCTGGGGGTGCTGGACAGCAGTGGCTGAACATGAACCAGTGTGTGTCCAGGTGGCCAAGAAGGCCAATGGCATCCTGGCCTGGATCAGGAATAGTGTGGCCAGCAAGACCAGGGCAGTGATTCTCCCTGTCCTGGGCACTGGAGAGGCCACATCTTGAATCCCATGTTCAGTTTTGGGCCCTTCAGGACAAGAAAGACATTGAGGGGCTGGAGCGTGTCCAGGGAAGGGAGCTGGGGAAGGGTCTGGAGCACCAGGAGAAGGTGAGGGAGCTGGAGGGGCTCAGCCTGGAGAAAAGGAGACCTTCTTACTCTCTACAGCTCCATGAAAGGAGGGAGGGGTCTGTCTCTTCTCCCAAGAAACAAGAAATAGGACAAGGGGAAATGGCCTCAGGTTGCACCAAAGGAAGTTTAGTTTGAATTTTAGGGAAAATTTCTTCCCAGAATGGGTTTTCAACCCCTGGCATGGGCTGCCCAAGGTATCTCAGAGTTGTGAAAACTTCACTCTTTCTGGCATAAACTGACCACCTAGGGCTACAAGGAAGAGGAGTGATGTCTTTATACACTTATTCCATAATAATTAATAGTAATTACTAATGTGTTCTGAACTTTTCTTTGGATTTGAACTTGATGGACCAAATCTGAGGTGAGTGCTAGTCTTATATACTTTCACTTCTAAATGTATTTGATAAACTCTTGATTTGATTATCACTGTGTATTAGTGTAGACTCAGCATTGTAAGCATGAGTAATTTGAAAAGCATTCTTTGTTTTCCTTTGATATATTTTAGCAAAATTTTCTTATCCAAGCACTCTCTGAGCCTTTTCCCAGTGACTGGGAAGTCACTAGCACAGACATGGATTATACCCTGACTGTTGAATAACTGAATAACCAAAGAGCAGTCCCAAGGATGTTGAATTTCCAGTTACAGATGTCGTCATTGTGCATCACTGATCAAACAGAGCAGAACAGGCAAAACTGTCAGCACCTTGAAGCTGACTAATCCAGCCATGATTCTTGTTTTAATATGTATGTAATCCCTCTGTTGCACAAGGTATCATGTATCTTCTAATGGCTTTCATCTTCTCTCACACCATTTTCAGGCTGTCACTTAATCACCTGTATAATCAGCATGCACACACATTCCAGGCTGTCGCACCCACATCTATACAGTTCATGGGTTTTTATATTTCAGTGACATTTTGGGCATTTTCCAGTTTGTGTGTCCATTCTTCCTGCATACCAGATGTATCTTGTGTGTCCAGTACTTTGGAAATCTCACAAAGCCCTTCACAAGCTCTTTGATGCATTACAGATATCCACCTCGTTAGTCTAATATGCAGCTCCTTCTCAGTTACTGTGCTAAGCTCATTATTTCAGGCACACAGCTATGACAATTAAACTTCTCATCTGTTAAGCTTCCATGGCACTTATTTCTCCTGTGTGCCTTTCCTTTTCTCTGTCTCCACCACCTACTTTAAAAAATTGGGGTAATTTTTATTCATCTCTTGAGCTGTTCTTTGCTGACAGGGAGTCTCTTTCTGTTTGAGTAGTATACCATATTGTCAAAAAAAACCCCACAAAATTGCCAAGAATGATGTTGTATAACATTTAAAATTAAACAAAAATTATCAGTACTGAGCTCTTAATTATTCTCTTTGTGTTAAAACTGCCCACTCTCATTTATAGTTGCCTAAAGATTTCAGTGCTAGTACTATTATACATGTCTTCTGGACCATGGACTAAGGAACTGCACATCCCAATTATGCAAAGAATTATGTGTTAAAATTTTCTTGTATCAGCAGCTATGCAGTTGACTTATTTTACAGCACTGAGTTGTAAGACAGACAAGCAAATGACAAGGGAACAATGTACAAGAGACTCATATTAAGTTTAGTCCTCAAGCGTGAGATTATCCCACAGACATTACTGAAGAGATATTGTTGTGCAGTGAATGTCTCCAGATCCACTCACATATAATGTTACTACATAATCTTGTTAATAAGTACATGAAGCTTACTTTTGAAATATTTACATTTTTAAATCAAATATGTCTGCTGTGGGACGTTTTTGGAAACTCATTGCTTCAGTGACTGGAGAGGTTTTTGTTTCAAAGTGAATGCAGTCATTGTCAGTTTATTAATTTCAGTGCCAAGACTGTTGTTTAACTCCTTTCCATTTTTTTTGGCCATTTCTGGTTTTGTAAACTGAATTTTACAGAAAAGACTGTGTTTAAAATTAAAGAAAGCAAATTCTGGTTATATCTCAGACTCTATTTCATAATTATTCTAGCTGTTCATATATGAATTGTCTCAGTGGACAGATCTATGATGTCAAGTAATAAGTGGGGGAAAAAATCACAATATTTAAGATGGGAGCTGCTAATAAACTTGTTGAACACCATAGAAAATTTTATGTGGGATGATAAGGAGATAATCACACCCAAAGTACAGGCTCAGTGATCAGCATTGCTTTGACAATATAGGTGGAAAATACAAAAGGAGGAGAGGAAAGATAACATTTCAATTGCTTTAGCAAATACAGAAAGTTCAGTGTCAAGGAAGAAAACAAAGGAAGTCATGGCCAAAACCCTTCAAACACTAAAAACAGGAGAAAGAAGTAGAGGGTGTACTGACAGAAAAGTGCTGAGGGAACTGGGGGAAGCATCATGGTACATGAAGTAATACATATATATAAAAAATAAAAAATAAATAATAAATAATAAATATATATAAAAAAAAAAATCCAGGAAAAAGAGTATGTATTGTTGAAATAGGTTGGAAAAAAAATTATGCTATCATTCACACAAAATTATCCACATCTGTATATAAGAGATTAAGAAATGCCTTTCTGAGGCTTTAAGGGGAGAAGAGTAGAAAAGCCTGTGCAAGGCAGTGCAGAATCCAAGTAAACCCCCCTCCAAAGCTCTGCAATGAAACACTGGCACAGGAAAAACATTCCACAGCAAATCCAGGTGTGTGACTCCCTCCAAACTGCACTTTGCACTGCACAGTCCAGTAGTTCCCAACCAGCACAAGACCAGAACTAATACAACATACACACAGCAGCATCCTCCTCCCCCTTTTTTTTTCCCCCCTAGCACAGAGCCAAGCAGTAAAAATTCAGAGCAAGCCTGAGTGATAAGCATCACTCCCTGTCGAAATGACTGGCCTGTTGCTAAGGGCAACACCTCTGGTCCTAAAGTTAGCTGAGCCCTTACGGTGGCAAAGCCGCTGTCCTCACGTAACTTGCAGGACTCCTCAGTTTTGCCAACTCCTGCAGCCAAACAACTGCTTTTAGGCATGAACTTTTCCTTTCTCTTTGCACGATATTTATCAAATTAAAACACAGTTCAAGTCAGGGGTTGAGTTATAGGATGCTGAATATGTAAGTGGGATCAATATTTAGTCTTGCTGTTGCGTGATGATATTTTATCCCAAATGAATTTTTTATTTGTTTAATTTGATTGTTTTATTTGTTTCCTACAATAGTGTAGAACAGATCCTTTAATTTCAGATACAGACAGATGGAAGCAATCCATCCAAATTATGGGACACTGCTAAAAGGGGACTTAGGACTAAACCATGTGTTGCTTAAGGTTTCAGACTGTGGTTAGCAGATGTTTGCTGGGATGATGTGATGTGAGAAGCAAACATTGCATTAGCTTATGGTTATAGTTTTGAAAAAAGATACACATCATATCCAATCTCTGGGGAAAATGAGATGTTAAAAACCATCCCTTGTCCTGATTTGTGAGCCTTACATTTGGTTTCAGAGTCTCTTTCATCAAAGTCAATGTGGAGAACAAAAGTTTTTTACACAAGAACTATTTATGACCAATTCAGAATCAGTTTTGTGAATGTCTTATGTTATTTGAATTTATGTTTTCAATTCCAATAGCTTAGAAAATCAGAAGTGGGATGTCTAAATTGTATTAAACAATGCTTAATAGTTCCTTTAAAAATTTAGTTTCAAATTTCATATTAATTTTTTTAAACAAAAACCTCCATTTCAGAATAAAAATCATTCCCTCATAATTACAAAACTGTGGAAGCAAATAATTTTGGCCATGTAGAATGTCAAAATCATAGAATCATTTAGGCTGGAAAAAACCTTTAAGACCATTGAGTCCAACCCTTGCCCATCACTGCCAAGGCCACCACTAAACCATGTCCCCAAGTGTCACATCTACACATTTTTTAAGGACTTCCAGGGATGGTGATTCCACCATCACGTATTAGTGACAAAAAAACCCCACCAAAAAAACAAATGGGGAAAATGTCAAAGTATCTGTTCATAACCTTTACAATATTGCACTTAGAGCTTCATAAACTGTAGAGATAAAATACAAATTATTACTTTTCTTCTTTTATGGCTTTACAAAGGAAGGCACAATTATCTAAAGCCAACACTGATTGTCCCACTATAAAAATTATTACAGTCACAACCTGAAGCCCTAAAGAGAATCAGGAGCTGGGAGCATAAAAAGCAGAGTATACAAGGGTGTCTGAGCATTAGACACAGAGATGAGAGCTCTGGGGAAGGTAAAATAATCATGGAATCACAGAATGATTTGGGTTGGAAGGAACCTTAAAGATCAACCCATTCCACCCCCTGCCATGGACAGGGACACCTTCCACCAGCCCAGGGTGCTCCAAGCCCCGTCCCACCTGGCCTTGGACACTTCCAGGGATCCAGGGGCAGCCACAGCTTCTCTGGGTAACCTGTGCCAGTGCCTGCCCACCCTGGCAATAAAGAGTTGCTTCCTAATATCTAACCTAAACTTCCTAAATAAATAAAGACATACTCTTTCTTTCGCTACTGATTTGCTGTTAACAAGGGATGATGATTATTTATGTTGCTTTTTGCACAGGCTGGGATGTCAGCACCCACAGCCACAAGAGCTGATGAACTGGGTCATGGATGCTACGAAAAGCCCCTTGGAGCTTCACAAACTTTACCCCTCTTGTCTCAGAAACATGTTGCAGCTGTTACTGCTTGTGCAGCACCCTTCCTGCAAGGTAAATAGAATCTGCTCTCTATAATGCTTTGCAAGCATTATTTGCTGCCATAAAATATGAATAAAAGCATAAAATATTGAGGAAGATATAATTTTATAGTACATTAAAAAATAAAAAATAAAAAAATTAACGAGCATGACAGGTTAACATTTTACAAGCACCAGAGGAGCAGGTGAATTATGGCATTATTGGCAGCAGAACAAGCTATCTTGTGTTTAGCCCTGGAGTTCTTTATTTTTCCAGACCATTTCTAATTAGAGTCTTGAAATGAGATTCTGCTAGCAAACCCTTAAATTACAGGCAGCGAAATGGGGATTCAGTCCAGATATTCCTGGTGCAGTACAGGACTGTGAACCCAAAACATGTCCTGCATACAAAGCATGCGAGTTGTACAGGTACAGAATGATTATAAGGGAAAAAAAAGGTGTGGGTGCTAAAAATAGAGAGAGAAAATAACAATTCCCCATGAAGATGGTCTTTGTGGGGATGTTTACCAGAGGAGCAATTGCCATGTTGTGCAGAAAGCCAAGAAAACACACAGGTGTTTTGCAGAAAAAAGGGTGAAATTCCACATCAGTGTATGTAAAAACAATATCGAGCACTAGAACAATCATATTTTAAAGTGAGAAAGAGAAAGGGAAGGAGAAAAGAAAATGAAATGAGAAAGGGAAAGGGGTAAGACTGATAGAGCAGAAAAAGAGCTGAAAACTTCCTTGTGTCTGGAATAAAAACCATGACAGCTTTCATTGACAAAATGTAGTGTGGTTCAATATACCTTTGCAAAAAAAAAAGGGTTTGCATCTTGGATGAAGCTTTCTTTTTACTAACATCTCACATATAAGATGTATATGTATCCATATGAGATAAAAGAAAACATCTCTAAGTTAAACTTTATTACAGATTTGTAACACCCATTTGAGATATATGCCTGAATTATGTGCTTTTAAAGTTTAAGATAAAAAAAAATCTAAAATAAAATATATCTTAGAATGATAGAATATACTTAGTTGAAAGAGACCCACAAGCATCACTGAGTCCAACTCCTGGCCCTGCACAGGACACCCAAATAATCCCACCACGTGCCTCAGAGCATTGTCCAAATTCTTCTTGAACCAAGTCAGGGCTGGTGCTGTGACCACTTCTCTGTGGAGCCTGTTCCAGTGCCCAACCACCCTCTGGGTGAAGAAATGATCTAAACCATAAAATTAACTAAGAGATAGAAGAATGGTTCTAGTTAGACTGTGCCCCAAGGTTTGCTTTCAGCACTTTTATTCTCCATCCAAAAACCTCCAAAGTGTTTGTGTTTCTCCCTGAAGCTAAACCAGTCTCTGGAATTTTTCACTGAGTAAATGCACCAGCAGAAGTAAAGGAATTGATCAGATGTTTCCTGAAACTATATCCTTTGTGGACAACAACTGTATAAGTAAACAGAGGCTCTGATCCTGGGTAATTACTTTGGGAGCCTAATGTAGACATATATATGATTAAATATTAGTTCCTTTGCAGAGGACACAGGAAGGAAACCAGTCATGTGAAATCAGTGTGGTTAGTGAAGTGAGGGCAGCAGTTCTGCAGATTTCCAGGTGTTTCTTTGCTTTACCTAATGACCTGATATCTTTACAGTCAATTAATTTCCTGCTGTCTGTAAGAATATGTAGTCTGTGTAGAACTGGAAAGAAATGGGGACTTTCAAGACCGTTTTTTTGGAGACTTAGAGACATTTTCCTACTATGTAAAAAAATAACAAGGACAAGAAATACTGGGAGAAAAAAAATGAAGAGGAAAATGCATTACTGAAATGCTAGAATATCTCATATGGGGAAGATATAATAGGTGAGGAGTACATGAAGGACAAGTCTATGACTGTATCTTTTGTCTTTTTCCATCTGAGAAGCAAAAACAAATAACAGACTCTAAGAGAAACAAGAAACACAAGAATATAAAGCTAGGGGAAAATTGAGGGGAAAGTTCCATGATTTTATATTTTTCAACAGAGTGGTCGTTTCAGTACTGGAACAGAGATGAGAAATGGCTCTTGGAGCAATTTGAATTGGATATTTCAGACATCTGGTCTTGCTGAATCCAGACAAGATAGAAGAAGGTTTCGACTTCAAGAGGGAACAGCTCAATAATAACAGAGTCTGATGTTTGTCAGGATTGTTCTAATAGTTGTAAGCTATATGCTCTGAAACTGTCAGAGCCAGAAACAAATTGCAACAGAGAGGAGCTTTTGATGCCCATTTGATAGGCAGAAATGATAAAACATATGAAAGGGTCAAAAGCAAAAGGAGGTACCAGGTCCAAGAGGAAGCAGTTTCCATTATTCTGGTGAGTGGAACTAAACATTGCAAGAATGAAACGATGAAAGGAAACTTAGTGAGGAGGAGGGTAATTTTTGGTACCAGAGACACTTGTCTGTTATCACAATTTCAGCTGCATTGAGTTCTCCCTCTGGTAGAAGATCCAGCACAGAAAAAATGAAAAAATAATGATATGGCACCTTTTTTTTATTTTATTAACAGGAAGGGAGGCAATCTCAGACAATATTGATTAAATAAACAATGAAAACACATATAAGGAAAGAGTTTCACTGAATTGACTACACCAAGAATTGAAAGACCAAAAAATTTCAATAAGTCAGAGAGATGAAAAATCTGTGGAAGACATAGTAAAGCAGAAAGTACAGCTGGCAAGGATGTTTAGCAGAAGACAGAGGATAGAGTTCACACCAGAAGGCAGAGCATTGTACAGAAACCTGCCGGTTTCCCAGAATAATAAATATTATCAAAGGAATTCTAGCCTTAGGTAGCAGCAAATCCTTATTTCTGTTGTAACAGAAAAAAAAACACCCAGAATGAACAGAATGATGAAAATCTTAACCAAAAATGATCATTATAATTTAAATCATAGTTTATAGTCAACCTAATAATGAATATTTGTAAAGGCAGATGCAATTATATATAGGAATGCATCATAGGGTGCTTGTGGTCAGTACCCAGGTGAACTGGTGAAAAACACAGTCCTTGGAAAGATATAATGCAAAGACTGATGTTTTCCTACTGTGCAGAGAGCAAAACAAGGTCAAGGCTGCAAAAAGACAAATTACTGAAGAGATGTTGCCACACGTCTTTATGGGAATAGAAGAGCTGCCAAGAGAATATAAAATCAAACTTGTGACATCAGCAATTCTAACAACAGTCCCTGACCTCTGTATTGTCTTGCTAGAGAAGGTATGAAAAAAGAGAATGGAAGATATGAGAAGTATTTGACAGATGAAAGTACTTAAGGACACATAGGCAATGAAAGCCCCAAAGTTCAGCAGAAAATTAGCATATGTATGTGGAGAAATAAAACTGGCTTCTTAAATTAGCTTGTTTATCATAAACCAAATATTCTCAGTTATGCAGTTTGAAAGTCCTCTTGGCCTTTCTCCTTCCCAGCTTTTTCATGGAAGAATCTAAGCATTAAGTGTATTCATCATTATATTTGGAAGGTACTCTGTCAGCTGGCTCCCAGTCAGCATCACTCCAGCAACAGAAAATTTCTGAAAAAGAAATCTAGGATGGTGCCAGGGTTGCTTGGCATCCTTTGCCAGGCAGAAGATGTGTTGGTTTATGACAGAAATAAAACTGGGGATGATGAATTCCGAGAGTCTTTCAGCAAGCTGGCCTTGCTCTGAATGAGGCTGCTACCTGTGAAAAGGAATAGATAAATGGGTGCTGTTTAGTATTAAGCAATAGGGAGTTCTGGGGAACCAGCATCTTTCTGCAGTTCCACAAAAAGCTCAGCAAAGTTTGTGAATGCAGCAATGTTGCAGTGATCAGAAAGACCAGATTTTAGAAAGGAAGTAACAAGGTCATTTAACAGGATTAAAGAAGTATTAATATATCTACCTCTTTGGTGCAATATTCTGTATTGTCCCTGTCACCCAGAGGTAAAGGCAAGGGATGCACAGTTGTTTGGTACATCTATATCTGTATCTGTCTCCATGAAAGAAAACCTGTCTGGAGACACAAAAACACCCCCTGTAACATTCATATAACAAATTTTCAGAGAAATCAAAAAAGTGGTATGTTCCAGTGTGTGTGGGCTGCTCACAAAGCCACAGGGACCTGCAAAAGACCCAGCCTTTACATATTTGGCAGTTTGATAACACCCAAACAGATTGAAGCATCTCTGCCCTTATAGGATTCATGTTCAACAAATAGCATGTTCTTTTAGATTCAAAGACTCTGAGCAGATATGGCGCTTTCTTTTAATCTCTCACAGCAACAAATAGTCTCAGGGAAAGCCTTTGTTAAGCAAAAAACTGACTTTGGGGGAAGCTGCTCTCCAAAATCCTTCAAGAGCACCAACAATGGCATCACATGAGCACAGCAGTTTGTAGGGTTTGGCCAGGACAATTCAAATCTAAGTAGCAGCTATGAAGAATATAGTGTGGGAGGGAAAATAAGCAAAGAAGAAAATCCAAACACAACCCCCTCCCAGGAAACAGTTGCTAATATCATTAATCTCTATAAAACTACTTGACAGACCTTGGCAACAGGCAGCAACAGCTTATTTTTTGTATGTTTGGTTGGTTTTTGGAGAGGACACACACATTATTGTAGATGATTATTTCTCCTTATATACGGATCTGGCTGTACTTTCAGGGTCATTTAAAAAACTGAAGCCAATACCTGTCTGATGTGACATTCCTAAGCTCTTCATAGGAGGCTGTGAGCCTTGTATCAGCACCTCTGAACTCCTCAGCAAAGAGAAAGTAGAAAGGCCCATACTTAAGGGAAAAAAAAAAGTAAAAATCATGTGAAGATGTGAGTACATATTGATCACTTGCATCTGGATTCTCTCCAGTAGAACTGATGAGAAGTGTATTAGGAATATCTCTACTTGAAGAAGTCATTAATCTTAAACCTCAGAAGTCCAACCAGAAGGAACTGTTAGAGCAAAATCCCAAGATATAAACTTGGCAACCGTAATGGTCTAGGGTACAAAAACCAGAGAACCATTCCTAAAGCAAAAGGATCTTTTTTTTTTCCCCTTAAAAATCTTAGAAATTTTCTTGTGCACTTTCTCAGAGCTCTTACTTGTGATGGCTGAAAACTTATTTCTTCAGAGGGATGAAGAGCTACCTTCACATTTCCTACTGCAGGTGGGAGAAAATAGGTAGCTATAGTGGTGACAGGAGGTAAAAGCAAAGAGGGATGTCTTCCCCCAGTCTCCAGGAGCTGCACGTAGAAGGTTCAGGAGAACTGACCCACCCTAATCCAAGTTCAGAATTTAATTCAGATTTAATTCTATGGCTGGATGAGAAGATACCTCAGTGGAGACAGTTTTGAGTCATTTGAAATTGTTTCAGGCTCTTGATTTAAAGAGACAGAATGTGTTTTAACATGATGGGAAAAAACCACACTCTCAATTTACTTCATGGGTATGTCAGTTAATATTATCAGTTAGTTGTGCCAGTCATTAATTCCTTTATAAATGAAATTCCTAAGGCCTTTTCTTTGAATGATGAGATGTAAAAAAACTGTTCAGAACCCCTGTCATCTTCTAAAGTAAACAGAACAGTATGCACTTGAATTTAGAACAGCATACAAAATGTCAATCATTGAAATTAGAGATCTGCTGCATTCAAAATGTTATGCATGAGGAGAAACAGTTCTGAAGCTGTGGATGGTATAAAATCTTTCCCTGCATAGTCAGGATGATTTAAATATACTGTTTCATCTTTGTCTCTCTATTTAAATATCATAATTCATAAATCGTATTCAGATGTTCGGTTCTGAACTGGTTTATTAATATTACTGTTCTGTTTTGGGGGAATTTTCTCACAAAGATTGATACAAAATATACCTGTTGTTGGAATATACACATTTCTATTCTTTTTTTTTATATAAGAAATTTTATGTTATATCTTTTCCCTTAGCTTTTAGAGTGTGGAGGTGTAGATTTGCACTGCTCCAGGAAATTGAAGTGTATTTCCTTTGTAAATTTTATAACTGTTGGTTTTGTCTCTGGGAACAAGAAGAGGCTGGAGAGTTCCTCCTGAGAAAAGCAAGTTCTAGTATGAATGTTTGACATACAGAGAGATTGATCTTCTAAACCATTTGCTTGCTTGTTAAAAGCATTTTTCACTTGCATTCCACCAGCACCTGCAAATCCCAGTCCTGAAACAAGACCCAGCTCTGTCTGGCAGTGGAGAAGATCCTTTTTGCTCTGTTTCAGGCAGCTTGTGTGGAGCATATTTAGTTGCCACCTAGTGCCCTCCATGGCTTGTGTAATAGCCTGGCCCCAGCAGCTGCTATGCAGGAAGGCACTGCATGTAAGAAAATGTACCTATATATATCTTCATCCATCCATCCATCCATCCATCCATCCATCCATCCATCCATCCATCCATCCATCTGGTGTTACTTTCCCTGAAGGCCAAAGAATGAACTTGGCTCCTGCTCTTCATTGTACAGATTGTCCAGTTCTTGGACAACCACATGTGTTAGCTGAATGCAGACCCAGCTTATCCTCCACTGTGATTTAATAGAAGGTCCACACCTCAAATACACCAAATCCAGCTGAGACTGGTACTTCAGGCTGCAGAGAAGGGTGAGTGGGGCTGACATGGCACAGAGGAGGGATGAGTGGCTCGTACTGTGACGCAGAGTGTAGCTGATGCATCTCAGACATCCCCTGGATACAGCTTGATGCTTCCCATGGCCTTGGGTAAAATATCTGCTTTGTGCATAGACACTGAATCATATTTACCTGTCATAATCTTCTGCTTTTCTGCATTTCAAAGCGCTCAGCTGAGGGTACTCTTTGTTTACCTTCATTTTTCACACCTTGTGATCACTTTTGCTACTTCTGTTTCCTTTATAAATCCAGAGGTGAAAGTGCTACAGCCCCTGAATTTTCCACAAACTGACCATCCTGCTCCTCTCAGTGGTTTATATTCCTGCTGATATATTCAGGATACTCACAGCATGAGGTTTTGCAGGTTTTCTTTGCAGGCAGACTAAGTGAAACGGAGCAGGTCCTCTTAAAAAAATACAGATGCCAGAATTGCTGAAGAAAAAAAAATCTAGTTTCCTAAAACTGTGCTATTTTTCTATAATTCTCTTTCTCTGTATAGGTATTTTCATAAATATGTTCTTTATGCTTTCAACATTGAGTGTCTCTTAGGTGGTGTTAGGAAGGAGTGTGAGTTATTTTCCTAATATGGAAGGACAAAGGGGCTTTTTTCCTTGACATTGTTAGTTTAAAATATTTATAACCAGAAGACTAGATGAATAATTCCTCTGAACAATGTCCTGTAACTCTGGGAAAAGGTAAAAAATTCTCACTCAAATCAATTACATCTTGGAGCTCAGCATTTTTTTTTGTCATTTTACCTCATGTAATCCGACTGAAATTTAATTGAAAGATTCTTTAGTTAAAAGCAGAGAAATTAAAAAATTGCAAAAATTGTTCCAGTCTCAAAAAAAATCTTAAAAATATTTATTTTTTCTCAACAAATCCAGTGAGATGGAGTTTCAGGAAACGTCCTCCACACATGGCTATTTCTGCTGTGCAACTAAATGGAATAATTCGCAATCAAAATTTATTCATGTCTTGGAAACTGCATCTCATTTTTCATCTCAGGTGTCTGGATCAGAAGCCAGTGGCAGCAGTAAGACATTGCCAGCTGCACAATGTTTTCACACATGAAACCTCATTTTCACGTGCCTGCCCATTAAATACAGGCTGTCACCTGCAATGATTGCCAGATATAAATGAAGACACTAATGGATAAACTTTTGAGGACTCACAATTCCTTTTATAAATACATATGCATTTCCTATGTCTACAAGAAGCAGTTTATATCACAGTTCTTGTATTTTCTTGCAGTTAAATCTTATCCTCATAAACTTGGGTTCTCTTGACAGGATCTACAGCTTTGATCCTTTATTTGCTTAGAACTCATTAGACTTCTTCTGTTTGAGCATTGGAGCGCATAATGATGTTTAATTCAGGCATCCTCATCATACCTCAGAAAGAAGTATAATACCAATAGCCCCAATTTATGGATCTAATCTATGGCATGAGACTATTTTCATGTTTATTTGGTGAAACACATCTAGACACCACGGCTTAAACTTACTGCAAGCTTTTGACAGCTCCTCTGGCAGCTGTGCAGATGTGAGTCACTCTTCAAAAAGACAACTACAGAAGCAGAGATCATCAGATATGAATCCTTTTCTCCCAGAAAGACACACACCAAAATCAGAGGGTTTCTAGGTTTGAGTCCCCCACGGGAGGCAATTTTAATCCTTCCATCTTTCAGGTATGTTCACTGGCAGAAGTAGAAGGAATAACCTCTTTCCTTTGTACTAACTTTGTACCGCATTTAGGAAACAATTTAAAATTATTTTTAAAGAAAAACCACAGCATCTTCCTATAAACCCAGTGTTTTGTGTTGAAGGTGTATGTGGATTAGGTGGGACATAGAATCATGGAATCAGAGAACAGTTTGGGTTGGAAGGGATCTTAAAGACCCTCTGGTTCCGAATCCCTGTCTTTGGCAGGGACACCTTCTACTAAACCAGGGTGCTCCAAACCCCGTCCAACCTGGCCTTGGACACTTCCAGGGATCCAGGGGCAGCCACAGCTTCTCTGCCCAACCTGGACCAGGGCCTGCCCACCCTCACAGGGTTCTTCCTAACTTCTAATGGCCTTGGAAACCTCCAGGGATGGGGAATACACCTGAGTGCAAGTTTCCATTAGACATAATTCTTGATAACAAATGTAGCCATTGGACATTTTAATGTTTTTTTGATAAATATTTTTTATACCACCCCTCCACCCCTTATTGACTTTGTTATGCTCTGCTGTGCCCTTGGCAGCTCCTGCAGTGATTTGTCACAAAGGTCTCTCATTCCCCAGTTCACACAGAATACTGACTCAGCATTTAACTTGCCGGGGGCAAAAGTTTCTGTGCCTTTTGCATGAAAACTGACCTTATGTTGAGTTTGTGATTCCTGCAGAGCAGCCCTCGGGGGACAGAGCACTGAGGACCATAAAAAGGAGGGAAAAAAGAGATTGATGGTGCAGAATTGTATAAAGAAGAAACTAATTAGAAAACAAAGGGTTATAAAGAGATACTGAGAGGGGAGATTAGCACAGAGGGGATGGAAAGAAGTAAATCAATTGAGGGATAACCTGAGTCCTATATAAAAAATATTTGGGATGTTTCTTTTTGGTGAGGACAGGATCCAAGGGTTATCTGGTGAAAGAAGACAGGTCCTTTTTTTTTTTTTTTTTTAACCCAAGAGAAAATGAAACTTTTTTTTTTTAAAAAAAGGAAGTTTTACTGGCATATGCCACAGATATTTGTTGCTTTTTTTAGGTTTGCCATAGATGGACGCTTTTGATGTTTTTGGAAGCCAGAGAATGTCTCATCATCAGATGCTGAGATTATTTTGTACCTAAAATAATAGGTACAAAAATAGCACCTGATGCAGCACAGACATCTCTTTCACTCCTACTCCCCAAAAAGTCAGGGAAGAAGCACTATCATGACTCCAGCTATGATGTGACTGCTCCCAAAAGCCCAGGCACATTCAGCCTGCACTGCAGAGCTACTCAGCTCCATCAGTGTGACTCAGAGTTTAAATTGTAAGGAAAGCACTTGCAATTTTCAAGTGTGCATTTTGAAGTCAAAGCAAGCTTGTAAAATGTCCAAATTTGTATATGCAGAGCTGTCTTGTATCATGTACTTTCTGCTATCTTCAATTGCACTAATAAAATTTTCATTTAGGGAAAGAGGTTGGATATAAAACTGAATAAATTCTCTGAGTTCTTTTTTCTTTTTAGATTATTTATTAGTGATAACAACTAATGTACTGCTTAAGGGTAATGAATCTTATTAAAGGCACTTTAAATTATCTCCTAAATTAATACAAGAGTGCAGTTCCAGTGCTAAAGACCCACATAAGACTGGCAGAAGAACTAATATTTGCTTCCTATGAAAGACTCCATATTGCCTCCAGCTAAATTATGTATATCCAATCAAATTCTTGTCCCTAATAGAGATGTAACATATGTAAGCAGATTAAAATGTTATGTATTACTTCTGGGAGACACCTATAGATTTCATTCAGAGACAGTGCCCCCTTCCTGCAGCCACTATGTGATAACTCAGTCTTATTTTTTTTGCCTGTTTCTGAACATATTTGGCAGGCATTCTTGATAAACCCAACAGTTACCTGGTCCATGATACAGGTCAGTGTAATCCTGCTACATCAGTATGAATGAAGGGATTTTGTCTTCAGGGACACTATGCAAGTTTATTTTGGTGGTCAAAGTCAGATTTCTAAAATTGAAGGAGTGTGTACATGTAGCTGGTTAAGAGCACAGGTCTTCCTACATTCCCCAGCTTCTCCAGACAGTTTAGGGGAGTGCCTGGCAAACTGTCAGCTCCTCATACCTTACCTTCTCTTCTCCCACCCCTGCTCTCATGAGCTTGGCTTTGGCTCTGGGGAAGTATTAGATGTGACTGTAATAAGAGAACACTCCATGGGAATGGTCATTTGCATTTCCCTTAGCCTGGATATCCCATTAATATTTTGTCTTTCAAACACAATGACAAGTCTGAATTTAAATGCATCTCTGTGTCCCCCGTGAGCTATCAGAGGTGAGCCACCACCACAAGCCAGTCTCATTTCAGCTCCTGAACAGGAGAGAGAGAGAGATTTCAGGAAGGATTATTACTAAGGAACAATGAGGGGAAAGTCTGCAAAACATTTAGAAGATTAGTGGTCAGTTTTTATATTCAAGAAATTCTTCCTTTGCATAATTATGGAGTGAAATGATTTTCCTTCATCTCCCAGTGGAGGGTTTGACCACTGGACTCAATGAATTTTTTAAACTTCTCAGCAGTCTGGAGGTTTCCCATCACTCCTGTGACCAGAGGCAGGCTGTGCCTGCTGCCCTTGATACTGCTCAGTCTCCTCTGATGCTGAAAAGATTTTCAGGTACTGCAAAGGAAAGGCCAACAAAATTGCTGAGCACAAACAAAACTAATAAAAACTGCATCAGGTGCAAAAATATCCTGGAATTATCAATTCTCCAAAGACCAGAATGGATCAAAATTTTGGCATTACATGAGATTTATATACTAATTTCAATATAAAGTAGTAGTTAACCATAAAATACACATTAGAAATTGACTGAACCCATTTCACTACTGGACTAATTTGTATAATTTCTATCCTTTTTTGATGTTTAAAATTAATCTTTCCCTTGACTATTTCAGAACGAGGCTGTTACAAACATTCTTTGGAAATAGATTTAATTTTTGGAATAATGAAGTTTTCTTTCTTTTAGTTAAAGTTTTCTTTAAACTTTCTTTAAAGTTGTCACTTTCTTATTTTCGGTAGATATAGCATATTCAAACCTGTCTGTCCTGAGCATCACTGTCAGCAGCAGCCAATGTATAGACCTGCTGGTTTTTCCCCATCATAATTAGTGCACCAAGAAATATATTTCCACCTTGAGCTGTTACAGCAATATATATTTAGAACACACTGTATAGAAATACATGGGCAAAGCAATGGATAACCAGAGCTCTCCTATATTCCTTCCTTGAAAATTCTCTATTTTGTGTGATATATTTTGCATCAAATCAACAAGACTAAGCCCTTTGTGTAACTCCTGTGGTGAGCTGCTTTGTGAGCTGTCACATCTGCTCAGACACAACCATGCCCCTCAGTTTTCATGGATTCTTGGTATTCTTGGCTGCCTGACATACCAAATTGTGTGACATGATGACCTCCTGGTTTAGGTTGTTGCAGAAGCTCAGTGACCAGGGCATGGGAAGGTCATTAGATCATGGAGTGGCCTCTCTGTAATGGAGAACAGAGCTATACCCACGGATGCCAAGGCAGGGCTCAGCTCTTCAGAGCTCTCTCTCTGGTGAAAACACTTTTGCAGAACCTGAACTGATAAATAAGAAAACAAGCAAACTCAGTGATTTATTATTTTTATTTATTTATTATTGATACAGGCTGAAAGAATTGGGGATGTTCAGCCTGGAGAAGAGAGGGCTTCAGGGAGACCTTCAGCACCTTCCAGTGCCTAAAGGGGATACAAGAGAGGGACTTTGGACAAGGCACCAGAGGGACTGGACAGGGGATGATGGTTTTGAACAAATGGAGGGCAGGATTGGATTGGGTGTTAGAGACAAATTCCTCCCTGTGAGGGTGGTGAATCCCTGGCACAGGTTGCCCAGAGAAGCTGTGGCTGCCCCTGGATCCCTGGAAGTGTCCAAGGACAGGTTGGATGAGGCTTGGAGCAACCTGGGCTGGTGGAACATGTCCCTGCCCATGGCAGGGGTGGCACTGGATGATCTATAAGGTCCCTTCCAACACAAACCACTCCACGGTTCTACAGTTTGTGGTGGTGATAGGAATCAGTAGTTCCACCTAATTTCCAGCAGTTGTCCATGTTCTGCTGTTCTGGTTTTATTACTTACCAGGTCTTATTTAATAGAATTATCTCCATGTAAAAGTAGATTTCCATGCACAAAGAAATCATTAAATGTGAAATATGTTGGATAGATTTCATAAAACCTTATTTTGTGTAAAGCAAGATAGCATCTATCCACACAAAAGGTGCCAAAGGGATTTCATGTCAACATAATTAAGATATATGTTCTTATATTTGTTACTTGCATACCCTTGTACTTATGGGTACATGGATATTTTTGATTTATAGTCGTGTCATCATTCAGTTAGAATAATATTAATTTTTTAAAGGTATTCCTTAACTAATAAAAAAAATATTAGGAAAAAAAGGATCTCCCAGAGTAAAAAAAAGTACCATAGAGCACTCCCCATTACTGGTACAAAGATCATGACCTCTCCTAATGATTTTTTTCAATAATATATCAATTAAAGCTATAGAATTTATAAACTGAAGACTCAATTAAATCTTTCTTCAGAGGATAATGACACCTTTGTAATGAGAGGAATGCTAGATTGATCAAATTGTTAAAATTGTGAAAGTGGATTAGAACAGGAAAACAAGATGCAGCATAATTGCAAGGGACTCATCCTGCAAAGTGTCACTTGGCCTTTGTGCCCTGAGATGAAAATAACAAGAATAATAAATCTGATTTCAATATGGAGGTTTCTGATTAAAATACACTCTATTTTTTTTTCTCATATAACATACTTTTAAATTCCCTTGTTACTGTGGACCAAATATTTACAATACGCTGTTATTGCAGATTTGCATATGAAATGCCAAGTGATGACTGGGAGGGTTTTAGCCTGGACAATCAGAAGAATTTGTTTTGATTAAATAGTAAAAGGGTTGTCTTCAAATATCGAGTTTGGGAATATAAAATGATTACCAACAGACAGGAGTAAAAAAGAGTGGGAGGGGGGAGAGGAAGAGAGGGAGGGAATGGGGTGGGAGAAGGCAGAGAGGTATTTCTTAGCAGGGACAGCATCCCACATACCATAGTGACAAGTTATGTGCCTTTGCCCAATTCATCAGAGGCAATGTTGCATTGCATGAACCACTGTTAAGTTTCAGCGAGGCAATTCATAGACTCCTCTAGCAAACATGAATAACTTTATGGATTTTTCTTAATCAGAGTTTGGAGATTGGATAGGATGACGCAGAGGAAAAAATGAGTTATTATATCTCTCCATGTGAGTTTTATAGAGCAGTTGTTAACACTTGGGGATCTCAAGCAGGATGGCAATGAGACATAAAGGTACTTCTAGGTGAAGATGTCTCATCTGACTGGAGCAGACAGTGAAGGCTTCTGTGCTCAAGGAGCAAGATGCTACATGGAGGATCAGGAGCCCTTTAATATCTCGATTAACTGGAGTATGCTCAGTGCTCAGCAATGAGGGTTGATCTGGTGTCTGGACACGTGCATTGGCTGAACATAATTTTATCCTGGTAGATCAGCTAGTCCCTTGTGATAGTATTTATGATGAATTATTACTATATTGGCTCTGCACACAGTGTCTCTCTCACTCTTCATGGGCTGTGGATGGAGCCTCAAGCATTAGCTGAAACTAGGTCCCTAACAGTGACGGATAAAGAGATGAAACCACTAAGGAGCACCACTGGTTGAAAAAGTTTTTACTTTTCCTTAGGTGTGGCTCACTCTGGACTTAGGCAAAAGAAGGCCTGCAGTTCAGTGAGTAATTTTCAAAATTCTGGCCTTTCTTAGAAATAGGTGGATAAAAGTGTTTGCTAAACTTACAGGACTGCTTTGACCATTTTACAGGAGAACTTTCAACACAGAATATAAGTCATATTATAGGCTAAGGCTCTACTCTGCCTGCATTTCCAAGAGATAACAGCACTGTACATATACAGTGCCCCACAGGTTTCTCTCCCTTCATGAATTTAGGCAGTTTTTCAAACAAAGCATGTATTATGGATGCAGCAAGGGAAATGTCTGCTTCAGAGAAGCTGATGTCTCGAAGGTAAACATGTATAAATGTTTATACATTTTTTAACACATATTATTTACCCAGAAGTGCACAACAGCTGCTTCAGAGTTGTTCTGGTCTCAGTGGTAAATAGGTATTTTGGCAGTTGCTCGAAACAGAAATGATTTTTTGGTTCCATTGCATTCTAGCCACTCCACTTGTTATTCTAATGACTATTCCAAAGGAATCAGGTGTCAGAGTAGATTGATTTCACTTCAGATGAGGCTTCTCACAGATTAGATTGGTACCTCCATGAAAAGACCTGAGTAGAAGGTTTCTTTTGTTTTTCATTCTCTGAGTCATAATTTAGTCTCTGCTCCCCCTTGACCTTGTGATTTGCATGGCCTTCAAATAGAGATGAATTCTTTCCTATTCATTCTCACCTGGGAGTATGTGTACACTGTGATATGTGTAGGTGTTCACCAAGTAGGCTCATCCCAGCCAGCAGCAGCAATACAATTGGAATGGCACGGGACTGTTTAGGTCTGATTACTTGCCCTTGCCACTATCCAGAACACCAGATGAGCCTGAAAGAAATCTCATTGCTGCTGTCAACGCTGAGAGAGAGACCAAATGCTCTCACACATGCTGCAGTGACTTCACTGGTGGCTGGACAGACAAAAATTGGCTAGACACTTGAAGACATAACTTCATTCTGCAGGGTAGCAGGAATGTGCCCCTCCAGCCTGCCTCTCCCAGCACTGGGGCCCAGGGCTCCAGCAATCTCTCTAGTGGGTAGTCTATAGGTTATTTTTGCATTCAGGCCTACAGCCAATCACTAATTAAGCCCCCAGTGCACACACCACGTGCATCACTAATGCATCAGTGTGTTGTATTTTGTGATTCTCCTGGCTGTGCTCATTTGTTACAACATCAGCTCGCTTTCTTAACAGGCATCCTCTGCAGTGCTGGAAATGGTTGTTAGCCAGCATACGTCCTGGGGTGTTTTATGCCCTGAAATTTATCACCCAGATCTAATTTCTCTGGGCTGTAGAAGCTGCTCCAGTTGTTTCCCCACTGGCTTCCAGCCTTCCAGTACTAACTGGGGCTTACAGGAAGACTGGAGATGGACTTTTTCCAAAGTCATGTAGTGATAGGACAAGGGTGAATGGCCTGAAGCTAAAGGAGAAAGGTTTAGATTAGTTATTAGGAAGAAATTCTTCCTTCTCAGTGTGGTGAGGCCCTGGCACAGGTTGGGCAGAGAAGCTGTGGCTGCCCCTGGATCCCTGGAAGTGTCCAAGGCCAGGTTGGATGAAGCTTGGAGCAACCTGGGCTGGTGGAAGGTGTGCCTGCCCGTGGTAGAGGGGCTGGATCTAAATGATCTTTTAAGTCCCTTCCAACCCAAACCATTCTGTAATTTCTAATTCTCATGACTCTAAATGTAGCAGTTGAACTAATGGAATGGATCATACCACCTCAGTTGCCATATGTGTCTGTCTGTACCAAATGCAATTTTGTTTTGTGTAGAAGAGTAGTTATCTGTCAGCTTGCTCCACTTCACAGACAACCACATTAGTGCAAACTCATTATAAGTTCAGCTACTGAAAAATTAATTGCAAGAGCACATATATTGGGATGCTCTCTCTTGTTAAGTGTGTGATAAACTCCAAAGATGAATGCAGAGAGACCTGAAGGCTCTTACATGTTAAGCTGCCACTGAAGATTCTCCAGAGCTCACCTGTACCATTTATCTCTGAGAATAACCATGATCATTAAATCAACCTGCAGAGTAAATGTTATGAGATGATCTATTACAGTAAAGTTTCTTTCTTACATATCAGGACACAGAGGAAACAGGAATGCCACTGAAATTTTGAAAAATGCACTTAATTGTTATTTATTCATGAGCTATCTTAATATTCAGTGATTTACTTACAGACTGGAATTGTGTTACTTTGTTTTTCGAGTATCATAGTGGATAAGGGAAATAATTAATGCAAAAACATTCATAATGTTAGAAAATTTGATGGCTCACAGAGTTGGTGATGGGATGAAGAGGTGGTCATTGTGAAGCCACAGAGTGAACAGGAAGCCATTAAAGATGTACTTAGAACAACTACAGGTTCAGTATGTAGTTTGTTACTTTTGTAGACTTTCTTTGCAGTCAAAGAAGAGCATTAGTCACCTCCGGAAAATAATTCATCTCACTCTTCATAGATATTGAGAATGGATGCATATTGTCCCAGGAGGTGAATGCCACCCTGAAATTAGTTTTCCAATCTTAAATTTCTTCAGTAGTCAACTGATAGGAATTTAGTGTCTGCAGTGTGAGTTCGTTCAGTATTCTGTATTCACAAACCAACGTTACAATTGCTGACAGTCTCAGATTAGATGAAAAGACAGGGCAAAGTGAACAAATGAAATATTTCACTGCTGCTGGAAGATACAGATCAGGACAGATTAGTTCCTCTTGCTCTTAGAAGAGCTGTAGTCTTGTGTGCAGCTCTTGACAGGGGACTGTAGGTAGTTTAATCAGTTCATGTTAGCTGGAGAGATTAATTGATTAGAGCTGTGATTTTCCCTGCACCAGCACCACGTTTACTCACAAAACAGTACTGGAAGGACTTTATTTAACAGAGCAGTTGCTGCAAGTTGGCAAACAAGGGCAATGCTTGTCAAATGAGAATACATGTGAGTATCTAATGACAGAACTGCTTTCAGGGGAGAATGTGCAGTATATAAATACTGTATGTATCTGGATTCAGGTGACAAAAATCCATCCAGAATGTATTTATTAGACAAGAGGTGAAGGAGGTGATGATGTTTAGGTGGGAGATGAAGTAAAATACCTGCATTTTCTACACCATATTGTCAGTATCAGTCATACAGAGATGTAGTTTATCCTGCTTATGAGATTTACTGACTTCTATAGTTATCAATGTCTCTTAGAAACTTTTTGATATGCTTCAAATTGGAGTTCTCTCGATGCTATATGTCTTAGTTTCTTATGAAATCCTAAAAATTACTTCCATCCACATCCAAAAGAAAACTCCAGATATTACAGACTCAGTCTACTGAAACTTTCCACACGAGTTCTGCAAGTGTACCACCTCAGTACATTTCTGTTCTTGTCTAAATCAAATATCTCTGTTTCCTATGGCTATGAGGGGATCCTTAGCAAACACCAATTTTATCTATCAGATCAACAAAATGGCTGGACCTGATTCAGCATTAGTTTATGTGTCTTCAGCAGCTACTTTTCAGCTATGATTCTTTTATTTCAAGTCTTCAGGGTTGGGATTTCCATGTGCTTTCCTAGACAAATGCTGGGTGAGATCAATGCTCTGTTTTCAGAGCACACACCATTAGTCTCCTGCACTTTTCCTGATGTCATTTTGTTACAAACAAATGATCCTTTTTCCTAGTAACTTCTTGTCAGCCACCTTGCACCCGTCTTAATCAGTCTTTCCATGAATTCGTTAATCCTAAACCATCCTCACAATATCAAATCTTCTCTTTTGAATTCCTTTCTAATGATCTGGGATCACAATTACTAAAAGATCCTCTGAATTCTGAGATCCTCATCTCATCCCACACAGCTCTTTTCTCATGTATCATCCTTTTCAACCCATTCTAACTCCAAGTTCCAGCTTCTTTGGACATGCTGGAATGGAAAGAAAAATATTCTAATTCTTTAAATATTCCATTGCTGCGGGTTTTTTTCCATAAAAAGATTGAAAGGAATCAAACCCTCTCCTCTTTTACAAAATTTCAAAGGCAAATATTGCTAGTCTGTAGCTCAAGTTTAATAGCTGAGTGCTGGTCATTGCAAATTAAAATTGAAGACATGGGCAAATTTCCCAATAGTCAAAGAGAAGGATGGGGTAAGGCTCTCTCTCCACTTTATCTTAATTCATCCCATTCATTTAATACTTAGTACCTGAATACTTGAATCTGGCTTTTATCCTCATAGGCTTTTAGAAACGTTCATCACACAACTTCCCTGAAATAGAACTAGACTATTTCTGCTTTACAGGAAAGGATTCATCAGAGAAGCTAAATGAATAGATGGAGATAAGAGATCAAGATGAAAAAAGCAGGTTGACCAAGATTTCCAGCCTCAGTATTTAGCTGTTTCAATTTAGCTATTCAATTCTCAGTATTTAGCTATTTCTGCTGTAGCTTTATGGACAGGACAGACACTGCTTTATATCCGTCATCGATCTCATAGCTGCATCGGGAGTAAGTTTAAATCTAAGCACAGCTACTGTTGCAGAGTTGCTGCTGCTATTCATATTATCACAGAGTTGGTTTTAAACCCTTTTCTGACATAATGTTCATCTAATTATTTCTGTCATTGTGGACAGAGGTCTTCCCTTGCATGCCGAGGACCTGAACAGGTCAAGGCCATGGACACTGACTGCGTTGACACATGATGACCTCACAGAAGAGTCAGATCTATCAAAAGGTGTCCTACTCAGAAATCTGCTCTTTCTCCTGCTCTTACTGCACCTCCTCTTTTTCTTCCTGACGGAATGAGTGAAGGAAGAGATGGATTTTACTGGAAGAGAAGGCACTTTGACAGCTGAGGAGTAGCAAGCAAGGAACTGCTTATGGATTGAGGAAATTCTGTGATAGACTCCTGTTATTTGCAACACATTGCCATGACATGCCACATTTAGGATTTCAGTCTTAGAACAATATTTTTTTTTCAAGCTGGAGACAATTTTGATCCTCACTCTTAACTTCCTGTATTATAACTTCCTCTGCTCTGCCTCAACAACTTGTATCAAATATCAAATGGCTTCCATTTTATGTGTATAAGTTGCTTGACTTCCTCAAGTCTGGCCTTTGTTGGACTATCTTGCTTGACTGTTGTCTTTGATAAATGCAGCTAAACTGCTATTGTAAGACATCACAGTGGGATCTCCAGTGACTATTTTATATATTGAGAAGGATCAGTAACTTTAGAGTTTAAGACTTGCTTTTGCTCACTTGTGTCCTTGAACAAATCAGTTCACCTTTGGGGAAAAAATCTTCAAAGTTAAAGAGCTAGAAGTACAGGTAGGACTTTTATAGGAACTAAATGTGGCTGTGAGCAAAAATAACAGGTTTATTTCCTTGGTATGTTTGTTTGGTCCATAAACTCTCATTCCTTGTTTATCACACACCTTTCTTTGGTCTTTCCAAACACAGGAAGATACAGAGGACCCTGCCTAGGAGTCTAGAAAGGGACAGCTAGAAATGACTGGCAAAAATGCTGACTGTTTCTGACTCCTATCTCCCCTAAGCCCACACACCTACCTGGTTGCTTCTTTGGAAAGAACCAGTCAGAAAATATGGTTGGGTTATGATCTTGTTAAGACCTTGTGCAACTCACTTTTTTCATTCAGTTTTTTATATCCACCAAGTCTCTTTTTTTAAGGAACATGCTGTTGCTATGCAACTGAAGGAACCATACAGAGAGAGGGAGCAGGGAAGGATGAAGGCAAGAGGGAGGTAAAAAAAGAAAGATGTTCTTGGGAAAAATAAAGAGGGAAGTTGTAGACTATGATTGAAAATCAAGTATAGGAAAAGCTTTTCCTTTAACAGTGTGAAGGCAAGAGGCAGAAATGAAGGAAATCTCCCTCCTTGCCCTCCACTCCTTTTCTTGACCTTGTCCAATCACCTCCAGCTTGTAGTGCGTGGCCAGATGATTGAACAATTTGAGAAATAAAAGTTTAAGTGGTTGGGGTGTCTGGCTGGGATTCAGGATGCCTGTCAGGTATTCCCTGCTCACCAATTGTTTTAGTGGGTCACCTAAGGCAGACTGTTTAATCTCCTGTCCTAATTTCCTTCCTCTAAACTAGTGATAATGCCTCTGATTACTGCCTTGTCGTTTTAGACTACAAAACTTTCTTAATCAGCACTGAATCAACACTCCAGTGAGGTCTCAGGGTCTCTGCTTTAATGATAGGACTGATGTTAGCATTAAAATAAGGATCATCACACTCACCTTCCCACTCTAATGGTGCAAAACATCTTACAGTTCTTAATGTTGACCTCTGATACATTCCCATTCTGTCTCATCCTCCAAATTTCAGTGTTTCAAGTGCAGGAGGACTTAACTACACCCCACCTAACTCCAGGCCTATTCAAGGAACCCAGACACCTTCTGCACTCAGTAGATTTATTTCTAGATCTAATTCACACTTCAGATATGTCCATTTTGCTTTCTTTTGAACATCATCTTCTAGCAAAAGTCTGGGGTAAATAGGTGCCTGAGTTAATTCTCTGAAGCTGAATAAACTGAATTTAGGCCAATGTGGTTTTCATTGCCTTTTTGTATGTATTTACCGTGTGGTGTCTTCATACAGAGGAAATCTTCCCTTGGATCATAAAAGAAAATTTCCAAACAGAGTAAGAAAAGCAGCAGAAGGTAAAGCAGAGCCCTGCAAAAGAACTGGCAGGATGATGCTGCCTCATTTAGAATTAATTTGTTTGTGCAGGCTTGTTAAAGGGAAAGTGGCATTTTACTTGCTCTGATGAAGACAGGATTAATTTTGCTATGATTAACATTCTGCTTCTTAGGAATATTCTCTCTTGCTCAGCTTTTTTGCCTGTGATGGAAGATCATTTAAAACCATAACTAAGAGTAAAAGCCCTGCTGTCTGTACTGACGTGACAGTGCTTCCAAATATTGAGTACTCATCTAGTGCTTTGAAGTTTCGTGGGGGTTTACTGTAATAATTGGTGTGTGTTAGTGACCCTCCTTGCAAAATGAGGACCAGTTGTCACTGGCCCTGAAATCAGCTGTGGATAGAATTGGTGCAGATTTCTCCCAGCTGTTCCTTGCAGTGTTATCTTCATGGGACAGGTCAACCCCTCCTGAGTGCCTTGAATATCCTTTACCTGTCTAGTCTATTCCGGTAATAAAATCTTTGGTGAAGCCTAAGAGCTCAACCTTTAGGCAAAGGATTTAATCGTGGAGCATCTAAGGCATCCTGGGTTAGGAGTTTAAGATGGTTTTTATATTTTTCCATCTATAAGTTGGTCCTAGATAGGATGCTAGTTAACCTCAGTCTTACTAGTTCAGTGAAACACTTAGTTCTGGATAAAATAGATCTTTATTGTGTGCTTTCACAGCTTCAATCATAATGGAGAAATTTCATTTCCAGAGACAGAACTGTATTGGAAATGTGGTATTTGCACATGCATACTTACTTTTTATAAAATTGTTGGCCCTTCCCTTCCCTTCCCAAACCTTCCCTTCCCAAACCTTCCCAAATCTTCCCAAACCTTCCCAAACCTTCGTTTCCCTTCAGAGCAGGAGGTTGATCTGATTGAACATACTTTCCTTCTGACCTTCTAATGGCCAGTGTGAACCCCAGAGGCAGATTCCTCAGTGAAACTTCTAATGAGGTCTAATTAATTTTTAAGTAGTAAATAATTTTGCATATAGAAAACGTGATTATTTTAGGTCATTAGTAGAGGTGGAGTGTCAGCAATAAGCAGGTGATTTTAATGCAAGCTTCAGGTAGCTGACATTAAATTTTGTATTAACTTTCAATGATAATTAAGTGGGGTCAACAGCCTTTGACTAAATAGTGTAAATCTCTAAAGACTGTAGAACTGTGATCTCCAGTCTGCCTAATGTGTTTTCTGTACTGAGATGAGATTTTAACAAAAAATCAAAATTAGCTGTCAAATGTACCTTGGTGCCTTGAAAGTGTGTGATTCCCCATGGGATAAGGAAAAAAAAAAAAAGAAAGAATGAAAACCCAACTTTTTGTTCTCAATTTGAATTGCCATTTGTTTGTGTTGGGCAGTGGCATGACCATAAAATGTATTTTTTTGGATATAAATTACAAGTTTTTGTAAGTATATGCATGGGGTTTTTTTAAGAGAGTGAAACTCTTCCCATAAGCACAATGAGGTGTATAATGTATCTGCTGTGATGGAAGGAAGATTGACTTGCTGCCACACTGTTGTTTAAATAGCTGCCAACAACCATGTCTGATGAATGCATTGCTATAAATGATCTCCACTTTTCACATCCTTCTACAAAAACCTTGTTAGACAAAGAGCTAATCTCCAATACTGCAAAGATTTTAGCAATATCCTAGTCATGTCTTATACTGAATCATAAAAAAAAAACCCACTTCAATTCACTATATAAATATTTTTTGCAAAGTAAAAGAGTAAGAAAATTTCACAGTAGGTAAAATAACAGGCAGTTTTTATATGAAAAAGTAACTGGTTTTAAAAAAAAAAAAAAAAAAGGTAAAACTTGACCTATATTCCAACTATCTATTTATACTGTTGGATCCAGAAGGAAAGATCACAAGCAGAACAATCACTGATACCACTATTGGGTTTAAATCTGGAGTGATAAAAATTAAAATGCTTTTTGGTAATAATTGGATATTCTGACAATTTTAACAGCGAGATCACCAGAAGTTCTTTCCTTTAAGTACCTAAAGGGACTTACAAGGTTGAAGAGGGACTTTTAACAAGGGCATGTAGTGACAGGACAAGGAAGAATAGCTTTAAATTGAAGGAGGGTAGGTTTAATTAGACATTAGGAAGAAATTCTTTACTATAAGGATGGTGAGGCCCTGGCACAGGTTGCCCAGAGAAGCTGTGGCTGCCCCATCCCTGGAAGAGTCCAAGGCCAGGTTGGACAGGGCTTGAGGCAACCTGGGATGGTGAAAGGTATCCCTATCCATGGCACGGGGTGGAACTGGATGGCCTTGATGGTTCCTTCCAACCCAAACCATTCTGTGATTCTCTGATCATTTGCAAACAACCATCCAGACTGTAGGAGAGAACTTGGTCTACAAACATAAATGCTGCCACACAGTCCTGGCACAAGCAGGTGCCTAATGGTGCAAAGTTGTACAAGACAAGAGGAAAGGGCCTCAAGTTGCACCAGGAGAGATTTAGATTGGATATTTAAAAAAAATAATAATTCTTCCCTGAAAGAGTTGTCAAACCCTGGAATGGGCTGCCCAGGGCAGTGGTGGAATCACCCTCCCTGGAGGGGTTTAAAAGACGTGTAGATGCAGCATTTGGGGACATGGTTTAGAGGTGGCTTTAGCAGTGTTAAGGGTTGGACTCAACAGTCTTACATGTCATTTCCAACCCAAATGATTCTATGATCCTATGAACATCATGACCCAAGAGATTTCATTTATTCATAGCTTCTGTAAAATACACTCAAAATCCCCTGTCCAGGAACAAGGGAAATCTGCATATACATTAAACAAGCTACGTATTCATGAGCGGAAAGTGCTACAAATACTGAGCAGGTACAGAGCCAGTAAAACAGTTGTTAAGATTTCATTTCAAACCCAGTCAAGAATGAGTCAGGCAACCTAGTTTATTTCCATAAGGTTTTAGAGGTAAAGGAGGAGAATTAAACAAAAGGCATTTCTGCTTAACAGCTCTGTGTCTTTGGTCTGTTTTACTCCCATTATCTTGGCTGCCTCTGCCATGTCTGTCAAGCCTGGAAGAGAGAATTTGCCTCCTACCTCTTTTTCTTTGATCCATGCCTTCAAGTTGTAGCCTTTCATCCTCATTCTCTTATGAAAGAGAGCTATTTGTCCTCATGAAATAGCATCTATTAGCATATACTTTCTGCATCTAATGTTCAGCAGTGACCTTTCAGGGCCCTGTGATGCATTCTGATGCTGATCACTTTTGAATGCTTTGACGTGCTGCCTGTCAACCAGGTGCAGCTCATGCAGCCCTGCTTAAGGGAGATGTAGGAGAATGGTAATTGTCCAAACCTCAGCTCACAAATCTTCTTCCTAAAGTCTTAGACCTCTAAAAACTTGTTAGTGCATGAGCCAGTGTGAGGGAAAGATGAGTATTGTGGGGCACAGATGGAGATGGTTGGGAAAAGAGATGTATCTTTTTCAATGCAGTGTCCCTTTGAGATGGATTCCATCCCTTTAAGTCATTCTCCAGGACTAACAATTTAGAATCACAGAAAGTTTTGTGTTGGAAGCGACCTTAAAACTCACCTTTTTCCATCCCCCTGCCATGGGCAGGGACAGCTTCCACTAGACCAGGCTGCTGCAAGCCCTGTCCAACCTGGCTTTGAACACTTCCAGGGATGGGCCAGACACAAATTTGGTGGGCAACCTATTCCAAAAGGAACATATAATAATATATAACATAACATATAGCACAATATATATTTTAACCCATTTATACCTGTTGTGTAATTTATTGTACATATATTCTGCTGCAGTGATCTAACATGTAAATGCAAATGAGAATCTAGGCCCTAATTCCATGATTTTTAACTAAACAATAAAGAAAGTTGCTTCAGTCAGTGCTTAATCACCTAATAACTCTTAAAACTTTCAGAGACTGTGAACACGTAGAACTCTTCCACTAATTAAACAGAACGTATTCTTGAACAGGCCTTCAGAAAAACAGAATATTCAAGTGCCTAAATTTGGAAACCAAATAGGACTGATATGTTTTAAGTTGATTATGTCTGAGTTTACCTCCCAATTTACAATGAAAAAATAAAAGTTAATCTATTCACTAATCAGTTACGATGCCTTCATGACAGATATGACTAACTATGAGATTTTGTTCTTGTCCTTCCTTAGCAAAATTTGCCACTCTCCTAATTATTTGCTCAGCTCATTCTGTTATGCCTAAAATTAACCTGGAAAATATTTAATACAAGCAAGTCCAAGCATACAGTTGGATCCTGTGAAATAGTTGAAAATGCTAATGCAGGGCTGATAACAAAAGTGGGTGATGTGAAACATAGCACCATACTTTTAATTTATAAACTCAATGTTTATAAATTATTTCAGAATACTCAAACAGGGAAGGCACTGTTGAAATAGCAATAATAATGTTTCTTGCAGTTGTACGACTCGTACATATCAGTGCTCTCAAAACAGTGTGATAAACTTCAGAGGAAGTTCTGTTTTTTATTTTATTATTTGTTACTCTTGTCAGCTACATAACAATGAAGGTCAAAAACATCCACAGAATATGGTATACAAGAGGGAGGAACCTTACTGTAGATGCCACTGTCATACTCCAAGACAGATCCCATTTCCAGAGGATGTTTCACATGTGCAAGACCAGCCAGCCCCACCATGGCCTCATGGTGCACACCCTGAGACAGCCCCAACCTGTGCTCCTATTTCAGGTGTGCTCAAAACTTCTGAAAAGGTAAAATCTGATCTTGGTGACCTCACGTGAGACTGAGTGTGGCTCTTTCCTCCTGGTCTGCCTTTATGCCAACCACAGCTGTCTGCCCGTGGGCACACATGAGTAATATTGTGTGCTCTGGATACAAGTGCTATCAAGTGGAGCATCAGTGCAGCTCAGATCTGTGCTGTGGATGATCCAATATAGCACTACAGCTTTAGTAAGACATCATTATGAGCACAAAAAGTGTCTTTTTTTAAACTGAGGATGATTTAGCTCAATGCAGCGGGACACAAATCATAAGTTGGCTGACTTTATGAGCTAATCAGGATTAATATAGTATCGTCTGCAAGCTTCGTGAGATTCCTCACATTTTTGATAAGTATAAAACTTTGTCCATCTTTTCAAACTACCAATTTGAGCATGGGATGATTTCTTTTATATCTCCTATTATGTAGAAAGAAAGACTCCATTCCATATATTGTAGCATAATATACATGTCGTTGTTCACATTACTCTGAAACAGTGACTGGAAGCATTGAGCTGCAAAATGTGTATTGTTAATCATTGGGTCATTAACCTTAACAATGTCAATGCATTCCCCTATCAGATCCAACTAAATGACTGCCCGAGGTAATAGTTAAGAGAACATTTCACACAGATGAACATATTAATGCTTTATTTGGTTCTAAATGCAGTGTGAAGGATTTAGGTAGGAGCTAATGTATGTGAGGAGGAATAAGAAATATGAAGAACAATTGAAAAAAAAGAGTTTAACTTCCCAAAAGAGAGTAATCCTCAGTGTTCAGTAGCTCAGAAGTGCATACCTATCTCACTTTAGCTGTAATCATTCAGATAAAAAAAAAAATGCTATTTTGAGGCGGCCTTAGAAGTCCTGAGGTTTCATTAGAATCCTGAGACTTTTCTAACATCTAATATGAGCTAATGTGAGTTCTCTGATCTGGTGTTTTTCACAGTAAAAGGCAGATGATAAAGCTTTCTTTATTTGACTACAGCTGACGGGTTTCTGCCTGAACCGTGCCCTCCCTACACCTGGCAAAGCAGGTCTTACACATGTCTCTGAAGTGAGAACCTGCCACTGCTACCCACAAAAATCTATTGCATGTATTCAGTAGAGTTGACCAAATGGCACAAAACATTTGTTCACTGATCTCTTTGTGTCAGAGGAGAGCCTGGAAAGATGTCACACAGCAAGAGACTTCTGCCAGAGTGACATATTTTTCCAGCTGCTCCTTGTAGACCTCTGTCCAAGGCACATCCCTCAAACGTAGGCTCAAACTGGGTGGCAGCCTAGGCTAAGTCCCCTGGTGCTGCTCCTGGACACCATCATTTCCAGGGACCCAAAGGAAGCCTTTAGTAATTTCCTCTGGGTCATCTCCACACGAGCATCTGTCACCTTGTGGGGCAGCTCAGAAAGCCAATGACACAAAACAGCCTCTTGCCACTGCCTGAAAAATTCATGTAATCAGCAGCCATTTCCCAAGTTGCATTCAGGCAAAAAAAAAGGCTGTAATAACACACTGAAAATTGGATGATTGGTCTTGGTGGTCTGCAAATGGCCTGGAGAATGTACAGAAAAATATTCAGATTGAAGGGCTTTTAAAACAATGACACCAGGCTTTCTCACTACAGGTGCTTTCAAAAAGCTTCGGTTCTGGGGCTTTCACACTTCACTTGGAAGATCAAATGCACAAAATGACACATTTCAAAGTCAGTTCCTATTAAGTTGTTAGATAGCCCAATGTCTTACTGCTGTAAACAGTAGTATGGAGTCACATTTGCTGCTGTAACCAGTCCATTAATGTTGCTTCACTTAGCAATGAGCAAGAGGATGGTGCTCTACAAACATCTGACAAGTCTTATCAAAAACTAAATATAGCAATTAATTAGGGACTCAGAATAGGAAGTGTGATATTGGTTGGTGGGTGTTAAGAGGGTAGAGCTACTGATTTTTCTAGGTTTGATTCCACTCCCTTTCTTTTAGTTAGTCCCCTGAAGGACATAAAATTTGGCTCTTGTCTCCCAATATCCTTTGCAGAGAGTTATCATGTTCTCTTAGGCATTACTTAGCAAAATTACATTATTTGAAATCTCTACTGAACTTGAAAAATGAAAAATATTATTACACAAAGGATTTTTTTGTTGTTAATATTGTGGAAAAGTTCACATGCTAGCTTTGTTGCTTCTCTCATATGTATGGATATAAATTAGTTGTAATTTCTAGTTGATAAATGCTGATAATTCTGCAATAGTTGGGCCTTTCTGGTTGCATGGACTTGGAAGGAGAAATTTGGTAGTGTGTTAATTCTAAGGAAGCTTTTTAATGTCCTATTCTTTTTTGGGATTAAGGATTTGGATGTTGATGAGGGGGAGTGAGGTTTTGTCATCAATTTTAATGAGACATTTATAATCTCTCTTGATTGTATTTAGGTTTTTTTATTGTTGCTATTTTTTTTTTATTTCGCTCATTCAAGCAGTCACTCTGTGAAAGCTTTTTTTAAGTACTCCAAATCTATTCTGGTAATGAAGAAATGAATGTCAAGCAAAGCAATTTTTTTCTAAATTTACAACTCATTCTCTTAGACAAGATCAAAACTGACATAAAGAAAATATCCTTTCTGTGTTAAAATAAAAAAAAACAAAACCAAGACCAAACTGCAACTCCCCAGTTACATCCACTGGGGCATAGCAAGGTGGCATTCTTAGCCATTACAGTTTACCTCACCTTATCCCAGTCATTGCATGTCACATTTGTTTATCTAAAGATGAAAAAGCATCAGTAATAATATTTTGCAGTAATAAGGCCTTTGCAGCTGTTGCTGGGTCCAACAAGATTTAAGTGCTATTTCTGTACATGTTCTTAGCCTCCCATCCCACTCTCTCTCTCCAGGTAATTGGAACTTGGCCCAATGAAGCTAAAAAAGATGAAGAGCAACTAAGAGAGTGAGATACAAGCCAAGAGTGTGAAAGGAGAGAGCTGTTGTAGCAGAGCCAGCTTGGCATGGAACTGGCATTATATTCTTATACGTACGTGTACCACTGACATAAAATTTGTTCTGTCTGTGGGACAAACTCTACCTTGTCTTCTTTTTCAGCATAGTTTTGATATTTCATCTTCATTTCACTTTCCAGAAGAGTTCTGACTCTGCTCAACCCAACTGTATCGTGCACACAGTGTAACGTGGCTTTTTGAGCAGACTTGAAAAATCACCAGGTTATGCAAGGCAAATCTTTGCCCCACTAGACTCATTTTCTTCTCTTTTTGCAAGGAGATACTCAAAGTGCCTATAAATTCCACTTGCATTCAGGAAGATATCATGCTCTAGAAGTGCAGTAATAACCAGGACTGACTGTTCTGTGATGAGAGCAGCTTGGTCTGGGAGCACTTTGTTTTTCTTTCATGCTGCTGTTTATCTATCCCACAGTGGAAAGAAGCAAGCTGTTCCAGTAGATTTAAGCTTGCAGTCCTACCTAGCCTTATGGATAAATCATTAGGGCCTTGTTCCCAATCTAGTTCTGCTGTTGCAAATCATCTGCCTGCATGCATGGCAAGTCCAGCTCCTAAAGATCATCTCAGATGTGCTCCATGTGGAGTAGAGATGCACTCAAGAAGCATAATAAATTCGGTTGTGACTGGCAAGCAAATACATGATCATGAGTAAAATAAACAGCTATAGCTATACCTACACCATGCTAAGAAAAGTGATCCAGAGATAGCACAGAAAGTGCTTATGGGTTGATGTACAAAGAGGGTTGAATGCACAGTCTTGGCATTATTTTAATGGATGCTGAGAAACAACTCTTGTTACCTCCAACACGGGTTGGCATTCAGTGCTTTGGGATGTTGATTTGTATCTCCTCATGATGCTGTACAGTACTGGTTCAGCCAACCCTCCCAAGCCAACTGCATCTTCAGGGTCTTTTTTTTTTAAAGTCTATTTTGTAGCATAGACTTGATCTGCTTGTTTTAAAATGGGAGAACCAAAATGCCCACAATTGTGTCCTCATACAGACATTGCTTTCCCATTATATTTTCCCTGTGAGGGTGGGCAGGCCCCGGCACAGGTTGCCCAGAGAAGCTGTGGGTGCCCCATCCCTGGAAGTGTCCAAGGCCAGGTTGGATGGGGCTTGGATGGGGCTTGGAGCAACCTGGGCTGGTGGAAGGGGTCCCTGCCCATGCCAGGGGTTTGGAATTAGATGGTCTTTAAGATCCCTTCCAACCCAAACTATTTTATGATTCTACAATGGAAGTATAAAATATCTTTTAGTTATGTGGTTGCTAAGCCTTTAAAATGACTATGTATAGTTTTCCCTGAACATTTACATAACATGCACATACTTACAACTATCCCTGTTCATTGATGATAATTTGTCCCTGTTTTTCTTGTAAACAAATAATTGTGATTATACAATTTTTTCATTCTCTGTATGAATATTTATAGAGATAACGATCTGGGAATGATACTGGAATACTTAGCTGATAACCTGATGTGTTGCTGATTAGTTACAACTGCTTGAGAATATCTGGGCTACTCTAGATAAGTAGTTTTTTATTCAATTCCTTAAAATGTTTCATACATAATTCTACATAGAACTACAGAAATCAGGTTAACTATTTCATAAATCAATAAATAGTATTGCAATGTCTCCATATTTACCCAATGCCCTAAATTCTAGGCAACACAACTAGGGTGAAAGTGAGCATACTGGGTTTTTTCCGAATATTCCTACATTTCATGGTTACTTTCCACTTTCAGTAATGCTCCAGAAATACAGGCATTTCATTTTCTTTTGCTTAAGTTAGCACATTTCTCATTGAAGGCCCTCAAGGGAAGTAGAAACTATGAAATACGAAATGCGATTTATGCTTGCCTTGTAAAATGCCAAGGAAACTGCTTTAAGACTGTAATAACCCTTGCTGCTCATTCCATGAACATGCCTATAGAAAATGTTAATTTAATCAACAAATTATAGCTTCACACAAAGCAAGAAGTGTGGAAATACTGGCAGAGGAGGAGGAAAGGTCTCTCATAATTTTTATGTTTAATCATGAATTTGAGACTCTTTATTATTCTTGCATAAATGAAAAACTTCCCCTAAATGGATTATGTCGCTCTTCCCATTCATTTTCTTTCCTGATTTACATCTACATACATGTCCATTCAAATTTTATGAGAATTCACTTATGCTGACATGAATGCATCTTAGCTGAACTGTTGACAATTTATTTAATTTTTTGCTTGTCAAAAGTGTTGTTTGAGAGGGAGCTCAAAGAGACTGCTAGTACTTTTAGAGGAAACCCTGCAGCTTTCACACTGGTTTTTCCCAGCATTTCTAGCCCATGGATACTGATCACGGGATGCCTGACACAGTCTAAATGTTCCCTGCCAAATGTTGAAGCAATGAAGTTAGAAATAGGAATATTGGAATGAAAAGGACCAGAAATAGATTTCTACAAGTCAGCTTAAACATCCATTTGCAGTAGGGTAATATTACATTTTTCAAAGGCGCATATTAACTGATTAGATCACCTGCAAATGGAGTGTTAATTAATAATATCCATGATACAGTGCAATACAATTACATTAGCAGGGAAAGCTGACAGATCTATTGTAGCTATGTCACTCAGGAATTAATCCTAAAGATAATGGACCAAACTCTGTTCTGGGTGTTTTTTTCAGCTTATACATGGAGTAATTCCAGGGGCACGGGCTGGCTGTACCTTCGTGAGGCTGAATAGTGAATTTGTCCCATTATCCTTTAATGAAAAGCTTTCTGAAAATACTTGTCAGTGAGGCACACTTGGCACACCATCTGTTTGGCTGATAATGACTCAAAAGGCAAAATACTTGATCTCATGGAGGAATGCCATGGAGGGGCAGACAGCAGCTTAGTCAGTTTTATATTCCTCTAATGCTAAACTCAAGTAATCCTTATTTCCCATTGTCTAATTCTTGTAACGTACAGAAAAACTGCAGGTAAAAATTTTGCACCAGCAGTAGATGTAATTCCAAGGACCAAAAGCTAAAAGTTTAAATCTTATGGATTATATTGATATTCTGATTGCAAACAACCCCTTTTCCCTATTCAAGGATGTTCTGTATAGTCAGCAGAGAATGATCTGGTTCTTGTGGGAAAGGAATTTCAATGTAGACACCAAAGCTGAAGTCAGGTCACAGTCCATCTGACTCCTGTGATACACAAAGTGTCACCTTGATTGATAAAATATGGATACAACTAGACAAATTTTCAGTGAAAACCATGATTTACTGCAACCGGAGATTTTTATTAGGACTGTAAAGGACTTGTGCTCTCTATAACTGGTATAGCAATAGGATCAATGTAAGTAGAGGATCCTGTTGCAAAGCCCACGTCAGAGGACTCAGAACCAGATGTTTTAACTTTTACTGCATTTGGCATTTAAGCTAAGGGTCTGGAAGGAAAGTGGAGATGGAATAAGTCAATAAATGCAGTTATTTTTAAAAAAAAAATTGTGTTTAGATTCTGAGTTGTTACATTCCCTGCCAACTCTGCAAAAGGAACCTGCAACAGTGTTGTGAGGGTGGGAAAGGGCAGAGGAACAACGGGGCCAAGCGTGAGCAGGCAAGTGATAAAGGCACCAAGAGAGCAATGTCTAGTGCTCATAAATGTACAACTTTGCAGAGTCAATAGAAAATATTGATTTAGTGGACTCTGGAGGCTGTTGATGGCAGGAACACTCCAGCACAAGACAACACTGCACAGCAGAACTTCTTGGCCATCAAATATTTATTCCAATACTATCCAAGGTGTACAGCCAACAGCACTAGCAATTAGTAGTTTTCCAAATTTTGTAAATAAGTTTTGTATCCTAAAACACCAAAAGAATGCATTCCTTGCTCTACCTAATTAATACATGCTGTAATCTGTTCTTCTTATAGAATCATAGAATCATTTAGGTTGGAAAGGACCTCTGAGATCGAGTCCAGCCATTCACCCAGCACTGCCAAACCCACCACTAAACTATGTCCTTAACCTTTACTACATGTCTTCTGAGCCCTCCCAGGGATGGTGCCTCCACCACTTCCTTGAGCAATTTTTGACCAAATTTTGTTCCAATGTTTGACCAGCCTTTCCATGAAGAAGCTTTTCCTCATATGCAATACCATGTTAAAGTATTTTCTCTACTCGTGTTGTATGCCTTGAGCATACCCACAAGTATTTCTGTGTAGGACAATCATTTATGATATGTATTTCAGATGTTCATACCCAGAAAGGTGTAAAGATGGATAGTTTGCTCTGTTTTCCAGGGAGTTTGTAGCTCCAAGATCTGCTCGGTGAACTACTTAGAATTATTCTTGTAATTCCATATCAATACCATTACTTTGGGAATTCTCTTTCTTCAGTGTATGTTACCCCTGCCTCCTCTCCCATTTGAGCTCTGTGGAGTGAGCAGGCAATGAAAAGTCTAGGAGAAATATAGTATTGTTTATTGTGTGTTGTGTTTTTCAATTTAAGCAGGTGGGCTGGAAGTGCCCTGAAGCAGCTCAAGATAACAACATGACTACCACATTGTGTTTATGTCTATATTGAACAGGCACTTTTTAACATTTTTGATGTCTGAAGAGCTTTATGCATGTTCCTCCTTCATTTTTCCTCCAAAAAGAAGTAATTTTTTTCCACCTGAAAAAGAAATTAAAACAAGTAAGACAAAAATATGCACTTTTTCTATAGAACAGTTAAACAAAATGAATACCCACATATATCCTCTGACAATAATTACAAGGTGTTAGCCCAAGGTATTTGCCTGAATCCTGAGTGACCAGCCAGCAGTTGTCTCTGGTCTGGCTTCAGCTGCCTGGAATCTACAGCTGGTTTGAGTTTGTTTAAATTACAGAAGGAAACAAATATTTCCCCTAACATGTAAAGAACTTCAATCTTTTGTTGTTTGACAAACACATCCTACAGATCTGAATGTGAGTCTGGTTTTGAAGTGCTTGTTGATCCACACATCTTTAGAAAGCTTCCCCAGTGCTTTTGTTTGAGTACGTATCTATTTCTTTATTTATTGTCTCAAGCAAATAACCCAAACCTTTCTGTCCTATGTCCTCCCACCATCACTAAGGAATTCCATGACAGTTCCCATTACTGCCAGGATGTTTTTCAGTGACAGTTCTCAGCTTCTTTAGTCCATTTCTGCTTTTCTTCTTCCATTTGGCTTTTTTTTTTGCCATACCCTGCTGATCACATCACAGGTTCCCAGGATGATTCTGAGCCGTGCAGCTTTACAAGCAGAGATTGCTGGACTGAAACTGTGCTTTGCAGGAAGGTTTTCTCCTTGCTGGGCCCTCCAGAGGATAGATGCCAGGACTAGTACTGAAACTCAGGCTGTATATTCAAATAGCTGTGGAGCTGTAAGAAGTGATGCTATGGTTTCATATATCATTGAAAGAAATAAAAGTACATTTAGTAAATTACTTAGTCTACTCATCAGCCACTACATTATTCCCTGGAGTAGTTATTTCATTCCTTGAGGTAGCTGAGATTTAAATATCTAAGGTCACAGGTCTTCTACCAAAACAAATGGGAATTTCTGTTAGAGGCTCAGTATACCACTGTTGTCATAAATATTACTCTTAATTGCATCACACAAGCCTTGATTGCAGTCTGAAGAACTCTAATCAAAGATTAGTGTGTAGGAAGGAACTGTACAAGGGAGAAAAAGCACCATGTCTTTAGATCAACCAGGAGTAGCAGTGAGTTTTCCCAGCATAAAGACACAGATAGCACATTTTAAAACTACAGTGTGGAAACAGAATTAAAAACAAGCTTTCCATGCAGCTAGTACAAGGCTGGAGGGGTAGATAGATTGAGACAAGGCAGGTTTTAAGGAATAATTTAAAACTGATAATAGAATTCCTTCACAAATGCTTAGAACAACTTTTTCAGCAAAGGATGTAAAGAACAGAAATGCTGATGGGGAAACAGGTGATCCATAAGAGTGCAAAGTTGAGGGCTGGTATTTTGTTGAAATCACAAGTCTAACAGGAATAGGGTAAATGACTTTTTCAAGCCTATCACTTTAGAAAAGAGACTGAAAACTTCCTTTGGGTATGCAAAGAATCAAGCCACGCATCGTGGAGGGAAGGCTGCAATCAAAGCAAAGTGCCAAACCCAACAGCTTGAATAGGGATATCTGCATGGATTGAGATCCCAGGCAGGTGGGGTGGTTGATTAGTATCAAGGTGAAGAAGCAGCCACGCTTCATGTATATTTATTTTTACCTCTCAGTGATGATATAGTAGTCAGATACCAGCAAAATTTGTCAAAGTCTGACATAGGAATGACAACCTGATGAATAGAAAATGTGTGAATTTTCTAAATCCTAAGTTATTGCCTTATTTAAAAATATGTGTTACTTCACAGGGCACTGTCGTGTTTGTGAGTCTAGCTAGTTTGGCAGGATTTAAGTTCAAAGCTCTTGATTTTCACAGATTCTGTGTATGACGAGTGTTTGTAAATGGCTGTGTGGTGTGAGGTCAAAAAGAAGACCATCTAAGCCACAAAGCACAGGGCACTACATGAACCAGGATAATTGGCTTATACAGAAATTGCATTATGTTTGATTCCATTTAGCAGGGGTGAAAATGGGCTCAATCAACTGTGTCATCGAAATATGGACTTTTGTGAAGCAGCACAAACCATGATCCATTAGGAAGAAATGGAATATTGAGCAAACACTGGAGCAACAGCTTGGAAATCATTAGGGTTGGTGAACTGCTAAAGCAACTCTTCTAGCTCTGCTAACTCAACGGGCAAACTATGGAAAGTAATGCAACTACAGGATTATAAGTTAATAAAATTAATAGAGAGACCATTGAAGTAAACTTCTGCATTTCATCTGGAAACCCTAGAACTCAAAAAGATTTACAGAACCCGGTCGAGCTTTTGAGTGAGAGCTCCAGGCCTCTTGCTCACCTTTCCTCAATAACCATCCAAAATGCCGATTGAATAAGGTTTTAATTCCTACAGTGAGAAAAAAAATAAATAAATCACACATATTTAAAGGCTGTATCAAGGCAAAAAGGGGCAAAAAGAAGGTTTAGACTGCATAGATCACCTTCATTTTGGCACAAGAAATACCTGCATACATAACATCAGAAGAGTTAGGTAGTGCATGTTACTGATATGCTTTTTTCCCAATGGGCATTTTTAAAACTAAAAAAACCCTAAAAAACTCCCAACACTTGATAAGAAAAACTGTTCACAGGTGGCAGGTGATTACTATCTTTTATTTCTGTGTTCAAGATAGCGTGATTTGAAAGAAGTAATATTCTATTACTCCGAGAGGTGTTGATAAGCAAATGGCTGAAGTGAGAGCAGAACTTAGTAATATGTGGAAGGAGTTGCTTTTCTATAGGCACAACAGGAAATAATTTCAGTGATTTAGAAATTATGTATAAGTTTTCTCATTATACTTTCTCGCATGATTAAAACCCATAAACTTCTTGGCTGTAATAAATGTTCTCCTCCATCCATCACAACTGTTAGGGGAAGAATTAGTCTTATGCATTTTCAGAATCTTTTAGCAGTTTTTAGGTTTCAAGGTTTGAGTTATTTTTTTTTCCCCTTGTGAATGTACTCCTTTACTAAATGTTGTCATTTTGGGTTGAAAGTGGTCCCAGTAATTTTCTCTTGATAAAAGGTAATTCTTTCAATACTGTTTCCAAACTAGAACTAACAATGTGTTGTGTACATGAAAGAAACTTCAGCTTCTTGTACAGAGAGAATTTCTCAAGGACTGTAAGCCAAGCAACTGCTTTGTGATCCAAGGTGTATTGCTATTTGGGTTTTTTCAAAAAACTGCTTTAACAAACAATTAGTGGTTATGTAATTTTGCCACCACTGACACCTACCATGGCATCTCTACTGACAAACTGATTCACTCCCTGTTTACCTGAAGGCTTCCAGCTTCCAAATTATTGGGCCATAAACCCATCATTTAATTTCCAGAGTCTAGCATGTAGGAAGCCAGACCGTATCCTTTGCTAGAAAACAGATAAAAAGACCCATCAGCAAAGCTATTCTGGCTTTCCATTAGCTAAGATTTAGGTTGATGTCACGATTTGGGCTAAGGAAGAGTCGTTTGATTTAGAAAGGAGAGATCCTCACGTCCATCTCAATCCCACCTCTGGCACTTTGGTTGGTGGGATTCTGCAGGGGCCCAGGGTTGTTGGGTCATGGAGAACAAAGTGCACCAGTAAAAAAAAGAAAAAATGGGGTTAAGCAGCACCAGCCCCAAAAGTCTCAGTAAGAACTGCTGACCATTGTCACTGATGGGAGTGGAAGACTTAGACAAAATTTATTAAAAAGCCCTCCTGTTGAGTCACGAGGTGCAGAAAGGACTCCCTGGCTTTTTTGAACTCCTTCTCAGAGAGGAGTCTGGGTGTGGCTGAATCCAATCTTAGCCTTGGATTATGTCAGCTATATAAATTTAAGGAATTACAGAGGAGTGATTGAACCACCTTTGTCCTGCAGGTTCCAATGATTGGTAAAATGAGAATATATTAAATGAATCATTTATTAGTACAAATAATCAAAGATCTTCACCAGAATTATTTGCTACACAATATAAAAAGCTAAAAACCTACTAGTATAGTATAATATAGTAAAAGTAGAATAAGATAGTATAGTGTTCTATATTGAAGCAATTACATTAAAGCTAGCAAAAAGGAAATAATTATTAAGTGGAGATTTGATGTAACTCACCCAGATGCTCGTGGGGAGATCTTTTCCTCTCAGCCTCGAGGAGTGTCCTTGGAGGATGTTCCCAGCCAAGGGAGGAATCTCCACACACCCCCCCAGGAAGGGTCATGGCAGAAGAACCTGATGTGTGGAAGGGGACTGGGCTTGTAGAGCATGAAGGGACTGGCTG
>JAWWTY010000123.1:70286832-70307854 GCA_035222235.1 Margarornis squamiger
AGAGAAGAGAAGAGAAGAGAAGAGAAGAGAAGAGAAGAGAAGAGAAGAGAAGAGAAGAGAAGAGAAGAGAGAAAAAGAAAAATCCAGTTGACAAACAGCTCATGGAGAGTCCTTGGAAAGCAGATAAAAAGCTACACTTAAGTTACCATACTGCTTCCAATAGCACAGGAACTCAATCAAAGTGTGTAGACCAAGCATTTAACCCAGCCTGACCTTCTTGAAACCAGTCCAGCTCTTGCCTTCTCTGATCTTTTGATCCTGTCTGAGTGTTGAGAATACTGTTTCCAGGAACACTTAAAGAGGATGTGTCCACAAGTGGACAGTGACATTCAACAGCTTAAAAGAACTGATATTTCCAAGCTCACTTTGCTCCTGATGTCAAGTACAACATTTAGTCTGTCTCATGGACATTGGATGTGGCACCTGGTGCTCTGCTTTGGTTCACGTGGTGCTGTTTGGTCAGAGGTTGGACTCGAAGATCTTGGAGGTATTTTCCAGCCTTAGCAATTCTGTGATTCTATGTAGTGGTCCCATGGAAAAATTAGTTTTGAGTGTTTTATATCACAAAGATCATGTGAGGATAAAATACCCTGAGACTCATGAAGCATTCAGCTCATTGATTCATGAGTAGAACAGCTTGGAAATAGATTTAGATTACAAAATGGCATTATAATTTATTAAAATTTTAAAATCTTATAGGGGTTTTTTTTTGGTGAAATTTCCCAAGAGAGAAAAATTCTTTCCAGCTAATTCAAAGTGAATGGTGAAAGTAGCACAAGTCTTCTCACGAGACAGGGAGATGGAAATCTGAAAGCTCTGCAGCTGAAGAAAGGCTGGGACAAATGTCTTCTGCTCCTGGGTTCATAATCCAGTCTCCAAATTATAACTGACATGTGCTTATGTTAAAAAGAAACCAAACAACTGAGTCAATTTTGTCCAAAAGGGTGTCTTAGAACCTTATATGTGACAGGAGATTTTACAGACATGCATTCCCACCTGATCATGAAACTTGGGGTTATAGGTAAAACTCATTCTTACTCAAAGGAACCTGATTCTCATGAGGTACAGGAAAAGGGACATAATTAATTTGGCAGTTGCCAAATAAGTAAAAAAAAAACAACAACAACAAAAAAACCCAAAACAATAAACCAAACCAAAAAAACAATAGTGTAGGAAAATGCTTTTGCTTGAATGAAGATCATGAAATGAAACAATGCCTGCCAAAAAACATGAAAACTAATAGAATGGATCAGGCAGATCAGATGATGGTTAGCAGAAAGGCAATTTTCAGAAATTCAGTATACTTTTTGTAAAGAATGAAGCAACATTTCCTCTTTAAAAATAAAGAAAATTTTTACCTTTTTGTTTCTGTCTTTAAAGATAAAATATCTGTGTATAAATTAAATATCAGTGAAAATGATATAGGAAAAATAAAGCTGTAGATACAGAAGAATAAAGTCAGAAGATAAATAAAGCAGAATGGAAATACCTAACAATTTTTCCTTTTGTTTGTTTTCCTGGAAAAGTCATTGTGTGCCTTATCACAGTCAGGTAACATAAATGTTCACTGCTAAGCTCCCTGACTGTCCACACAAAATACATTTTATTTTGTTACAGGAATTTCTTTTGCACTGAACCAAAGAGGTTTTTATGAAATGAAAGCTGAGTGCAGTTCTCAGGTAGAGCACTCGAGAGCTCTGCTGTGCTGACAAAACATTCCATTACTGTCCTCAAAGGTGACACATCCTCAGGCTGGCAGACTGTGGCACAGATTTGGATTTGATTGGAAAAAGAGCTAAAGCTCAGTTTTAGCAAAAAGTTGAGGGCAAAAGCCCAATGAGAAACATTTTGAACAGCTACGAGCTGTAATTGTTTTCCCCCATATTTAAATCCTCATAATAAGAACATTTGCTTCTTGTTTGGTCCTTCTGGGTTTTCCTATCAAGAGTCAAGTATTATGGCAGGAGCGGGTTACATCTGCAAACACTAAATGAACACCTAAAGCTGTGGAAGGAGATTTGTGATCTTTAGCTTTGTTCTTACAATGAAAGCGACTTTTCTCTCACATGAATAACCTTTGTATAAGTAAGAGACAGAGATTTGTCTGCAAACTAAGGGTCAACAAATTCATTAGCACCTTGTGCTTTATATCAAGTTAACGCCTTGCCTTGCTTTCACCAACACCGAAGACTAAATATTTTCTAAGAAAACAAGAAAACAAAGAAGAGAAATGGAAAGAAATGTCTTCAAACTGAACCTCAGAAATCAAAGCACTGCTCAACACACACACAATTTTTTCCTGAGGAGAAAAAAAGTATAGAAATGAACTGCAAATGATGTGGTTTATTCATGTTGCTAGTTGTTGAGTCTTACTCCATGGATTTATCTAGACCAGTGCTACTGTATAAAGCAAAAAAAATAAAAAAAAAAATTGGAAAAGAGTGGTGAAAAATGGTAGTGCCCCCATTTGAGTAGCCTCACTCCTATTGAATGACTTGCTGCAACCTTCAAGCCTTCCTCTCTGATCATAGAATAGAGAAAGGCCTTATAGGTGCAGGATTCAAAGGGTGTACAGTGGAGTTTTGCTTTGAACTACCCTGTAAAAAGCCTTTATCACTGGGCAGAAGCCCAAGCAGCTCTCCCTGAACATGACTATCTGAGTTGGATGTCATGGGGTAGTACAAAGATGTCCCAGTGACAGCATGAAATAAAGCTTCCACACTGCTGAATGGCACAAACTGTTCCCAAGATGAGTGGCTGAAGTATTAAATTATAACACTGTTGGATATCTGCCCTGTGTGGCACCATGTTTTTATTCTTTTGTTTCAAGTCAGATAGTGTAGTTACTGCAGATGAGTGAGAAGTCTTTGAGTTTAAGTGCCAGAGGCTGAAGAGATTTTGCCTCAGGATAAAATACAGGAATTATTTAAGAACTGAAAAGTATTGTAAATTTAATAACAATCATGAATAAATTAAACCAGCCTAATTAAAAAATGATAAAATGATAGGTTCTGTAAGAAAAGCCTGACTGTGGAAAGTGCCCTGTTCATATGGAAATGTTTAACTTTTCCTATCCCAGTGCCTGCTTTAGAGATGATATCTGTATCATTGGGGTTTTTTTCTGGTTGTGCTAACATGGTGTTTTTGTTCTGCATCTCTTCTCCCCTTAAATGCCACAGTTACCCAGTTCAGTTTGAATTATGTACACCTTGTACGTCACTGCCTCGCTTTTCTCCAACTGGGAGGAATACAGAGAAATTGCCTGAGCAGCCAGGGACTGGGTTAGGAAAACTAGAGCCCTGATAGAAATAAATCTGGCCAGGGACATCAGGGGCTACATGAAAAGCTTCTGTAGGTACATCAGGGCTTCAAAAGGAAAGAAGTTAAAATTAAAATATATATTAGGAAGAAATTCTTTACTGTGAGAGTGGTGAGACACTGGACCAGGTTACCCAGAGAAGTTTTCAATGTCCCATCCCTGGAAGTGTTCAAGGCCAGGCTGGATGGAGCTTGGAGCAAACTGGTCCAGTGGAAGGTGTCCCTGCCCATGACAAGGGGTTGAAACTTTAAGCCAGACCATTCTAGGATTATATCAACTACAATCACAAACAAGGAGTAGCAAACAAGACCCCCAGAACTGTCTTCTATTTCCCAGGATATTTCTTCCTGAATGGCCATAGATGTCATTCCTGAAATTTACTCCTGTCATCTCATGTAACTGTTTCTCTGTTAATCATAATTATCTGCTCCAAATTCTGTTTCTGACTTCATCTTTTCTTGCTGAGACACAGAGCCTTCACTCTGTGTTGGGTTCATTACACAGGATCCTTTACTACTCAAGCAATAAGTGTAAAAAGATGTATTCTTGTTCACACACCATAATAAAATCCAGCTGTTTCATAGTAAAATCCAGAGGAAACTGTGGTTCTTTCTATACAAATGGATATGACTTCTAAAATTGCATCTTGCCTTATCCTACAATTTCTTTGCCTTCTATCTTGTATTTCTCATGTATCTGCCATTTACTTGCATTCTGCCATCACACTTATTACATCGTTCTGCCCAGTTATTAAAGCTCTCATCCCTGAAAACGCCCACAGACCATCTGTGAATCAGCTGAATTTGGTGCTCCTTTCATAATTCTCATGTGCACCCAGCAGCAGCTAGATCAGAACCTTCTTGCTTTCCTGTACATGGCCCAATATTAGAAGTAGAATACTCTTGAGTTTAGTGCGAATAGATTTTACTTATCCGTAAATGCAACTTAAGAAGTTCATTTCAGAGTCAAGTTAACCAGGAATTTTAAAATGTAGAGCAGAAATATGATATTTTAACCTGTTAAGGATAATAACAGGATCATAGAAACATCACATGGTTTGTGTTGGAAGGGACCTCAAAGATCATCCAGCTCCAACTCCCTGCCATGGGCACAGACACCTTAAACCAGACCAGGTTGCCCAGAGACTCACCCAACACTTGAACACTTCTGGGACATCCAACAACTTCTCTGGGCAAATTGTCTCCATGATACTGCTGGCCGTCAAGGTTTTAAAATTCCAGCATGCAAGTGCTTGAATAAGTTTAAAACTTATTAGCTTTTTGTTCATTCATTTTTTCGTGTGTCTGTGTGCTGACACGTTATATGTGTTTTTGTCTCATTCTAGAATTTCCAGCAATGTCCAGTAGAAAGAAATACACATTAACATATATATATATATATCTATATATATATCATACTCTTCTACAAATCCACAGTGGGAAACAGGATGCTGATTTGAGGGAATGGAATGAACTTTCAGTTGTCTCAAGGACAAGAGACTGTCTTCAACACAGGTTTCTGCTTCTCATGCAGAGGAGTTTGGGCCCTCCATAGCACAATCCTGCTTTCCTCCAGGGCTCTCGTTTGTACCAGCTCTCCACAAGATGAACACACACAAGTGGATAAGACTGTTCAAGAGACTGGTAAGAATTACATTTAGCATCAAATAATGCCCTCCATGGTAATTCCAGCTCTGTTTTTCAGGAAGAAGCTGGATACACCTGCTAGGGAGAGTGTGCATAGACTCACAAAGGCTTATCACTAGTGAATAATTCTCTCATACAATACCTACTGCTTCAAATTAAAAGCAAACATTTTATGCCAAGGAGCAGAATATTCTTAAACCAATAATTTTGTTTATATACCAAATATTTTGCTTCTTCAGGTTGCTTTTTGTGTTATTATTTGTTACTAGTTTCATAGCTGGCATTTTAAAAAGTCACATGTTAGCATATGTGCTGCTAAATAACTCCTTGTATACACAGAATATATAGTTATTTAAGTAATGTGATGTATAAAACTTAGTTCAGGCACTAACTTCTCCATCTGCAGTTCTTTCTACCTTTACTGAGAAAAAACACTTACAGGAAGTAACATGTTTTAACTCTTTAACCTCTTTCTTTTTATGTATTTAATGTCACTAAAATACTTTTTACTGGAAAAAATAAAGTGATTAATATTTTGCTACAATAGCTCCCTAATGTCATATTCCCTAACAAAATTCTTAGTCCATCATTTCTCTGAAAAAAACCCACAGTGTTCCAATCTATAAGTGAACTACCCAACTGGGACATGCTTTTGGGTTTTTTTTTTGTTTTTGGTGGATTTCTTCCTTTTCTTTCTTTGATTTCTTACAGGTAGAAAGGTGGAAGGCTGACCAGGAGCCAACTATAAATCATTCATTTTCAAAACGATGCTTTGACCAACCTCTGGAACTGAGGAAATGATTATGGCAGCCTTTAGATGTGGTCTAAATTATGCCACAGGCTATGGTTCCCTAAGTGATCATACAACACCTGCAAACTGCATATTCTAGCCATTATTTTCTTATTACTCTGATAATCCCATCTTTTCCAGTATTCCCAGCCTGAAGGTGAAAGCCTGAAGGGCAGAAGATAAGACCAGAATTTTAGACTTTGATTTTACAGGAATTAGGTTCTGTTTTCCCCAGTCCTGTTAACGAAGCCACAGAAATTTGGAGTAATTTTTAATATACAAAACAGGGTGTTTCGCTGTTGTTTTGGGGGTTTTTTCCCAAGTCCATTCAGTAGGTATTTTTTTAGCACAGCTGGAATAACGTGTCAGTGGAGATTCCTCCTTCTCCTTCTCTTGGCATAAGGTCCTCTGGGACAGGATTGCCTTTAGCAACAGCAGTCAGGCAGGGGTACCATAAGGAAAGCAGTGACTTGGGTTGATATTGACCTTTGGAAAACTGTGCCTCTGGAAAAGCAGTACCAAAGCCTAGAGCAGCAAAAAGTAGACTACATGGAGAGCTATAAAAACTTAGTGAGCTGGATCTTATCACATCCATGCAGGACAGATAAGCACAGTCTGAGACACTCGGACAGCAAGATACACATTTACAGGATAAGGAACAGTGATTCCCACCAATGACTCAGGCCAGGCTCTGGTTGTGATAAGTTGTTTTTTTTCCTGTTTTTTTCATTAGATGCTAACCCCAGTTTTCCCAGGTAGTGCCACTGGCTGTGCTGCAATGCCTGCATGAGCCTGTTAAAGATACGTGAAGCAGCTTTGTTTTCAAAGCAGAAGGCAGGTTTTGCCAGGTGTGGAGGACCCAGCTGCCTCCTCAGGCAGAACTGCACTGCTCCTCCCAGCTCCTGCTAACTAGGCTTAGCCTGATTTCACTATCCAGCTGCTGGATTTTGTGATGCTTGTGTGGAAATATTTAGTCAAAGAGGTCTTTCCCTGCATAAGTACTTAGTGATAATCATAAATTCCCCTCTGGTCTTTTCCTGGAGCAGATTGAGTAGACTGAGCTTGTGTGATCTCTGTCCACAGGGCATATGTTTAAGAATACAAGACAGCTTTATACAATTTCTCAGAAATGTCTCCAGATTTTTAAAAGATTTGATACCAGAACCAGGCACAGTATTCCAGTAACAACTTTCTGCAGACTCCTTTCCCACTTGCCCTGACATCACACAAACAGAGCATTTCCATTCAGGTAAAATGCTCTCACTGAGCTGGGACAAAATATTAGTCAGTGTATTGAACAGTGGTCTTAAGCTGAAGGAGGGTATGTTTAGATTAGATATTGGGAAGAAGTCCTTCCCTGGGAGGGTGGGCAGGCCCTGGCCCAGGTTGGGCAGAGAAGCTGTGGCTGCCCCTGGATCCCTGGAAGTGTCCAAGGCCAGGTTGGATGGGGCTTGGAGCAACCTGGGCTAGTGGAAGGTGTCCCTGCCCATGGCAGAGGGGGGAATGAAATGGTCTTTAAGGTCCCTTCCAACCCAAATCATTCTGTCATTCTCTGGCTCTACGAGCAGATTGCATCTGTACTGCGAATAGCTGAATGAAATTTCTGACTTACTAATTAGTTTTATACTAATTCAGTTACTCACCAGAAGTAAAGCCGTGGTACAGAGGTACTGACACCCTCCCCACACTCTCATGAATACCACACGTTCACGTGGAATTCAGGTGATGCACAGAGATGGTGTGCTGCACTCAGTGCCTACGGTGCATTTTACTTGATGTGTGGGTGATTTAAACCACCGTTTGAATCCTGGGTGCCTCAAAGTGGTGTTATTTGGAGCTGGAGGAGGAAGGATTGTGTTTGGAAGCAGAGAAATAGATCTATGTGTTATGAATTTGGTTTCTCTTATATTTGCAATCTGTCAAAATGCAGATGACAGAGACAGGAAAGGCTATGATTTTTCATGTAACTCTAAAGTTTGGAAAGTTTCATACAGCATTTCTATAAATTTTCCACTAACTGATAATGCTACATGCAGAAAGTCTGCTATTTGTCTTTCTAATGCAATCTGAAACTTAATATACTTTGCAAAGACATGTGAAGCCAACAAGGCAACCTGATTTAAGGGAAAGAGCATATCACAACACACACTTAATTGTGACAATTACTAGCTTGTTTTAAACTTCTGTGCCTCTTAAAATCAAGACGATCAACATCCCCAGCTCCCTCGGTTGCTCCTTATAGGACATGTACTCCAGGCCCTTCCCCAGCTCCACTGCCCTTCTCTGGACTTGCTCCAGCACCTCAATGTCCTTCCTGAACTGAGGGACCCAGAACTGGACACAGCACTCAAGGTGTGGCATCACCAGTGCCCAGGACTGGGGTAAAATCACTGACCTCATCCTGCTGGCCACACTATTTCTGATCCAGGCCAGGATGGCATTGTCCTTCTTGGCCACCTGGGCACACTCCTGGCTCATGTTCAGCCACTGTTGACCAGCACACGCAGGTCTTTTTCCCCCACACACTTTTACTTAAGAGGTACTTTCATTGATAATTTAGAGGAGAAAATGAGAGAACTTGGAAAAACTTCAGACGGGTGTCACACAATCAAAACAAAGCATTCCACCAAAGCACTGAGCCAGCACAATCCTCACATCTTAGCAAGATCTAATCCCACCAGGTTTAGGCTACCCAAAACATCAAAAAAGGAGCAAAGAGAAGAGTAGGGAGAAGAAGAAGAAGAAGGAGATAGATTATTCAATAGCTACCATGGGATCCTTGTGGAAGACCAGCTCTCACATGTCCAGATGGCAGGGCTGTGACCACATGGAGAGCACATGCCTTTGGTTTTATCTGCTCTGGTCCTTGTGGCCACCCTGCCCCAGGCAGGACCTCCAGCCCAGTGGCCACTCTGGGGTTCCTGGGCAGGGTGAGAGGCAGTGTTCCCACTGTCCCTGCCAATCTGAACCTGGGATAGGGGCTCCAGGAGATGTGGGGTGTTGAGGTTTTCCCAGGCTGCCTTTGACCAGCATCTGCTCCAGGGTATTCCCTGTTGGCTCCAGGACCCTGCCATGAGGGATAGGACACCATCCCACCTCCGCAAGGTTTGACCCATCCCTTCCTCCTGCACACACACACACACACACACACACGAGTTGGTTCCCACACAACAATAGTTTTACTCATCCAACATCTCACAGCTGCTTTCCAGCCACTCAGCCCACAACCTGGAGCTCTGCGTGGGTGTCACATTGGCCAACCCCCAGTCACCTGGGACCTCCCCAGTAAGGCAGGACTGATGACAAATGATGGAGAGGGGCTTAGGGAGCTCTTCCACTTGCTCCTTCAGCACTCTAGGATGAATTCCATCCTGTTCCATAGACTTTTCAGCATCTAAGTGGCTCAGCAGGGCACTGACTCCCTCCTCCTGGATTACAGAGGGATTATTCTGCTCCCCATCCCTGTCTACCAGTTCAGGGGGCCAGCTGACCTGAGGATAATCACTCTGACTGTCTAAGCCTGAGGCAAAGAAGGTGTTAAGTACCTCAGCCGTTTCCTTATCCTTGGTAACAATGTCCCCCCCATGTCCAGTGAAAAAAATGAGGTTTTCCTTGGCCCTGCTTTTGCTATTAATGCATTAATGTATTTAATCTATTTGTAAAACCATCTTTTATTATCCTTTACAAAAGTGGGCGGATTAAGTTCTAACTGAGCTGTTGCCTTTCTAAATTTCTTTCTACATGAAACAGCATCTTTAAACACACTGCTTGAGCTCCCTGCTCAGCCAGGCCAGTCTTGTTCCCCACCAGCTCATCTTTTGGCACATAGGGATGGCCTGCTCCTGCACCTTCAGGATTTCTTAAAATATATCCAGCCTTCCTGGGCCCCTTTCCTTTTAAGGGCTGCTTCCTCCAAACCAGCATCCTGAGCTGGTGAGGCCACACCTCAAGTCCTGTGTCCAGTTCTGGGCCCCTCACTTCAGGGAAGACATTGCCCTGGAGAAGGGCAATGGAGCCAGTGAAGGGTCTGGAAAATAATACCTAAGGGGGAGTGGCTGAGGGTACAAGAGTTCATCCCAGAAACTGGTCCTTCCAAAAAGAAAGGAAATTTAAATGCACAAAATTTAAGAGTTTCATCTCCTTTTGGCAATGGCAAGAATTTTAGCATTTTTAGGAAGCACTTTAAATGCAGTGACTTCTGCTGCACAAAACCAGTTTTTAGCTGGCTAAATAAGCCACTAATTAGCAAAGAGTCAAGTGCTTGTTGGGGTTTTTCTTCAGTTCAGCACGAAAACTGAATTCTGCTTCATAACTTAATAATATGGTGATTACCAGTGGATGAAGGAAAGGTTGTGGATCTGGTCTGCCTCGACTTTAGGAAAGCCTTTGACACCTTTCCCACAGTCTTCTCCTGGAGGAACTGGCTGCCCATGGTTAGGATGGGTGCACTGTTTGCTGGATGAAGAGCTGGCTGAATGTCTGGACCCAGAGAATGGCAGGCAATGGAGTCACATCCAGCTGGTCACTAGTGGTGTTTTCCAGGGATCAGACATGGGGCAAGTTTAGTTTCATATCAGGAGCTTGGGCTCAGTGTCTTCACCCAAGAAAAAATGAGTAGGACAATAGGAAATGGCCCCAAGTTGTGCCAGGAGAGGGTTAAATTGGATAGTGGGGAAAATTTCTTCACGGAAAAGTTTTTCAAGTCCTGGCACAGCTGCCCAGGGCAGTGATGGAGTCTCCATCCCTGGAGGGATTTGAAAGCTGTGTAGCTGTAGCACTTGAGGACATGGTTTAATGGTGCCCTTGGCAGTGCCAGATTTGGTGATCTTAAAGGTCTGTTCCAACCTAAATATTCTAAGACTCTATACATGTAAATATTATTCTGTATATGCTCATGTTTATATCCCTTGTGGTTTGAGGTCGGGCAAAATTATTGGTTTAGGTGGCTTTAAGCTCATCTCCATTAACTACCCAAGGAACTTGTGTCTTCTGAAAGACACATTAACTTTAAAAACAGCCTAAAGTAAATAAAACAAACATCCTGACTTTCAAATTTAGTTATAAATATACAGTTTTCTAGTGATGTGGATTGTTTAGAAATGGGTCTCTATTCTGGAAGTTAAACTACCTACACAACTCCAAATTTCAGGAGAATGATTAACAGTTTTATGGTTTGAGTGAACCTTTTCTGTGCAAATTGTGATTGCAGGCGTGAACACAGATCTTCACTGAGAGTGTTTCAAGGTCAATAGATGGGATGTTCTATGTGAAAACTACACATCTTAACCTCTAACTTCTTCCAAAAGTGGATTAAGCCTTCTATTTCCAATTCAATTTACTGGTGAAACATCTGACACCTTTTAAGCAATCTTTAACACTCAACTAAAATATCTCCTTCTCATCTGACTACCAAATAACTGACCTGGTTAACACTTTATTAGTTTCCTTTCAGTGTAGAAAGAAAATGCAATTATTTAAAATTTGGTTGAGTGTCCTCCAGGAGGAAGACAATACAGGGTATTGCCATCCAGCTGAGTAGGAATGGCTTCCTAAAATGTACTTAATGCTTCATACATGTTTCAAACTCAGTTATAGTCTCACTCTCACTTTTTATATTCTTGGGGGGGGAAGAGGCAAGGGATATTCCTTTTTTTCTTCCTTTTTAATAAAAGGGAAAACAAAGTATTTCTATTTAAGTGCACTGGTGATGATACAAAGCAATTAATTGTCACCAAGGTCATATCTATAAAAGTAGCTATTTAATAACCTTTGCTTCCCAGTTTACTGTAAAAAAATATATTTCATTTATAAAGAGTAATTAACTTGTACAGTAAGACATCGATTCTGCCCAACACTACCGTGCTATTAGACTCTAGCTGAGTGCAATAACTAACCCAGGACTGACATAAAACACAGGAAGAAAGCGTGTATATTTCAGAGGAATCTGAACAATTTGCAATTTCCAAATGATTAGAAAAGAGATGCTCACTGTAAGGAATTGACACCATTAATTATACGTTTCATGTGAGTGCTTTTCTTAATAAGTTTCTTTGTAGTGTTTGGATTTCCCTTTTCTAGTGAAAGTAGAGATAATTTAGGCTCAGATATGACTCGATGCTGTTGCTGTTCAGGAACATATCAATCCACAAAATCTTATTTATTGTAGATGACAAATCTGGCAGAAGAAATCTGAAATGAAAAACAGCATTAAATTTTATGACTCTGAAATCCTCCCATAAAAATTTAAAGGCCAAAAAATAGAAGGGTCAATGGGTGCCATTAATTTTATCTTCATCTGCTGCATTGTATTGGTTAATAGTAGTAGGCAGGTCTAGCAGCTACTGACCAGAGGTGAACAGAAGGAGTGTGAAATATAAATCTTATGCATATTAAACATCGATTTATATAATTATATAGATAGATATAAGCTCTCTCTCCATTTTATATAGATATGCACACATATAGGCACATAGACATAGAGAAGTGCCACAGTTTTCTCACTTGGAACTCTCCAAATCTGTCCCTTCAAAAAATTCAGTGTCAAAAATCATGTTCATTATGTCTTGGTAACTTTTACTCCTTCACCCAAAACCTGGTGCAGGAGCGTCACAAAAAACTCCTGTGCAGCTTTCACTGACAACTCAGTCATCAGATCTGCTGTAGATTCTAATGGTGAGAGAACAAGGACCTTTTCCATTCATTCAAACTGTTTCAAACCATTCAAAACATTCCGAGAATCAAAATGTTTCTTAATTGCTGGGACAGGTTCAGGCACATCTTTTGAAAGGAAGCAGGATGGAAAGAGAGTGGATAAGTGAAAATTCACCAGGTTTTGTGGGGTATTATGCTATAGCAGGGCATGTAGGTTTCTGAATTCTACACATTTCTTAGGGCAATAAACACACAATAGAGAGGTTTGCTGAACTCTGAAGCAACAAAAGAGTTAGGTCACATTATGACCTCAAGCTACAGCAAGTTACACAAATCATGTCATCATTTCTTGGTGGTCTAGCAAAGAAAGACCAGTGCATGATGCCACTGCTACCTTCCTCATTGCCAGGGTACCACATCCCTCTCAGAGGTCACAGCTTGCACCATTATGATTAAATTTCCTGACATGTGTGAGTTTTTGAGTCTTTAAAAGTCATTAGTTCCTAAGCATATGTGTTTTACTGGTCCCTCCTTGTTTGCTGCCCATATTATACAACTGATTATTTAAAAACCCAGTTAGTTTTCAACAATTTGCAAGGGCCAATGGATCATGTGTATGAAAAGTTAACAATTCTGTTTGAATCTCAGTTGGGTTTGGATTTTAATAGCTTTTATATAGCAAAAGAGATTCCACTTTGGGCTGAAAAAGGTATAGCACAGCCTGTGTTCCTCACTTTTAATGGTCTTTAATTATGTCATGTACTCTTACATTAAACAATGAAAAGTGTGGGTCAGCTTCCTGCTGCTGTATGGGATGTCGTAATTTTGACTCACAATAACGTATATAGACATATATATTCAAATATATTATATATAAATGTAAAAATGAAGGACTGCAGCTCCTTCATGACACATCCACCTGCTCCAGAATTGTGTTTTTTATGGGCTTTTGTGTGGATATCTGAACCAGCATGGTCTGTCCATGGGCTGCAGGGAATTAGCTGCTCCATTCCAGTGTTGCCAACACCTTGTCACAGACACCCAATGGAAAGATAGCTAATTTCTCCTAATTATTGCTAACTGCCAGTGCGTGAGAGGTCCATGAGAGTTGCCAATTCCTTCTTTAAAGGTTTCACCCTTAACCACACCTACAAAATTGCTCAGCCTGAATCAAATGCTGATTGCAGTGCCAAGAAAGAAATCCTGCTGTTCTAGTACAGAAATCAGAAATAAGAAGTCATGATTCTGGATCAAAAATATATTTATATTTCTCCTAAGTTGAGTTTGTGATGAAACACAGACTTTTCTCCTGAGGCCCAGGGGATAAGGGCTGTTGTTTCTAACATCGTCAGTTTTTACCTTCTTGTCAACATAGCCATGGCTGCAAATATTTTTCTGTTTCCTGGGGAGAAAAAGCAGGAAAATACTATTGTTTAAGAGATAAATCTACAGCCTGCTTTCTCTGGAGGAAAAATACTCCACTTGATGTACTTGTTCATTAATCTACCAGTCATCATTAGAACTGCATGGAGTCCCAACTAGAGTTTATGGTCTCTGCTCTGTTTGTCAACGTGGTGAGAATTGTACATGAAAATTCCTAGCTGCTGTATTCAGGAAAAACAACTCCTCCTAAGAACTGTTTGTACAGTGAGCAGAACCCAAATCATATTCTTACTTAAGAAGCATGACTTGACTCATTACAACCTTCAAATAGGATTTTTCGAGGGTGCTTTCATGGTTGCATGGAAGATAAATAGTTTCTTTGATGTATAGGAGATGACTGGTTTCACTAGGTTTATTAAAGGACAGGCCATAAAAAGCTGACTAAGAACAATAACTTAAGTTTCTAGGGTAGAACAAAACAAGTGTCATTTGGTCTGCCTTAAAACTCTCATGAGATGCACAGGTATTGAAGCATTTGAATGGTTTATCAACAAGGAAACAAACAGGAACCAGTTCTGTTGAGATTGCTTGAGCTTCTTGCACAGAGGATAGCACTTGTAATGTATTGTCTGCATTCCCTAGGGGTGGATATTGCAGGAGAAACAAACCCCACACAGCTGGTTGTTATGGAGTTCCTTGGTGAGACCAGCTACACAATGAGGTTTCATAATTTGACTTGTAGGACTTCAAAGCAGGTTTATAATTATAAAGCTTAGACTGTACAGGATAAAGTAGCATCTTTATCCATTTGCTTCACAGTACATGTGATTTTGAAAGTTTCAGTAAATACATTTGAACCTCCAATAACAGGATTGAGAGGAGTGGAAGTTTTCTGGTGTTTGTTTTTTTGGTTTTTTTTTTTTGTTTGTTTGTTTGTTTGTTTTTTTTTCAAAGGTGTTTACAGTTCAATCACATACAAATACCAGTGATTCCAGTCTTTGAAATAGGACCAGGATTTTGAAAAGTTTCCAGTTCTTAATGACAGGGGTAAAGATTTTTTCAATTTTGTATATACATATATATATATATATATATATATATATATATACACACACACACATAAAAGCTTATATTTGAAAATTAAATTTGCATTTTACATGTTCAGATGAAGCTTTGGGGAGTTTGGTACTATGGATAAACCATTCCTTCTGCTCTGGATAGCATTATATGTGATGTAGATACTGATGAGCCACCATTCATTTTATCTACCCCCTTATTAGAAAGCTGAGAGGCTCTGTCAGCCAGGGATTACTTTTGTTGCAGATAATCATCACAAGAATCACTGAAATTTGCAATTAGTAGTCGCTTTGCGTCATAAACACACGAGAAGCAAGAGCAAAAAGCATTGAGTGACCTACTAAGAAGCCAAGATCAGAAGGGTGAAGAGAATGGAGGTATGTAAGAAAATAAGAGTGAAGCTAAGATAGGAAACAGTGACAGAGCTAACCAAGCATTACAATTATATGCAGAATTATTAAAAAAAATAGAGAGAGATTTATAGTAAGAATAGATGTACCCTGAGAAGAGTATTGAAAAGGGAGGGAATGGAAATGAAGAAATATGTTGTCATGACCAAGGAAAGGTATTAACACAGGCAGTGTTGAGCTGGAAGAAACTGCAGAATTCTTTCCCTTGGCCTCTGTTTCTCTGTCAGTCAATGTCAGGAAATCCCACCACCAAACTGTATTCTTCTTCTTTTTCTAGTCATTGGCCATGTGATGGAAAGCGACCTCCTACAGCTGTCTGTCACCGAGGCAGTTGAAGTGACAGATGTTTGTTTCTATAGAACTGGGGGCTCCAATCTGCCCAATGACCCAAACTGGAACCATTCTGATGCCATGTGATGCTAGAACACACGCAGAAAAACCCCTTCAGATGTTTAGTTATGAAAAACTCTTCCACAAGATACTCTCTGAGGCTGTAAATACAGGCACTTGAGGCCCACTGAATGCCAAAACCGACTCAGTGATCTTCAAGATCTGCTCCAACTTAATGATTCTATGATTCTAATATATTTTTTTAACTCATGATTTACTGTGTGGACTTACTGCCAGAACAGAAATAAAACCACTGTATTTCCCAACAATCCTCTTGAAATCCTTTATTCTCGCTAAGATTGTTTCACTTTGTTTGCGCCCTTTCTCTGTCACGTCTTTTTAAGTCTCTCCCAGGTCATTCAGTGTGGATAAGGTGAAATAATTTCAAGTGATTGATTTACTGTGGCCTAACGAGTTACTTTAAGACACCTCAGTGAAGGTTTTTCTAGTGTACTGAATACATTAGAAGGAAACACACCTCCTCCAAAAAAAAAAATAAATATTATAGTGGCTTGAGAAGACAACATAAGCTAATATCTGGCTTGTGGTTGAGATGACCTTGGTTTATGCAGTTTTGTTGCTCAGTTTGGTGGGGAATCTTAACCCATTTTGAAAGGAGAACGCTGTTGCTGTAAAGCATCTATCCCTCATTCCTCTCATTTCTATCTATGATGACAAACAGGTTCAAAACCCAAGTTTTTGCCTTCTTCTCTAAAATCTGCAAACTGTCACAGCTATTGTTAAAAGAGCAGATCTACCAAATTGTATGTTCTGAGATGTAAATCAGTTAATTACAATGACAAGATCATATCTTTAAAAAATTAAAACAAACAGCACAAACTTTCTTCTAAGGATTTTTTATCTTTTTTTTTTAACAGATTCATGCATTTCCTCTCTCACCTAGACTTTCTATGTCTCTCATTGTTGCCACATTTGATCTCTTCATCTCCCCTGCTGCTGCTGCTGCTGTAACCACCCTGGTTCTCTGTGCTGCTGAGAAGGAAAACCAAAGCAAATGCAAAGCCCAGGTCCCTCCAGGGAGATCAAACACAGCCCTGAGCAGACCCCACATGAGTCGGATCCTCTCTGCCTTCATGTGACCTTTCTTCCTTTTGGACAGTGAAACTCAGCTTGATTTCCACATGTGACTTGTTTCTGGATGACAAACTGATATTTTTCTACCTTGTAAGAGGATAGACACAGTGGAAACAAGAGGGAGTTACGCTCTGTGCAGAAAAATAGATTTTTATATCCTATCCACTGAAAGTGTTCAAAAGGGCAGACATAATATCATGCATCTTGCAGTAAAGAAAGAGAAAATGAAACTGCAAGTCTGCTGGCAGCGATTGTTCTGATTAACAAGAGATCATTGCATATAAATAAAGACTGGCACATGTATTGTCTATAAAAATACAAGAAAAAAGTTTACTGAGGTCTTCATTAGCCTGTCAATGTGATCTCAGCAGCATGGGTGTTGTTTGGAAATTACCTGGAAATCCATACCTTTCACCAAAATTGGCCTGATTCCATAATATTATTCCATCACACTTAGCAGCACATCTGCCCCGTCAAGACTTTTACGTCCAAAGTTGAAATTAGTACAAAAAATTGAATTAATTGATCTAGGCAACAGAAAAATGTTCAGCCTCAGAGACTGACAATAAACCATATTATATCAAGTGTCTGATCCTTTATTACAGATCTGAATTTTGATTTCTGTAAGGTAAGGCTAAAACTTGTGATGTTTTTCCAGTGGTTAACCAAGGTGTCCCAGAATGTAATTCCATATGCTTTCCTTCTCATTTTATTGCTTGCTAGTATCTTCAAAATCATCAGGAATTGACTGAAAAAGTTCCATGGGAATGGAATCCTGTATTTTTACTCTATTCCAGCATCTTAATCATATCTTCTTTGTGACCCAGAGTGGTTTTACTCTTAAAAGCAGACCTATTCTTGCACGTAGAGTCTGTCTCTGCCTGTTTTTTCTCTGACAGACTGCCTCCAATAGGCACAAAGCCTCACCAGCTGGAAGAGCTGAGTGCTGTGCTGTAGCATGTGATATCATTCTCCAAAGACTTGTTTACCTTGAGTAAGGAAGTCTTTAAACACAAATATTTAAGATTACTCACAATGTCATGGGTGGCCATTCATTGGAATAGGCTGCCCAGGGAAGTGGTGGAGTCTCCATCACTGGAGGACTTCAGGAGATGTCTGGATCTGGCAGTGGATGATGTGGTTTAGAGGTGTAGGGGTTGCAGTTGTGGTGACGAGTTGATGTTTGGACTTGATGATCTTAAAGGCCTCCTCCGACTTTGATGATTCTGTGATTCTTTGTGCACATATAGAAAGTTTGCTTTTTCCAGCTTCCAGGCAAAGTGCACTTGGAGAAGTTTCTGCAAAGCAAAGAATACCCTACAAACAGATAAAGCAGGACCAAAGCTACTTCTGTTTTTCTTTGTGATACTGCTGAATTTAGAGCAGTTCTTATATCTTGAGATACAAGATATCTTGAGATCTTTCTTTCTTGACACCAGAAGACATCTATATGACTAAATTAAAGTAGATTCTAAAGTTTATCCACCTAAAGTCAGAGGAATTCAAGAGGTCACCCAAAGCAGACTAGTTGTTTCATGCACTTTTTTAAAGCAATTCAGTAATTTTTACTTTTCGCCCATGAAACACTGAATATTTTTCAGGGTCTGTGACAGGTTAAGAAGAAAATCAAACCTCATGTCTGTAAAGTCATACAAGGCACTACAACTTCCTTGGGAAATGTTTGAGAGGTCAACATCTCAAAGAGTGCAATACCATCTAAATTACCAAGACACCAAGTCTGAGAGGTTTTTGACAAATGAGTCAGCATTTTACTATTTGCTTTCCAATTTCTATGTTTATAAAATATCACAGAAAGGCTTGACAGGAATTCAAAATATTTGACAGCAGAAAGCATAAATACATATTCTTATTGGTTTTCTTTAAAGTAGTTTGGGTCTTTTTCCACATTTTCTGATTGAAGACTCCCTAGTGCTATTCCCCATTTAAAACAGCTAGTGGACTTTCAGAGTTCTTTGCTTTTAATTAATTTTCTAAAAGGTGCCTTGGTTGATTTGCTCTTTGTGACACAAATATAAAATGATTTGACTGATGGCTGATAATAATACCTGGAAGTATTTCACAAAGCTTTTCTACCTAGTTCAGAAAATACTGTTTAGAGCTCTTACCTTGAAACAACAAAATACTTAAAATTCAAAACTCATATGCTTCTGAATGTGTTTGGGAATTCATTTCGTTATTGTCTTCGATTCTTGTTGTTAAAGCAGTGTAGGAATTGGGAAACACATTAGCTCAGCCCTGGGGAAATGCGTGTATATGCTACAGGCTGAAAGAGAGCTGAAGGCTGGAGAGATAATGAATTCACTAAAGAGTTTATTTTTCTCAACTAAGCCTCAAAAGTTATTTGGTGCTGTGAGAAAGGAACCCTTCCCACTGGTCCAGCTCACAGATTAAACTGGCCAACAGACCAGTCTGTTTCATGTGCAAACCTGTCTGTCACCCACTGCCTGGTACGTGCTTTGAAAGAGAACAAAAGGGCACTCAGAAAAATGGTTTAATATTGTCTTATCTGTGCTTGTTGTCACACAGATGGGAACAACACAGGGAAAGTAAGGCACTGGTAGCCTACATTATTTTTTAAAGACTGTTGTGCTTGCAACACCAAGATCTTGATCATTAATTTTTAACAATGCACAGGAGTGGGAATCATACTAGCCATTCAAAGGGCCTACTAATACATGTCAGATTCAGTGCTGAAAACTGGTCATGGCCCTTCTTTTTATGTGTTGGATATCATTGAAGACAGAATTAAATGAGAGGGAAAAACCCACCAAAAATACCAACAAGAAACTTAAAAATGCACCTTCTGTTTGATTATGTAAGGTTTCAAACTTGAATTTCTTAGCCATTTAATGTAGTTTCATAGTTACAGTATGTATGACTTGCTTATTTGTCTCTAATGGCACCCCCCAGTCAGGGTTTTCTCTGTTACCAATTTTTACTGTATAAGATGTACCAGAAGTTTAGATTATACTGATATGAATCTTTTTTAATTTTGATCTGGCAACACAGCAGCATGACAGTAAACAATTAAAGCTCTGTCATGGCCTGTTATGAAAAGGCCCATATTTAGGGAGCATTTTTTCTGAACCAGAAGATAAATCTGATTTCAGGTCAGCTAAAGGCTTCCTAAAATTGTGGTGAAACAGCACCCACAGTGAAGTGTTAAAGCATTCTTTTTAAATCCCTACTTTCATGGTTATTCTAAATACCTACACACAGTGAAAAAAAGAAAAAAAAATAAAATAAAGAGTACTATGTGCTAAAAAGGTGTTCCCTCAATATGATTAAAAAGCATTGGGTTCTGCCATTGGGCTCACACAACTTGATGGAGTCATATTTGAGGCAAATTAACTGACTAAGCTTTATAATACATGTTCTGCACAACATCAGTTTAGATATTTGGGGCTTTTTATAACTGCCTTTAATTTAATAAACCATCACCTCAAATCAATAGATATTTATAAAGATTATGTGAGTTTTCAGGAAACCTGAAATAGTTCTGGCTTGACATGCATTGAAATAGGCTTTTATTTTTAATAAAACCACAAGATTTCACGTAATACCTATGCAAGGTCTGTTAATGGAACAAATACCTTTCTGCTCTGTGGTTCATTCAGATTTATGTGGCTCTTTTCTGCCTTGTTTTACAAAATGCTCTTTTACTTTGTGACTTTCCTTCCAATCTCTGTGTTACTAAGCACTATTTATTTCAAAGCTGTAAGCATTCAACAGTAAAGTAATTTGATTTGGTGAGGATATGTTTTCCTTTAATTTCATCATCAATTTCTGCTTGTGATAAAAAATCAGCCCAGCATTTTCAGGAATAAAGCTTTGCAGATATGTGGTGAAATTCTGGCTTAGAGAAATCAGGGCAAAAGTCACTTTCATTTATACCAGAAGAGAATTTAATCTATTGAGTTACAGGCTGAGAACATCCACTGCCCAGACATACCTAGTTGTACCTCAAAAATGTAATTTTAGCAATTCCTCAACAGCTGTGTGTGGAATTAAAGCATATATTTTAAAAACATGTCCAGTCTTGATGCAAAGACTCCAAATGACAGAACCACATCCCTTGGAAAACTGTTCCAGTGGTCAGTTACTGTCATTGTTGAGTTGAGCTTCAGGTTTAGATTACACATTGGGAAGAAGTCCTTCCCTGTGAGGGTGGGCAGGCCCTGGCACAGGTTGGGCAGAGAAGCTGTGGCTGCCCCTGGATTCCTGGAAGTGTCCAAGGCCA
>JAWWTY010000123.1:70307954-70319042 GCA_035222235.1 Margarornis squamiger
CCTGGAAGTGTCCAAGGCCAGGTTGGACAGGACTTGGAGCACCCTGGGCTAGTGGAAGCTGTCCCTGCCCGTGGCAGGGGGTGGGACTGGATGATCTTTAAGGTCCTTCCAGCCCAAGCAATTCTGTGATTCATTTTTCATCCACTGAATCCTGATTTCCCTTTACCTGGTGGATTAAAGAGCAGTGCAGGAACAGACCCGTGTTCCAGTGCATTAGTTTCCTTCCCCCTACTCCACAGGCATTGACTATTGCCCATTAGTGGTGGCAGGATATGTTGTAAAAGATCTAGTTATGTCTCTTCTATAAGGCTGTGTGAGTTCCTAATCTCCCAGAGCCTTGTGCTATAGATACTCCAAGGTCACAGTTTCTTTTTTCACCAAGGAATTTTTCTCCTGTATTTTCACTAACCTCAGGTGGTCCTTACACCACAGAAGTACAAAAGACTCTGTGTCTTTCTACCTCCTGTCTGGAGACCCCTATGGTCCCTTTAAATTTTTTTCCCTTTAAAAATCTTTCTTTGAACCCTTAAAATCTTCACATATCGCCACAATCCCCCTGTCTTACTTGAAGTATTTCTGGGTCTCCAGACCCAGCTTTTCAGGGAGGTAGGAAAAATTTAGTATTCCTGGCTTGTTTCAGCTGCAGTAAATGACCAGTTAAGATTTGGTGACCAGCAATTGCTACTGGTTTGACAATAACATAGCGCAGCCATTATCAGCAGTATTTGGCACATTCTTGTATAGATGTATCCAAGACTGTAATAGGCCCATATTAACAGCCTCAGGAGACTGACCAGAATTCATTAATGTGCATTCAGAACACTCAATTCATCATAGTGGGGGCAGAAATGGGAATTTTCTCCCCTGTTCTATGACACACGGTTGGGTGAATATATCTGAGATCCTTCCAGAACAATAGCCATCCTAATTCTCTTGTAAAACCTGTCCCAGCTTTACAGCTGCAGTGACTTGGAAATGTAAGTCCTACAGCCCTGTAAAAAAATTATGCTCTGCACTTTGCTTTGAAGGACAGAGTGCAAGAGGTTGGGAGAACTGGATTTGTTTTGACTTGGGAATGTAAGACCAACAAGAGATGAAAATGCTGTCTTCAGCTGCCTGGTGAGAGACTATGGAGGTGACAGAGCCAGACTCTTCTTGGGTGAGCACAGGGAAGAGATAAGGGACAGCATACAACAATTGAAATCCAGGAAATGTCAATTAAATAGTAGGAAGAGCTTTTTCTCCATGGCAGGTTGTCAAATATTTCTCCTTTGGGATATTCAAAGCTCTACTGGACAAGGGCATGGGCAGCATTTGGACTTGCTTTCTAGGGAGTTGGAGCAGACATCTTCACAAGTCCCTTACAAACTAAATTATTCTGTGATTCCGTGATAATCTTTTTCTTCAGTCATTTTCCTGCATCATCACTTCTTGTGCACAGCCTTTCTGTACTCGAAGGTGTCTAAAGCATTTTGAAAAAGGAAACACTTCTGTGGTTGCTGGTGGTGTGGAAAGTGTTGTGTGGGCAGCTCTTCTCTCCACCTTCAGGTGCTCTAGTCCCAGATCCCAGTCCCCATGTCCACCTCACCTTTAGTAGCCCACCACATATTTACTTCAGGCTGAATACTACTTAGAAATCTAAATGTAAAAGATAATCTATTTGTATTGCCCATTAATACATGATTTAGTGAATATGTATGAATCTATTAATGGCAAAGCAGCTTTATGGAATTTTGATTTCCTCCAAGTCTCTTGAAAGACTACTAATTTTAACTTATTGAACCAGCCTTCTAATGAACCAACCAGTAAAACAATTTTTTGGCCTTTTCATCCTCTTGTTTAGTGTTGTGCCAAAATGCTTTGCAGAATATTTTAATCAAATACAGAATCTTGTATTAAGATTAATAGTTTACAGTTTCCAATACTCTAAGTGCCATTATGTTAACAAACACTGAAATGTTAATTACAAGAATGCATTATGTGACACAGACCTTAAATTCATATTTCACTGAATAAAAATGCAGGGTTTTTTTCAGAATTATGAAGCCAGGGACAAAAAGAGTGGACAGTAAGTAATCACACACAAAAATAACAAGGGACATTTTAAAAACAATCATATATTTTAGACACAAAAGAGATGAATATCATCACTTCATCTGCCCTGCAGCTTAGAGGCCTTAAATTCCATCTACTGACTTGCACAGAACCAACAACCTGTTATTCAAATAAGACATAAATATGTTAAAATAAGACAATATTCTCCCCTCAGAGTCTATCAAAGCATTATTTCAAAACTCCACGTGATAGAAAATCAGCCATATCCCTAGGTGGATTCTTCCTATTCTATGTAAAATCTTATTTTCACAATAAGATTGTAGAGGGTTGTTTTCTGCTTGGATGTTTGTAGCTCTCCAGCAAAACAATGAAGGGCTTGGCATAGGCACTTGTGCCAAAATGGAAAATGAAATAATATTGTTTCTAACTTCTTTTACTGCACACCCCCTTCATTCAGGCTCTCACCTGGGAATGGGGGATGAAAGTTTAGTATTCTCACCTTGTTGAGAGAGCTCTGTTCATACAGAGAGGCATATTTTACTGTAGGGCACTCGCAGCCTTTTCAGATTATGCCATTTATTAAGCCAATGTGAGAGAACAAGGGAAAATGACTCCATAAATTAGGGATTAGGAACCAGTCTAGAATGGCAGGATTTGAGACCTAATTTCCCTGAAAATGTAGGCACCATGAAAGCCAGTGGAACACTGTCAGTGGCATAACTTCAGAGAAAGGCATAAGCACATATTGCAAGTTTACTGGGATACACTTGTGAGTAATGAGGGATCTGCGAATGAATCTCCACAGGCAGACAAGAAAATTGAATTCCCTGCCCTATCTCCTGTTCAGGTGCCTGAAACAGTAGATTATTGATTAAAAAATGGTGGTGTTCCTCTCTTACATATGTCCATTTGGTGCCCCCAGAATTTAAACCAGGTCTAGACTGCAAATTTCACTGAAACCTCATTGGTTTCTTTTCGCAGGTGGTAAAAGCAAAGCTGTTTTTCATCTTTCTCTGCTGAAATGTGGAAATTCTCAACATGAAGCTGAAATTTAGACCAGGTTTGATAAAGAGTATTAAAAAGTCATGTAAAGTAGCTAAAACTTTGATGATAACATGGCCTGGGAATGATTCTTTGCTGTATTATTAGTCAAGAGTGACATAGTGGATTTCAGTGTGACTCTAGGGGTTGCTTTTTTTTTTTCTTTTTTGTCTCCCTGATTTAATTTTAGCACAGTCCATTCAATTTGAATTTCATAAAAGTACAAGACAAAAGCTTTCTTTGCCCAGTCTTGAAAGTGCAGGTGTATTAGCTGTTGTTGAATTGATACAGATCTCAAAGCTCACCCACAAATCATGGTAATAATTTAAGAGAAGCCCTGTATAAATTGACTATATAGCTCTTATTTATATATATGACAGAAGGAGAACAACACCACCTTTATATTTCATATATTTGTCTATTTTCAACATGTATTATATCTGTAAAACAGAGGGCTGAGCAGCACCATTTCTATTTCCTAATCTCTCTTTTCTCATTAGCATGAATCTGCGTTAGAAGTTCGATATATATTCTTGCATTTGAAAATAAAATATGTTTCCAAGAGGATTCATATGTCCTATGGGACTAGAGGAATATTTCTTTAATGGACTGAAACAACAATAAGCAGTAAGAATAAATAACACAATCTGCTTTGCCTTACTGTTGTATAAGCTATTCCAAACTTAACAGAAGTATTCTGGAGTGAATAAGCTTCCAGCAGTGCAGTGTGCATGGAATTCATAAACAACCAGGATTTCAAAGCTGTAGAGAAGCAAAGTAGAATATCTGTGATCCCAGAAGACATGTCAGATACTGAAGTAGCCCAAATTTTGACCTATCATATATCCATGCACACACACACAATCCTCTCTATAAATGCATATATGGATGTGACATATACATTGTGAAGTCCAGCTGAATGTAATAAGACTGATTATCTCTCTCACCCTAACCACTATACAAACATGCTAATGGAAACTGTAGCTGTACTTTAGAATTCTGAAAGGGTTTTTTTTTTAAAAAAAAAAAAAGAAATTACACTTGAGGGTTTTAGAGTATATTTTCAAGAGCCTTACTACACTTTGAAAGAGGCCAATTATTTTTTCCACAATAAGATCCTGCTGTCATCAGTCAAAGGAAAAGACAGAAAACAGGGCACAGATTACTGTACAATAAAAAAATAAAGCGTAGACTTCTCTTCATAAAAAATAAAAAAAAATGCATACCTTGGTTTCCATGTAACTTAAAACACTTACAGTGTTCTCTCAGTACCAAATATACCAGTCACAAATCCTTTTTTTATTCTCTGACCTTTTCACTAATATGTAGTGACATTATCATTTTGACACCTCAAGATAAGATAATTAGAATATTAAGTGATTTTTACAAACAATAGCAATCTTAAATGAATTTAGGCAAAACAAGAGAGCTGTTTTTAGAACTGCAGTGACAAACAAGGAAATATCTTACCATGGGTGAAGACCCAAACACAATGTTTTCACATGAAAGAAAGGCAATTCATTTCAATGGTTCTAAATTATCATACAGCCATGAGGGAAGAGGGAAAAATACAGGGATTTGTTCTGTTGAATTGTAAGGATGTTGGGTCTATCATATTATCTTCCTATCTGCTTGCAAACCAGTGACTACATCCCTCTACACAGATGGAAGTGTATATGTGATGCATTGACAAAACCCACAGCATAATAATGACTTTCCCCAAAAAGTTTGCACAAAAGCTTCAGTGAACTTTGATCCGTGTAACCATTTTGGTTAAACTCCCAAGGGGAAGGATTCCACATGATGGAGGACTGAGAAGTTCTATCACCTTCCAGAAGAAGGTGTTACCTACTGAAAAATCATAGAGAGCTTGAGTGAAATAGACCCTCTGGCTAGTATTCTGTCCTTGACTTTGCTTGGGTTTGGTGCAAAAAAGCACAGTGAGATGTAAGGACTCTACAATGGTGAAACTTATGTAAAGCAAGTTGATATCTAAGCAGGGTTGACTTTCACTCCTATGTAATTAATGATGGTAGAGTCACAGAATGCTTTGGGTTGGAAGGGATCTTAAAGACCATCCAGTGCCACCCCTGCCATGGGCAGGGACACCTTCCACCAGCCCAGGTTACTCCAAGTCACGTCCAACCTGGCCTTGGACACTCCCAGGGATCCAGGGGCAGCCACAGCTTCTCTGCCCAACCTGTGCCTGGGCCTGCCCACCCTCCCAGGGAAGAATTTCTTCCTAATACCCAATCTAACCCTGCCCTCTGTCAGTTTGAAGCCATTTTCCCTTGTCTTATCACTACAGTGAACAGGGATTTGCAACAAGTGGAAACCACAAGTGGATTAATTTCCTACCCTTTCACTTTTTTTGTTTCTGACATAGCATGCAGTGATCCAGGTTACTTAGTCCACTCAAGTGACATATGATTTGCATTTAGTAGAGTTTATTGAAAATAATTAGTTCTGTGTAGACTCAATCAGACATATTTTATTTCAATATCAATATACTCTCAATTTTTTTCACAACATGGCTTCCCTATAAAATTTATACACAAAGGCTAAAATTAACATAATTAAAATTAAAAATACTTTATCTGATCAGTAAATTAAACCTAACTGCAACTCAATATATTCCTGTCTGTTCAGTTGATAATATTTATACCTCACCAACGCCCCAATTAATTTATCCACAGATTCTCTCATTGTAGATTGTTGTGTGGATAAATCAATTCTTTGAAAATTAAACAGCACACAGCAACACTGTATTGTCATAAGGTAAAAAGCTCTGATGGTCATTTGGTCATTAGCTGTTACAACATTTAATATTTTAAAGAAATAATGTTTCTTTTAATGTTTAGTTCAGAACTTGTTGGTTGGTTTGTTTTGGTTTTTTTTTACATTTTGAAATAAGTGTTTAAATATTACTGAAACTGAGTTTCTCACTGCATTAAATATCCTAACAGTTATTTTATAATTTAAAACTTGTCATGATTTTAGTGAAAAAAAAATCATGTCCAAATAAAGGTTGTTTTTCATTCCCATATTTTCAGCTGGTATTGTCACTTACTTGTGAGTTAAACACACCTAAGCAGTGCAAACCCTGAAATCTTTGCATGTGTTTCCCAGTCATGTCCCTTTGACTTTTGTATGTGGACTCATTATGAAAAGATGGGTTGATTTACTCAGCTGTGCATAATTTTCATCAAAGCCTACTCTCTTTTCAGCTCTCTGTTGAATTTCTCCTTCTCATGCTTTTCCATGACATGTGAAATATAAAAGACAAATATTATAATGTCTCTATTACAGGCTAAGCACATATCTCAGTGACACCACAGAACTCCAAATACCTCCTTTCTACAAAGTATTTAATGATTCCCCTGCTGTGTGAGTTGAGACAGAAATGACCAATTTTTGGCTGTGTCTAGTGATATTGAGGCTATGAGACTACGAAAATAAGTATCATCCTAGTGATAGACAGACAATTTATATTTAGTTCAGAGACCTATGGAAAGAAAAATAAAGTTTTTAAAACTCCTGGAAAAATTTACCCTGCTGGTCCATCATCCTGAAATGTTGAAGAGCTGAATTATTTGATCCAGTGTCACTTGCATCAGTGTTGAATGGAAACCTTTCCTCTTCATGTTCTCCTGAGTTTCAGGGTGGTTACATGGTTTTCAACATGAGCTGCCTCTTAAATAAGGGATCTCAGTTATCAAAATTTCTCGGGCATGTCACACCATCTTCCTCATCTCACTGAAACATCCCATACCATGGTGTGTACAGAGAACATCAGCACCCACTGGGCAGCTTTGGGGTATGTCATTCATAAAGGCAGCAAGAATTTACTGTTCTAGTGCTGCTTTGTTTTTCCAGAGGAGGGTTTTCTCTTTCTTCTGATTTGACACATCCATTGAAGAACCTCCAAAGAGGTTCAAAACACTATTCTTTTTCATTCAAGGGCAATGCAGTGAGTGCTTTCCCCTTCCCACAAACTGTGTGGGGCCTACAGTCTGTGATCATTGCCCAAACAAAACAGCCTGGGCATCACTGATCACCCTCTTGGGACACAGAAATAACCACTGCTGGGGCACAGGAAAATTCTCTTTGCTGGTCTTGTTCAGCACCATGTTACATCACGATTGCACCACAAAGTCCTCCTCTTGCCTTGCTCACCTGACTGAAATGCTTGGCAGTTTTAGGCAATTTTTACTAATGCCTTAGAAATTAGTCATTTGATTCCTTTCTTTCCTAGGCTTTTTGCATTCTCAGGTTGTTGCAAATCTCACCAAGTCTGCTTTACTTTCTGAGAGAGCACAAGTCTGATGAGGGGCAGCTGATGGAGATGTTTAGCCTGGAGAAAAAGGAGGCTCAGGGGAGACCTTATCCCTCTTTACAACTACCAGACAGGAGGTTGTAGCCAGGTCAGGACTGGTCTCTTCTCCCTGGTAACAAGTGATAGGACAAGAGGAAACAACTTCAAAATGCTCCAGGAAAGGTTTACATTGGATATTAGGGAAAAATTCTTCGCAGCAAGGGTTGTCAAGCCCTGGAACAGGCTGCCCAGGGAATCAGTGGAGTCACCATGTGTCTGTGTGAATAGAGGTGGCAAAAGGCTGCCCTTTTCACCAACAGTGCTCAGCAGCAAAGGGCAAACTGGGTGTTACAGAGTTAAGGTGGGAAAGCAGCACAAAACCTAAAGGCTTCATAAAGCTGCACGAAATGGCTTGACCGAAATGCCTGAGAGATGAGGCAGAAACCCTTCAGCAAATTGGAAACTGTGAGTCATTAACGATGCATATTGTTCAATTTACAAATTAAATTAATTGTGTTAAAAGTTCATGCTTGTGAGTCAAGTAATTTTTCAGAGTACGTACATATTTCGAACCATTAAGGAATTTCTGTGGATGGAAAGCGAGCTGCTTTTGATGATTATGTCTCTTTCCTAAGAACCCTAAATTAATTTTTTAAAATGTCAGGCAAATTACCCGTGTGTGCATTTCTAAGGCACAAAACCCTTTTAAGGATGTTATTTCTTCATCTGCTAAGACGCACTGTGCCTGAACATACACCACACGGTACAGCAGCTGGCCTTTTAGGCAGTAAAAGCTTCTCAAACTTCTCCGAGGATAAAGTCATTATGAGGTGTATTTTAAAATTAATCCAATAAATTAAGCAACAGCTTATTCAATTCAATCCACATTTATGGGTGTTTTTTTTCTAGTCCACAGCTATGAAAGAAAAAAAGAAAGCACTACTTTTATTCCCTACTCGTTAACTACTACACTCCGAGTGCCTAAATGGCAAGTAACTTACCCTCTTAACAGATTTATTTATTTCTAAGCATTAATTTCTTGGGGAGCCTTTTATTATTTTTTTTTAATAGCTTTTTTTTTTTTTTTTTTGCAGACTAGTACAGAGGGAATATATTCTTTGAAATTTTATTACTTGACTGATGTATTTACATTTTCTGCGTGCACAAAATAAAAGACAATGAAATGAAAAACAATAAAAGATCTTGCTTGAGAGAAATGCATATTGGTGTGTTCTTTCCTTGCATTACATTTCACTCTGCAGCCCTGGCTGTATCAGTTTCATTTAGGTGATCCCATGATTTCAGTTCAGAAGACAGATTTTCCTCTAGACAGATCTGGATCTGGACAGATTTTCCTCTGGACAGATTCGGAAGCTGAAAAAAGCTTTTTCTCCAAGTTCATCACCTTATTTCTTCTTCTGCCAGAGGAATCTGTGAAATTTCTTTCACTGGAAGTATTCGGAACAAAACTCATCTTTAAACTGGGGGAGTTTGCAATTATGTGAGTGAGTGGCAGATACCCAGGGAGAGGCAGGAAAATTTCTCCCCAAGGTACAGCACTTATTTCACCCCAGCTGGTGTTTCTTTGTAATTCCCAAATTTCTCTGTGGAAATACTCTGGTATAGAATTTAAAATCTGGTTTTACTCTAACCTGATGCTGGTGGTTCCTCTCTCTTCCCTGGCCCTATAAGCAGGAGACAAAGTGTAGATTTTGAGAAGTAGCAGAAGCAACATCAACTTCCCACTGTAAAAAAATAAGAGATACTCTGAGTATCCTGATGTGAAGAGTCCTAAAGCAATTGCCAGAGGAGCAAGGTGGAAGAAGAAGGACATTTATGATGAATTTTAAACACAGTCAGCAGGAATTGCCTTTGGAGCCCCTTAAAACCTCTACATATGTGGTAATACATATGTAAATATGTAAATACCACTAACATATGTGGTAATACATATGTAAATATGTAAATACCACTAACTTCCATGAAGTTAGTCAAGTTTCCTGAGCCTCCAGCAAACCCTCTGCCCCTGATACCCAGCATTCATGGGTCCATTCATGGGCACTGATGGTGAGCAAAAACTGCCCTGAAAGAAGCACTTTAATGCCTCTCAGGGTATGATTTTTCTTTAACTAAGGGACTCCCTGACTGCCCTGTGACTATGAGCAGCACTGGCCCACAAACCATGAGATGAAAACACCTGATCCCTCGCTCCAAAACTGGCATTTTTCTCCGTGTGCTACGGGACTATCATTCCAAACCAAATATTTCTGTTTCACAGGAGTGACTCACAGCCTAGTGGAAGGCTATAAATATTCATTCCAAAATTCCAAAAATGCCAGAATATGTCTATCTCACCAGCCTGCTTCAGAATTAAAGGGTACTGCTTTTATTGAGGGATAGAGCCCAGGATAGCAATAATGAAAGCTCCTCTCCTGTTTACTTGGGAACAGATCTGAGCAGCCACCACTGCCATGCCCTTCTGACATGGAAATGTAAAACTGAGGTGCTTCATCTTAAACACACCTTAGGAATCTTTCATGTAAAAAGTCATACTAACCTGCACTGGAATATGGTGGTATTAGCTGTCACTGCTTGAGTTGGGTGCTAGGGTACTATTTTTGATTCAATATGGCAAGAAAAAAGACAAATGCCGAGTTAATAATCAGTTCCAAGATTAAACACACCTCTTTCTTAGCTTCACACTGGATGGAACAGTCATGTTTTATAAATTCCTACTGTATAGAACTGAAGAGGTCTGGATTTTATTTTATTTTGTTTTTATTTTCACCCATGTGTGTTGTGGGTAACTTAAGGGGAAGACAAAACCATATATTTTTTCTAATCTATTTCAAGAAATCATTGATTCATTCAAAAGGCAACAGCTAAGGGTTGATTTTGACTACTTCAAAGATTGAAATAATAATTACAATGTTTAGCTTTGTGTATGTATCTGGGTGTTTTGTGCTTTTAATGCATTCACCAGTATATTTTTACAAGTGTTCTTACAGATGTTAATTCTTTCCTCATAAATTACTATGACATTAATATTGATTAGTAGCAATTGGGATACCCTATGCAAGCAGCACACAGATTGCTGCCATGCAGATAAATCATCTCTCCTCCATGGGGTAATAATAATAAAATAAGATAAATTTCTGCAGGGTAGTGCATGACTGTTGGTTATCCCAAGCTTTGCTGATATCATTTGGAGACAAGAAAAGCAAAAGAGAGTCTGGATTTGTGGCAACTCACTGGAGTTCCCTCCTCTGCCACGTATTTCCTGGATGGCCTTGACAGGTCATTAAACATTTTTGGTCTCACCTGTACGGTGTAGTGGGAGAAGCCTTGGCCAGCTGTGCTCAAACAGCTCATACAGCCATCTCCTGTCTCAGTAATATCACCTGGAGTGTTTTTCTTGTTGTTCTACACACCTGTTTTCTCAGGATGAGGATGAAATATTCAGAAATCAGGATTTGAGACCCTACCTGATAATGAAACATTGAACATACCTATACAAAGAAAGCTGTTGCAGTGGTTCAGTGATCAGTAATTTGAATTAAAATGCTTAGTGGCATCTGAGGTGTCCTGGTGTCCTGCCTGATCTGCAGCTGCCACTCCAGAGAGACAGAGGAATCCTGCCAGCTCACACCAGTCAGCTCCTCTTGGAGACCTCACAT
>JAWWTY010000123.1:70320055-70404897 GCA_035222235.1 Margarornis squamiger
ACGGGTTGCCCAGAGAAGCTGTGGCTGCCCCTGGATCCCTGGAAGTGTCCAAGGCCAGGTTGGATGGGGCTTGGAGCGACCTGGGCTGGTGGAAGCTTAGAATCATTAAGGCTGGAAAAGACTTCCAAGATCATCAAATAGATGAGCTATATCCTGGTAGAATTTCATAAGGGACCATTTTGGTAACTGGCAGCCAAAGTAACTTTTAATCATCTCTCCAGATTCCTCAAAAAAATAAAATAGTCTATTTCTTTGATCCCACAGATCAGGGATTTGCTCTGCCACCATAAGAAAAGTCTAGAAAGCTTTACTTTTCTCCTGCAAGTCCCAGCTCCCATGGCCTCAGAAGGCCAATTTAACTTGCAGTATGTAAATCATCTTCCCAGCTCCTTTCTGACCAACTCCTGGTTAGAAAAAATAAACTATAAAAGTGGCACTTCAAAATCGATGGAGAAAAATGTTCACATTTTTGTTCCTTGATTTTTTTGCTAATGTTTCACCTCTGAAGCACATCTTTAGGCAGCATCTGACACCAGAGCTGCTGAGGACTCTGATGTAGGAAGGACACAGTTTGTCTTCTGGATGTCTACCTAAAGGTGTCTGCTCTTCCTCCCTGGACACAGCCCAGGCCAGCAACACAAGCAGGTAAGCAAGCTTAGAAATCGTACTCAGGCTCTCGAGTTTAACCTTTCTACTGCAAAAGGCTAAGAAAGACAGAGAATTTTGACTGAGGCAGAGAGTGATAAGGCAAGGGGGAATAGTTTTATACCAAAAAATTAGACATTTAGATTAGATGTTAGGAAGAAAGTCAGAGGGTGAGCAGGCCCTGGCACAGGGTGCCCAGAGAAGCTGTGGCTGCCCCTGGATCCCTGGGAGTGTCCAAGGCCAGTCTGGATGGGATTTGGAGCAACCTGGGCTAGTGAAAGGTGTCCCTGCTCATGGCAGGGGTGTGGAATGAGGTGATCTTTAAGATTCCTTCAAGTCCAAACCATTCAATGATTCTATGATAAGGACAGGATGAGAAACAGAGAGTAATTTACATTAAATATTTGTATTCATACTGAAATGTTATCTTTTTTTAAGCACTTCAGTTAAGGTGTCTCATACAGGTATATTTCCAAACACAGTAGTGAACATTCACAGAGTCAAAAAAAAATTTAAAAAAAATTAAAAGTAATTATAAAATAGTTCATGAAACACTCTGGAAATGTCTTAAAATTTGATGGTATATTACATAAACATTAAAGAAAGTATTCTAGCCATAAGTTTAATAAAATATAAGATCAAGATCACAAAAATGGTTCCCATGAAATTATCTTGAAATACATCATGAATTATTTCACTATATTGCATAGAATATTAATGACATTTTATTCCTCAGACATTGTAATTTTCATGACGTTCCACAGAAATATTATCAAAATGTCAAACAAAGCATAAAGAAGTAATCACAGCCACAAGAAAAAAAAAAAAAAAAGAAAAAAAGACATGAAAGACACGTTTCCAGATATAAAAAAAATGTCCTTTAAGAGTACACTTCTTAAACTCATATATAAATTCTACACTCGGATTTTCAAAGGGCTTTTGAAAACACTTCTCTTCAAAAGGAACTACGTTGTCATGGGATAAAAAGAAAAGCTGTCCTGTGGATTAACTACTGACTAATGAATAGGGGGAAAAGTAGGAAATGCCAGTTTTTACAGGGGAGGGAAGTTGCCAACATAATCCCAAAGGATCTGTGCTAAAACCTGTGCCTTTCAGCGTGTTCACAGGTAATCTAGAAAAGATACAGATTGTGAGCTGATGATTCTGACTCAGCCAAAGAAGTAAAGAGAGAGTTGATAGGAAGAATGGGGGAAGAAACTCATGGGCTTGAGTAACAGGAAAATAAAAAATGAAATTAGATGTTGATAAAATAAAATTATTGTGGGGGAAAAAAAGCAGCTCAAAATGTGCAAATTTGAGTAATTAATACTCAATGCAGACATCTTAGAATCATTTGATTCTAAGACTCTAAGACTCTGAGAAAATATTAATATGCAGTAACAAGCAAAAAACCAAAACAACGAGGGATTATTGGGAAACAAAGCAACATCAAGGCACTGTGTAGTTTCTTAGGGTGGTCACATCTTAAATACTACCTCTCCTTACATTAAAAACTATGAAGGAAAATTGAAAAAAAGTGTTAAAAAGAAAGAAGTAAATGGCCAAATGCAAACAGGCAAACAGCAGAGTCCGTGTCAGAGATCAGTATGACTTGGAAACAGAGCAATGGAAAAAGGGATCTTACAAATGTAGTATTTCCATGTTGGTCCATGAAATAAATTACTTCCATCAGGTAAGGCTAAAACTTAGCTGAAAATAAGGACAAACTCCTCTGCAAATTGATACTTAGGAATTTCCCTGCTCTTCTGCCTCCGTGACCTCATCACTGATTCTCTTGATTATACTCCTTTTTGTAGTTGCTAAACCACTATCACCAGAGAAAATTTCTACATCACTTCCATGGTCAAATTTGTTGTTGTTTCATTTTTACCTGGGGGGAAAAACCCAAACAGCTTTTAAGTGTTCGATACAAGCTATAGATCCAACACCTGATCTTTATGGAGTGAGTTTACAGAGCTGTAACTTTTGCCCTCCACAGCATTCACACAATACTATAAACAAAAAAAAAAATAAAAAATGGATCACCTTGCAAAAAATCTCTGCACATCATTGTGTGGAGTTCTGTGAACATGGAGAGGGCAAAAGAAAGTGAGGCTCAGCTGATGCAAAGCGAGGCTCAAGGCTACAATTATTTAAACAGTGATGCCTGCTGGCCATGCCTTCAGCTGCTTCCCTTCCTTGCAGCGAGTAAACTTGCAAAGGACTTCTGTACCAGCCACAAAAATGTGCCTTTTCATTCCAAATGCAGTTGCAGTTTTGTAAGTGATGAAAGGGTGAGTTTGTTTGGAAATCCTGCAAACACAGCAGAACATTTACTGGTTATTAGAAGCAAACCTGAAAGAGATGTTTCGGTCTTTCAGATTATTCTGCTGTGAACTGGGCCTTTTTTGGTAGATTTTCCTGTGTGGTGATTCTCACCACCTTTTAATCATCTGTGAGGAATTTCTGTGGGTTTGCTCCAGTATGTCCATGTCTCTCTGGTATTGGGAAGCCCAGAGGTGGAAACAGCAGTCCAGGTGAGTAGAGGGGAAAAACCACCTTCCATCACCTGATGGGAAAGGTATGGTGAATACATCCACTTTTTAAAAGGCTTTGTGCTATTTATCAGGATTCTTATGAATATAGATTTTATAAATGGTTCTGGATTATTACCTAGATGCACATCAACAACAAAAATCTCTGTTTTCTTCAAAAGAAAGCTTTGTCAAAGGTCAATGCTGACAAGAAACAGGTCAGCACCCAGATCTGAGAATCTATTCTAAAGTGTTTTGTTAATTTGTTATTTCCTCTTCCCTATTCCCTTCCCAATGAGTCTAACATATTTTTGAAAAGTGTATATTTTCAGAAATCCAAAAGCACAGTTTTCTTCTTTGGAGGAGTGGAAGGAAGATAAATACCACAGTACTATATGAGACAATGGAAACAGTATTAAACAGAGCAGTAGAGTAAGAGTCAACATGAGAACATATTTGATTTACAATCCTGAATCAAAATGAGTGCTGGCAGAGAGAAAGTAAAGGCTGGGAATTTCATGCTCTTCATATGCCATCATCTGTACTTATTTTGTGTTCTGGTGGCACACAGGATTCTCCGTGTGGCATATGTAAACCCTTAATGTATGTAAAACAACTTTGATGATAAAGTTCATAAATTTTCTTTACTGTAATGACTTCTATAACTAGTCAGTGACTCAATGGTTATTATGAGACAAAGGGCAGATAATTCTAAATGTTCATAACATTTGAAGATAAAGAAGGTAAATATGCTATCATGTTCATCTAGACTGACCTTTCTATGTTGACTGAATCATTTCTCCCAGTGACAGGATCATGTAATGACTCCAAAGACTCGAGGTTAAATGAGAACATCTATAGAATGAGGCTCTCTACCAGAAAAATTATCTCAAAGGCCTGGATTCTAACTTCGTCTGTCAAAAAGGCATCTAGTATAAGCCACACAAATAAAGACTCCCTCTTACAATCAGTGAAATTCAGTCATTTGAAAACACCTGTCTAGGCTACACGGAACAAATCATCCCAGAAGTATATATTTTTCAAGAAAAAAAATAAAATCTCTGAATTCTAAAATTAGGGGAAGAGCATCCTTGAAAAAATTGACTTTTTAAAATGGATTTTTAAAAATTAATTTTTAGGTTTTATCCTCTGTGTCCATTCAGCCAAGGTAATTGGCTATCCCCTTCCAGTGGCTGAAAGAGGATAACAAATTCTCAAGTGTATTGGTCCCTAGGATAGGCTGGATGGAAAGGTTCTCCAGGATAATGTGTTATTCAAAACCAACCCACAATGATGTGCAGACTCCACACTGTTGCACTCTAAAACTGATCACCACATGTCATCACCCAGGAGATGACACCACATCTGTGTGAGGGAAAATATTCTATCTATGAGGTTAAAAATTCAGTAAGCAAAGAACTGTCTAACAAAGGCACTCAGCCAGCTGAGCAATAAAAGCTACAAGTCAAGAAGCATCCCCAGAACAGTTTGGGTTTGCTCGAATAACGAAGAGAATGGAAGAGTGGGATGGCAGGAAAGGGACATCAGCATCTGCAATCACTCTGGCACAGGCTGGCTATCAGGAGAAAGATATCATATGACAGAGAAATATTTTTAATTGTTAAAAAATGTATATATACTTATATATAACTAGACGAAAATCCCTGATTCTTTTGCTAAATACACGTTCTGCTTAAGTGAGTCTTCAAGCTGAATACATACTATGACATGTCTTAAATTTTAGGAGTTGTAGGGTAATGCATCAAGAGTTACAGGGTAATGTGCACAATCAACCCCAAACTGTATCTGAAGGCATTTTTTCCATTTGTACTTCAGGCTTTAGTCCATGGAATTTTTTTCTATTATTATTTTTTCTTAATGCACTAAACTTAAATAGCAATAAAAATGCTAAGGAAGCCTAAAATGAAAAGTGGGTTTGTGTATAATCATTCCACTGAGCACCTGTGACCTGTTGAGTTTAACTGGGTTACAACTGGTGCTGCATCCCTGCTTGGAGGGAGGGAGAAATGTATGTGAGGAGGTGTTCATTGTCTTATTTGCCATGTATTTACAGTGCAATGCCTTGGCCCCTTCTAGCCATGCCCTCTGTTTCCATCTCCCACTTTCAGAGCAGCAGATTAGACCAGCCTGGACAGCAGAGTAAGGCACTTGGAGCAACCTGGGCTTGTGGAAGGTGTCCCTGCCCATGCCAGAGGGGTTGGGATGAGATGGTCTTTAAGGTCCCTTCCAACCCAAAATATCCTATGATTCTGTGATTTTATGCCTCTGCTATTCCCTGGGACTGGACAACATGTATGAGGTTCAGGTCATACAATCCTGTTCTGGGCTCCTCAGTACAAGAAAGACAAGGGGCTACTGGACATGGTCCAGTGGAGGCAACGAAGATGCTTAAGGGACTGGAGCATCTCTGGGCAGGGGGGTTGGACTGGATGATCTCCAGAGGTTCCTTCCCTTCCTTCTGTGAATCAGCATATGGCAGGGAATGAGCAGAACTTTAAGGCCTGTCTGAATGCCCACTTTCAGAGACACATGCTGAGAGTAGCCCTATCACACTTAGTATCTTAAAACATCTTCCTTAACTAGGGATTTCCCCAGGCATGGAAATGGTTTTTATGTGTTTCTATATCCACAGCTATCCAGATCTATAGCAGATGATGGTCCTGTGAAAGTTCAGTCCAAGAAGAGATGAATTTTTTAATGTGGTTCTGAAACTGATTATGTTCAACACAGATTCAGAGTTTACTTAATTTTGCAAGTACTTCTATATGTAAAATTAGCACTAGAATAATTGTGTGCAAAAAATCAGTGGGACACAGAGTGTGAGCTTAAATAATCTTCATGGACTTTCCTGATCTGAATGGAATACTAAAAAATGTCTGCCAGAGGCTTTCACTGCATTGTCCATATTAAAAATTCAAGGCAATTGATACAAAAAGTCAGTAAGAAAGGACCAACCTGAAAGGATGCTGAGAGGATACACCTTATTGTAACCATACATCAGAGCTTTCAAAAGCCAAATCCATCCTGTTCCTTGGCTAAAAATCTGAGCAACCATGTGATGAAATAAGAGCCACTGGATTGCAGCAGAGATGTACAAATTATCTCACCATTTAACTCCTCGCATTCATAACCATGAGAGATTTCCAAATGAGCTAATTGGCAATTATCCTACAACACAGAGAGTAGGACTTTCTGAAACAGGCAGACCCTGTGAGACACCCAGGCAGAAAGCTGACATGCAGGCTGCTGTAGTTTCAGTTTCTGGAATCGTCTGAGCTCTGAGCCATTGTATGCAGAACATGTTATAGAGCAGTGTCTTTCAAGTACAAGAACATTGTCACAATCTGCCCGTTTTAAAATGAAAAATAGAATGCTCCTCTGGCAACCAGATGAACATCTAACATAGATGGAATTTCAATACATGCGGGAGATAATACTTGCTCCTATTTTTGTTCAGAAATAGATTAAATCCTCACTTTGCCTTTGATTGTTCCTTCTGATTTGCTGTGTTATTTCCACTTTCTCTGAAATTTTAACTGCCATTCAATTCAGTTTCCACCATGTGCTAAGATGAAATAGGCATAGAACATGTTCTGATTATATTCTCGAGCTTAATCATCATGTGTTAAAATTATCCATTTGTAGACTTACATATCATTTAACCAGGAGCTAGATCTTGACAGATCTGGAATAAGCCAATATAGGGCCAGTTGGCTGAGTCTTAAACTATGACTGTTCATGAAAACTCACTCATCCAAATGAAAATCTAGCACCTTAGGAGACAGAGTCATTGGAAAACACATCTTTTTTGATGGGTGAAGAAAAAGCAAGGAGATACAAAATAGTTAGGAGGTATTTTTATATTTTAAAACTGCAAACCTTGAGTCTGAAACATTTTCACTGAGTGCAGTACACTCTATACGTTTGTACATGATGACAGCTCAACTGAGTTCTACTCCTTCTCCACACAGCAATGCATTCCATGAACAAATAAAAATCACATTGAGGTTATTGAATAAAATGACAACTTTTTATTTATTTTGTCAGGAAGAGGGGAAAAAAAAAAGGTGGCTTTGCATTTGATAGTAGAGGCAGCTTAGAGAAAGAAATTAAACCACACTTCAGACAACTACTTTAAGACAGGTGAATATGACCCTTGTTGGAGCACCTCATGCCTTTTTAATAAAAGATACCAGTTTCATTTGCTTGCACGGCTCTAGCTTTAAGTGACCTTGTGATGAAAACATCTCCTTATGCTCTTCTTTTCTTACAAGATGCAGGACACATTCATGACATTCCTTCACACTCAAAGGAATTGATTGAACTTTATCCCAATGGAAAGGGGCTTAGGTATTACTGGAGTAGATTAGTGCAAAGCAGGGACTGTTTGAAGGGGAAAACACATCATTTACAAAGAAAATAACAGATAGTGACATTAATTGCTAAGCTCTGTTCTGCCTATTAAAAGTTGAATGAGGCAGCTTGACAGATGATTTTATAATGATACACATGGGATTTTTTGGTGGTGGTTTTATTTCTAATATACTCACAATCTGGTTGGCCTCATTTGGTTTGAACCAGCCTAGTGTCCCCAGTCAGATAACTGGGCCCACCACCACCACATTTTATCAGCTGCCAATACCCAGCAGTTCCAAAGAACATAAAAATCAGTGTTAGCAGTGATGCAATAGTCAGCCCAGTCCCATAAAGGCAAAATAGTTCCTACCTCCTGTGACTGGAGCATGAGACACATTCTTTTCTCTTGTCCTGTGCTTTGAATACAAGGTCTTTACAGGCATGGTTAATTGAGTATGATAGGAAAGGATTGTATTTAATCACCAAGGGGACCTTTCTCAGTCCCATGTTCCCTCTTTGGTGGTACACAGGGCAGTTGTCTGCTTTATTTTATGGAGCTTCTGAGAAATAGCAAATTTTACTATTATGTCCATAAGGAGATTTTTCCTCTGCCAAATCATCAACAGTGTGAAAAAGCCAGATGTCAAGGAGGGAGGAGCATGCAGGGTAACTAATGTAAAAATTCTTGTTTTACGAGGATTATAATGATTTACTAAAGTCTCTGTGCCCGGTGTTTCTTTCTGGCCTTGACCAAAACCACATTGTGGTCAACTGTAGTCAGCAGAAAAACTGGACTTGAAATAGTAACCTTGACTTTAAAACAGTAAGAGCTTCCACTGAAGGGAACTGAGCTCCCATCAGCCTAATGCACAGTTTGCATCACACTTCATCAGAAGCCATTAGAAAGATTTTAATGAAAAGCTTGCATTTAAAATACCATGAAAGCCTCAAAGGGTGAAAAAAAAAAAGCAAACAACATAGAGGACAAACACGTAGGAAGAGTATATTTAAAATAACAAACCCAAAAGATTTTCTGTACGGATGCTACTAAATTATTTAGGTAACAAAAGAGCCCTGACACTCACAGTGTCTTATGAAGCTATTTTGATATTAAAATATGGCAACACAAATGTTGTTTCTCAGGAAGAGTTTTTAAGTAATGATATGAGGAGGTGTTTGCTACATATTTTATTTCCTGTCTAAAATGTTTTTAAAGATATGGTTTTTCAATCTAATGGGTTGTGGGAGAGGGGAGGAAAACAATTATTCTAGAACTGAGCTTGTCAACTATTTATATTTGTTCACATTTTTCCCTTTATTTTGTGTAACAGAATCATGCAGGATCACAGAATGGGTCAGGCTGGAAGGGATCACAGTGCATTATCCTAAATCCAATTGTTATCCTTGTGTAAATCAGTCTCACACTGCAGAAACACGGGGCTTAAAATGATCCCACAGCCAAATTAATAATTTTGGGGCTTATCCACTTGCCTCTGCTCTTGTCTCCCCAAAACAAGACGTGACCTCCACAGAGGAAGGATTGTACATCAAGAATTTCTTCAGGCTGCAGTTCATTTATTTAGAAACTAAATAAACAAACCAAAACAGCACAAAAGAAAGCTGAACCTTGGACTAGAACAGGGATCTCAAAGTTTTCCACCACGTGTCTAATTCTTGTCTGCACAACCTGAGCAATCACAGACCCAGAGGCCCCTCTTTCTGGGTGTCCTACAGCTGTGTTCTCTCAGCTTAAATATGTGGATCTAAATAACAGATATTGATGAAATTTATCCAAAAGTTGGGTAGGGATGACCCATGTAGAGGAAAATAACTTCATCAGAGTTCCTGTCCTGCATGTGCCTTCAGTGCAGAAGCTTCAATAACAGGCACAATGAAATTGTTCTTGGATAAAAAAGACACAGTACTCAAAACTTATACTGGCCAGGTTTTCCTCCTGCAGCGTTTTTGATCTCAGGGAAATTATCAAGACAGAGAAGATTACACCTGAAAGTCACTCCTATGCACACAATCCTACACGACACTGAACTAGCGAAACATGCAAATTAGCCTCAGCTCCACCACACAGAAAGGACTCACCGAGACAAAAATAACGTGAATTCAGTTTGAATGTCTCATCCCCAGCAAGTTCACAAGTGCAATCCCTCAGAAAAACTGTGCTCTGCTTCCCTCAGAGAGATATATCCCAGCAGGAAGTCCTGAGGTATTGCTGCCCGTTTGTCCCTCAGTTTCACCTTCCCAGTGCCAGTTCCCCACGTTCCTTTGTGCCTGAGCCATTCCTCATGAAAACCTCCAAGTGAACACTACTGCATAACGGCGTGGAGGGAGAAATCCAGGAGCCTTTGTTCTCCTGAAGCTCTTCTGGCATCTCACCAGCCAACCCCATCCAGATTTCTTGTCCACAGAGACACTGAAAATGGCACCAGACCCCAAGACTGAGGCGCCAGTGCCACTCTCTGAATCCTCTTCTCAGCAGTTGCTCATGACAAGTGTGTCCCAACCCTGGCAAAGTGCAGCTCAGGGTGATCTTCAGGGAGATTTACAAGTTTCTCTGAAAAATGACTGGGTAGTTTTCTACTGTTCAAGAAAAAAACAATGACAAAAATGACAGTTTCAACATTTTAATCACTCTACATTTAGCAATTGGTGAGTTAACTACACATAACGTTGTTGGAAACATGGATTCCATTTGAATTGCCTGTATTTCTGCACTAATAATGCTCAGTATGATTTGTTCAGCTGCCACCTGTGGTGTACTAATTTAATTTCGGTCCCATCCCAGCATCCATCTGCTCATAAACATCACTTACAACAGCCTGAAGGCTCCTGTGCTGTGTGCCAAGCTCAGGTATACACATGAGTGTCTTACAGTAGATGCAAAATCACTGATGGAGAATATTTGTCTGTGCTGGGATGAGACAGCCCCAGTTCCACTCTCTGAATGAATCAAATCATGCAAATGGAATGTGTGTGATTAAATGACCTGTAGAATAACATATAAGCTTCTGCTAACCAAAACATCTTACCAAGAATGGGGTGCAAAACCAACTGATTTGCACAAAAAGGCTTGTGCTGAATTACAATGTAAAAGTACAAGTCAGCTTCTTGGTTTGAAAGGAGAATTAAATGAAGTGTATGAGAAGGAGTGCTTTAAGGTCTCTCTACTTTTATAAGAGGTTCTCTCATGGATAAATTCTACAGTTTGCATTTATTATTCTGTTAGACACTGCACAACATAAACAGAAAAGCAGAACACAGTAAGAAAGGTTCTTGTTATTAATAGAAAAAAATTGAGGGACATGCTCTGCAAATGAATTAACATTCTGCAGCGCACAAGATAAAAGTAAAGCTATGAAACAAAACCCAGGAATGGAAATTCAGAGATTGAAAATTATCCTGAAAAAACCCTGCTCTTTTTATTTGGTAGTAAATCCCTGCCAAGCAGGAGCTTTAACTTCCTGTTAGACACATCAGAATATCTAAATTCACAGCTCTAAGTAGACTACCGTATCAGTATGCACAGAATATTTGGGTTTATGTGTTTCTTATGTAAATGTGGTTTTGACTTTATAAACAAAACTGTAATCTTTCCCATTTTTTCAACAAAACCCATTTACTTTGTGCTTTAAGCTTCCACAATGTTTAAAGTGGAGTCAAGTGCATTTCACACTCACAGCACAGCACTTCTGCAATAGCAAAGATTTGAAACACATCGGCATAGAGAGACAATCACTCCCCAGCTTGCCTTCATATCTTAAGAATAGAGGTATTTTCTCATTAAAGTGAAAAAATCTGTTTGCAAGCATGAAAAGACATAGATAGTGCCAGGCAGGATCTATGTCATTTTGGCAAGGGGCAAACCCAAAATACTTGGACATGCCTGTAATATCTCAGTGAAGATACTTAGGGGAAAATGAGGTAGGAATGCAAAGGACTCATCTTGGGCCCAAAAAGTGCCATCACTCTTTGAATATTAAGTGAACTGTCACTTTTTGGTACTCGCAGACTGAGTTCTTACAGACACCTGAGAGCTCAGCCTTTCACATTCTGAATTTTGAGGTCCAAGTGTCCTTAACCTCCTGCAAAGCTGTGCACGTTTCAGAATCAATTCCCAAAGGATAACACTGGTTTATGACTCTGTTTAATAGGTTTAAGCTAGAGTTACCCATGTTTCATGTGTCAATTTTCATTGATATGAATTCAGTGCTGTGAATTCCAGTACTATCATTCTTTGCCCAAATCTCCCTGCAAGGAGCATTGAGAGTCTATTTAACATGTATCATTTCTTCCTCTTCAGCAAAGCTGAACACACATACTACTCCCCTGAGACCACTAAGATATCTAAGTGTGGGGAAGATTAGGCCCTGTTAGTTTTGTATTTTCTGAATAGAAGGTGAAGTCTTTTTCTGGGTTTGTTTGTTTATTTAAAGAAGCACTCTGTGTTCAAAGGAAAGCATCGTGAAATCCCAGGAAGATCTAAGAGGATTTGTGTCTCAGCTTTAAAAGTTGACCCCATCATCTCCATTGAATTATAGAAAGTTTCTAGATTTAGCTTGTTGAAACAGTGAAATTGAAAACTCTGAGTGTATAATAATCTGCCCATCTTCAAGGTTCTCTCCATGACCAACAGCAAAGGGGGAATGAAGTTACAAAACAGAATATTTCAGTAGAAAGGGAGCAAAACTGACCATCTGGTCCAACTGCCTGACCAGTTCAGGGCTGTCAAAAGTTACAACGCGGTGTTAAAGGCATTATCCAAATGCCTCTCAAACACTGAGCACAAAGCTGGTGGTGGGATTGAACTCAGTGCCTTTTGGACCTGGGTCACACAATCTTGTCTCTCATCTAATGGGGATTTCAATAATTCATTCCTAATTTACCTGACAACAAATGATACATGAATCTACAATTCCAAAGGATTATTGAATACGAGACACCTTTCAAGGCTAACATAAATCTGTATTTTCAACCCCTGGAACTTTCAATGTTTTGTGCTGCTATTATAGAAGCATTTGATTCTTGAATTCAGCTTAAGAAGATATAATTTTGGCCAGGCTCAGAATGCAAGGTTCTATTAGGATATATAGTTATGCTACCTATTGATGACTTAACTAGTGGACAGTGTATCTTTCCACAGTTATATTTTTCCAAACATTGAATTCCTCAGTGCATATGAAAGAAGTATTATGCATTACCCCTTGGCTGTAGATGCAGGACATACAGCCCTCAGTGTCTGAACAATGTGGTCAAATGATTTGCAAATGACTAATGAACTCAGGAGAAAAAAATTAAAAAGCTTCTAAAGTGTCTAATTCAAAGAATACCAAACCTTCTATAAAATTAAATTTCTTGATTAATGTTTTCTGAATTACTCACTAGAAAAATTAAGTGTCCAACAAACACTGATCCCTTTGGAGAATGGTATTGCCTGAACTGTGGGAAGCACAGTGACAGGGTGCTGCAGTCTGCAAGGAGAAATCATGACAGAAATCAGTACACTGGACCTTAAAAATCTATTTCTGACAGTGCCCAGGAATGCACTTAGGGAGCAGTTTTTCAGGGTCCAGGGGAAAAAATAAATAGGCTTTCCCCTCTCACATCTCTGATTGTCTGATTGTTCTGCCATTCAGAAAAACATGTATGCTTTTTTCTTCCTGTAGTGAAGTTGTGAATGTTGTAAACAAATCCTCATTTAGATTTTCTTTTATTTCCTTTATTGCTTGCATCCCCAACAGGGAAAGCCAGAGTAACCCCATATACAAAGAGCTGGGTAAATAATAATAGCCCCTTTCTTTGCAACTGGCCTCTTATATCTCCTATATGACTGTGGATGTTCCCTCTGCTCCCCCCAAAAAGAGCTGGTTTCACTTTAAACATGGTGATTTACCCCCGAAGCAGGAAATTACAATATGAAAATTAATTTTTCTGCAGGACTGGACAATTACTGTTATTACTGTACTAATTCTCAGCAGTCCAGCGATAACTCTGAGAAATGGCACCTCGTATGAAAAGAACTCTGTTTTCCACTATACATTATTCATGTGTGTCCCCCTTTAAAATTACCTGGCAGATACCCAGAAAAGTTAAGGTCACTAAAGAGTCATGCATTAAGATGATATGCCATTTTAGCCCTTTGCTAGCTTTGTAATGAATGTTTTAATTAAAGAGCAACAGCAGGCAGGCCAACATCTGGATCAGATTTGACTGTAATACCTAATGCTCACTATTTGGTATCTTAAGTTCTGAGACAATCAAAACACCCTTAGGTAATTATTCCTTCCTATTCAATATTCTGCAAGTACATTATAAATAGAACCTAAATTTTTAAGGTACAGTGTTATATAAAGGCAAGAGGACTGTTAAGTTTGGATTATACAGCTAACAGTGTCCTTTAAAATAGAAAAAAATGCCAGATTTGCTAAAATAAAGCATGGCATAGTAAAGGAGAACATGACCTGTCTTCAGTGACACCTTATAGCCATTTGTCTGCCAAAATCTAGACAGATATTTAATGTAGACAGGACAATGTTGTCTTCAGAATTCAGAGAAAAATTTTTCTGCTGTTTTAACTTTAAGCATTTTGGATCCATGTTTGCCTCCTTTTCTGTGTTTCAACATTCTGTGGAACAATAGCATAGATGAAACATTCTTGATTTGTGTCAATAAACTAACCATCATAGTGCTTTTAATAATAATTGAGGTAAGGATGTCTTCTGATACTTAAAGCTTGATAAAGCTTTATTCTTTTGCACCAACTTTTCATAAATAATGATTTTTATTCTTTTTTTTTGAGAAACCTGGAGTAGAAAGTTCTGCCTTTGAGTAGACTTTTGGTGAGTTATTAAGTCAGAAATGCATTAAAATTATAAAAATCTCAAAAAAAATGAATGCCAGTTTCTTAGTGGGAAGGGAGAAGAAACTGAGTCAATAGAAAAATTTAAACATATCTAATGCTTGTATTAACATTTTATTCTTACTCTGAAATGGCATGTCCTTCAGAAATGTGCAGAACCTGATTAAAAATGCTCAAACAGAAAACCTGATGACCTGAAGACAACTGTGGAGTGTATAAGACAAATCACAGAGTCCAGAGATTTTAATGCAGAAGCTTCTACACAAGAAAACTGTCACGCCAGAATTATCTTGAGCTCCTTGCTGGCAGAACTCACTGATATGTCATGTTGTTGATGGCAGCTCCTAATTCTTGGGGAAGACCTTCACAGAATAAACCCAACTGGTTTTGTTGGTATGACTTGTTATTTTCTACCACACTAAACTAGGACTTTATTCTCCAAGACTGTCCCTCTGATAGCCTTCTCCAGGACTCAAACAGCACTTGATGTCTTAAGGCTAAAGTCAGGGGAAGGAGGTCTGAGGGAAACTGTTTTATTTGACAGTTTTACTTTTGCATATGTTTTTCAGTGTCTTTTTCCAAAGCTCTGTGGCACTCGCTGATTGCAGATATCTAAAAGGAAAAGGCTGTGGCAATTTTAGTAAACCACACTAAAAATGCTAAAAAAACACAGTTATTGCTATTGGGAAAAAAAGCAGGAAGATTGTGCTTAATCTTGCTTCATGGACTTCCTTTACAGACACTAAACTCTTTGAATACTTTTTAAAAGTGGAAGGGATAGAAGAAGAGGAGAATGAAGCCCAGTGTTTCAAATCAAAACTGAAATGGTTATCTGTTTTTTACAAACATGACATATAAAAATTTTTACTGAAAGCCATGAGAAGAGGTTTAGATCCTCAGAAAACACAATGTGTTTACCAGACAAATGCAGGAATGTAATGCAATGTACTATATCCAGTCAGTTCGAATCTGCATGCCTTAAAAAAGCAAAAACAAGTTTGAATTTATGTCCTACACTCAACAGACCACCTTGAAGTCCCTGGACCCTGTCAATTTAACCCTTCAGAAATTTAAACTTTCTCTGGCATTTCTAAATAAGAAGCAACAAGGCTTGTTAGTAATGTAGGTTGAAAGGTTGTTCAAAGGGATGCAAGCGAGAAAGAAGTGCTTCATCTCTTACTGTGTTAAAAAAAAATCGCAAAAACCCTCTTCCCTGCCCTATCACTTCATGTTTTTCTACCAGAGAGCTCAGGAAAACTGGTCAATTAGTGACAGAAGTCATACCAGACAGGTAAAGTGTGAGCAGGTGAGAAGGGGAGACTTCCCTTTTATACTGTACAGCCACAGCCTTTGGGACGTTTTGCTCTGTGTTTAATTAGATTGAGAAAAAGAATTACACTGAGGAGATTAGATGAAATAGAAAACAGTGGGGAGAAAAGGAGGCTCAGGGGGGACCTTCTCTCTCTTTACAACTGTGTGAAAGTAGGTTTTAGCAAGGTGGGGTTGGGCTCTGGCCTGAGGAAACAAGGGACAGGACAAAAGGAAATGGCCCCAAGTTGCACCAGGGGAAGTTTAGGTTGGATAGTAGGAAAAATTCTACACCAAAATGGTCATCAAGCCCTGGCACAGACTGCCTATGGAAGTGGTGGAATTGCCATCCCTGGAGGGATTTCAAAGCCATGTGGATGTGACACTTTTGGACATGGTTACTGGTGGCCTTGGCAGTGCTGGGTTAAGGGTTGGACTCCAGGATTTTAGAGGCCTTTTCCAACCTAAAGGATTCTGTGAGTCTATAACATAACCTTTGGTTTTGTGGTTCGACCATACTGTGTGAATTTTGAAAGCCTATATGAGCAAGGTTTAGAAACATGCCTGGTGTTCTTCCTGTGTTACAGTTTATGGAATTAGGTGGCAAATTCTTCCTACCCAGCTTTTGAATTGTGTATTTGTTACTAATTTCTGATAGATGTTTGCCCCAGACGTAGCTGCATTTTATATTACCACTAAAATCTTATTGAAAAATATCTCAGGAGACTTTGGGCCAGTACAGGAGATAAAAATGGAATATCCCATTAATATTCCATTAGGTTAATAATATCTGTCTAACTGAATCACAGTTATATTTCCTGCCAGCTTTTAAATACAGATTATTTTATTTTGGTGTTTAAATTCCCATTGTGTGGAGCTGTGCTAGTTTCTATGAGCTATTCTTTTACTGTTTATCTTGTGTTCTTTTAAATGTGTTATAGATAAATTATTGAGCTGGAGGCAGAGGTATAAGAAACAGGAGAGTCTAAGGCAAAATAATGGTTTTGACATTGTGTCTAAAGCATAACCACACATCTGAGTGAATACCAGACTCCATCTGATTACACATTCATGCACTGCTGGATGGTTGTTTATTTGCTTTGACAGTGGGTCCAGAGGAGTGTTCAATGAGCCTTAATTGCGTTAATTTATGTAGAATGGAGGGCTTTTCTGGGATTATATTTCTCATCAGGTTCCAGACAGATCTCTTCACACTGGTCACTTCACATTTGTACAGAACATGTGCTGCTTTATTAGATACTTCAGCAGCTTTGAAGAGGTAAATAATAATAAAGGCGAATAAGAGGGTATCAAGTTATTTTCACCTGTAAATAGAATAGACATAACCATAGCTGTGGTAGAAACTTGGAGAAGGTTAAACAATGTTATCTGTTTTTCTTATGATTTTTTAATTGTTGTCAGTGTTGTTGTTAATATTAAATACAGATGCTTTCACTCTAGGTTTCCAGTGGGAATCATTCCCTTTCTTACTGGTGTGCAAGAAAAAAAATCTAATCCAGAGGTTTCTTGGGGATCTATGGGCTAACATGTCTTTGGCTTAGATACCCATGTAAGGCTGTAGGTATTTTTGAATGTTAAAACTGGAACAATAGGAGCCCTGGTACATTCATTTTGGATCAGCTTTACTAATCTTCTTGCTGTGATCTCAGTGTTACCCAGGAGTTTTCCTGATATCAATGACTGATGGTACCACAGTGAGGTCAAAATTAAGTCTGCATAGAATAACAAATCAATGCCTAGAAAAGGAAAACAGGAATTATGATAGAAGGTTACTAAAAATGGTGCTGTAGCTATTGTATAAAGCAACACAGTTAAAAAGAAAAAAAAAAAAAGGAAGAAAGGTAAAGTGAAAAGTCCTGCAGGAAGGGGAAATTCAGGTATCAATTGCTTCAGAAAGAAAGAGATGGAGATTCAAGAGTATGGGAAGTAGATAGATAAATTGGGATTGATGGCAGAACAGAAGTGTTTGAGGAAATAGTACTTGCTCCTCTTTCTCAAAGAGTTCATCACTTCTTTACCATGGATGTTCTTATAGCTGAGCAGTGTGTGTATAAACCATGTGTGTCACCTGTTTTTCCTCTTTGCTTGAGTCTGGAAACAGTGTTAAAAATACAGAGTATTGTGTAGTCCTGAGTCACTGAGAGCAGTAAAAAGAGAGTGAGCTTCCAAAGGAAAGCCAGCACCAACCCACAGATGGTAAGAGCTGTGCAGGCAGCAGGATCTGGGCTCCTGAGCAGCTCTTCCCAGAGAAAGCACTTTGCTCTGGTGTCTCTGCTAAGTTTCCAGGGAAACTAATGGCTAAACGAAGTATGTACAGACTGTTCTCTGAGGTGGAGACACTATTTTAATAGATTCACAGCTCCAGCTAAAATTTCCCAAAGGAAAAGCGAGCCAGAAGGGAAGAGCTTAGATGTTTACACTGGGATTTCAGGGGCTCGTGTCGGTGTAATTACCAGCTTTGGCAGCTCACCTGTCTCACACTAGAATAATCTAAAGAATTTGATGTTGCACTCTGTTGTCTGGGATGTCTAATGTAAGAGATCTTTATATATGTATATATGTATTTATAAAGAGAGAAAGAAAAGTCCTGCTTGAGTTTAAAAGGCACTTTAGCATTGAAGAGGACAGAGGAAAGCGTTAAAGGACAGCATCACTGCCACTTATCCTTCAATTTTGTTGACAAGTAACATAAGATCCAAAGGCCAATATGTCTGCAAAAAAAAAACCAAAAAAAACCAAAAAGCAGATATCACTCTATTTTTCTTGGAATTTTAATTATTATTTTCATAATCTATATCTAAAAGAGATCACAAAGATCTCGTGCAGAATAATTTGTTGGTGTTGAAGAATGCATAGGTAATTTTTCCGTCAATAGATTCTTTCCAGTCAGAGTATTAGTCCTTAAGTCTCATCTAAATCACACCAACAGACTTGAAATGTTTATTTTATAGCAATTCTGTCAATACACATTAGATAAAATAATTTAGAAGGCACTGGAACACAGTCATGACTTAGTCATCCTTTCCAAGCTGGATGTATAAACCATTAGGCTACACTGGCATGATAAGACTGTTTGTTTGATAATTTAAAGAAACTTCAGTTATTTTGCACAAAGTTAAAATAAGTTCATTAAGGGAAATTCAAGGATATCTGCCTCCTGACACAGGAATAGCTATTTACTGTGATTGAAAGGAACATGAAGGTAGTAGGAGTTATGGCATTTAAGTCCCTGGGCAGTCAAAAATCATTAAATCTACACCCTGTGCTGTGTTCCTGTCACTCCTGGCACTAATGACAGGCCTAACAAATCTCAGCTTGTGATTCTGAGAGGGATTAGGCATCTGGCAGATGCAAAAGATCAGTTTTATCAAGAATAAGATGGTTTTGGAAATACTCCAAAGGAAATCTGAAACTCCTGGGGAACCTCTGCACCACGAGCCACATTGCCTGCAGATCCTCAGTTTGGGAAACACAGGGAAGAAATGTCATAGGGAGATGTGGATATCTCAGTCTGGAGTTTGTGTCTTGAATGCAAGAGTCAGACTTGACACTTTAATTTCCTTTATGGATTCGACCCTAAATAACTCCCTTTCATGATTAAACTGTTCTGCTCACAGGAATCTTGTTCCAAAGCAGCAAATTAGACATCACATGCAGGTAGTAATCTGCAGATGGGACTGTCTCTCCTTGTCAAAGACGCTGAATACATTAATTAAAATAAAAAAAAAAAAAGAGAGAGAAAGAGAGAGAAAATGTTCACTTATAATGAAAAAGCTAATTTAGCTTTCTGCCAGAAAGGCTGTAACATATGACATGAAATTAATGAAAGCAGTGAAATAACTTATAGTTGGTTTATGAGTGATTTAGAATTATCACTATCCTTCAGAATTGTTTAAAAAAAAAACAGAAAAAAAAACCAACAAAGCAAAAACCCCTAGTACATCAATAACTGCTTGAGCAAAAGTATTCCCCTGTCTGTAGTTCTCCCACTCTCCAGTCCTGCATCATTTGGGATTTTTCATATTGTGGGGAAACCTGAATATTTTTGAGACCTGTGTTTTGTCTTACACTCTCTTTTTTTATTTTTCTCCAATTGACTCTAATGATGTATCACTGACCTTGAGCCTGTAGGCCAGAATGTAGATCAGATCAGCTACTCTGTGCTCAGAACTGTGAAAGGATTAAGGTTAAAAACAGACTCACAGAAGCCAAACTAGAATGAGAACACAGGTTGCCAATGGATGCACCATACTTGGCAACATGTTTAAGACAAAAATTAATACATTAGTGTGCTCAGAGGATAAAATTAACATCAGCAGCAATGGTCACTGCTAAAAGGCATTGCTCTGCAACTGTGAGTTTAAGCCAAAGTGACTGAAGCCTGGTTCAAAAGCATGACAGAAAGAGAGAGAAGAGATGGATATAATTTAATCACACTGTAAAGTCAATATCTATCTGCAGGAACATCTGCTATTTACTGCAATTTCCACAAGCCTCTTACAGACTTTTCATTTTTAAATGAAAAAAACCTTGCATAGGTTTTCCTCTGCATAAAGTTTGTGAAATAAATGCTGCAAAGCAGCACAGAAGCTCACAGGATAGCTAAATATAAGGATATACATATGCACAACAAGTATGAGAATTTATGTGGCCATTCTAAAAATTATACAGGGCAGAGACGATTGTTGAAAAACCTTACCACAAGAGAAAACAATAAAATAGGAAAATAAGGTTTTGGACTTATTACTTTCTAAATTTATGGTCCTTGACGTGCTTTCAAGAGTTCAAGCCGTATCTTCAGGTGCTTTAAATTGGTAAAGTTCTAGGAAAAGGAAGAAATCTGTGCTGAATTCCACCATCTCAGGATCTGCCTCAGGCAGAGATGCCAAGTTTCCTTGTCTGCATCCCTGCCATAGGTCACACACAGGGAGAGAAGCTGACTTTTCTGCAAAAATCAGATTATAAAAGGAAGCTGATCTGAGCTGACATGATTTGATTTGGGTTAGAAGATTAATCCAGACTTCAGCTGCCAGAGGCTTTTAGATAAATAGCACTTAGCCCAGTTACACTGAATGGATTTTTTTTCTTTTTTTTTTTTTTTAAAGTAAGAAGTATTAATTTGAACAGCATGGAAGTGTAAGAAATCTGCAAGGACTTAGGATTCATGTGACAAAGGCTATGAAATACTGCTGCCTTCAGAGATTATAGGATCGATGTTGGAAATGGGATGTGTGTTCCTATGATCTGCTTAGCGGCTGTACTCATGGCTCATCTGATGAGGAAAAAAACGTGGTATCTAAAAGCACTAAGGAGAAAACAAAATAGCCCAGCCTGCTTCAAAAGGACTAGGAAGACAAAAGTTGTACAAATGCCAGTCCTGGCCTGAGGCTGAGTAAAACCTTAATCCAAGATAGGACAAGCACTGCGGCAGCTTAACATTTCAGTGCACTACATGGGGGACATCACTTTGGTGTTGTAAGCAGTCAGCTGTGCTCCTTCTACAAGTGTTTCGTTCTGGAATGTCTTCTCTGAAATGTTTTTGGCTTGGAGATGTCACTACCCAACCAGGAGCTGGTTGTGCCCTGGGTAGCACAGTCTTCAGCTGGGTTCCCTCCAAATTAAAACTAGCGTACAAAAGGAAAGGTAATTTGTTGTAATTCGGAGATGTTTGCAGTTTAACATCCTTGGTTTGGAGGGGACTAAAAAAAGTAAAACTTTAATTTGGAGAGGGACGTCTCCAAATATTGGCTACAGAAACAATCAGAGGGCTGCAACACCTCTGCTTTGAGGAAAGGCTGGAAGAGTTGGGTTTGTTCAGCCTGGAGGAGACAAAGCTCCAGGGAGATCTTATCATGGCCTCTCAAAACTTAGAGAATGCTTATAAGAAAGAGGGAGAGAGTTTTTTATCACACCCTGTGGTCATTTGACAAGGAGAAATTGTTTTAAACTAAAGACTAGAGATTCAGACTAGATATAAGAAAGAATTATCTATGAGGGGGGTGTGAAACACTGGTACACGTTGTCGAGAAAGGAACATTCAAGGCCAGGCTGGATGGAGCTCTGAGCAACCTGATCTAGTTGAAGAGGTGCCAACCCATGGCATGGGGGTTGGAAGTAGATGGCATACAAAAGTCTCTTCCAAACCAAATCATTCTGTGATTCTGAGAAGGGCACAACCACAAAGAGTGGATTGGGATAACCAGTTAATTGAGAACACCATGTGGGAGCTTTAAGATGTGATGCCTGTCAAAATCATCTGCATCAAACTTTGAACAAACCCAGTTCCATTAATGTATTCTAAAAAGATACAGCCAAGATGCACAGATATAGATTCTGTTGATATAGAAATTAATTGCATTTTCTAGGGTCACACAAAATATCTGTTACTTAACCAGGGTTTGGGTTGGCTAGAGCTCAGTTAACAGCCCATTCATAAAATGTTAAATGGCTAATTAATGTTCTTTGGGTTTTCCAAATGTGGTCATACTAAAACACTGTTCAAATGGTAAAATGGTTTGCAATTTCTGCAGGACTGAGGACACTGAAACCTTGCTTCATTTCCCCCAGATGTAAAGAGTTTAGTCTAAGGTACACGAGCTCCCCGTGGAAAACCACTGGAGACTAGTGACCCATGGGACATACACCCATCCTAAGAGTGTATGATGGGTGAGAAGTGGGCGAGTGACAAATGTGCCATAACTGTCAAACTTCTTTTCAGAGATTTTAAAATCCTATCTTAGTATCTGAAACTGGACTTGGACATGGAAACTGAATCACCCACACTGAAATGATGCCATTTAGACAGGCTGTGGTAATGTTATATATATATGTGGGTGTCTATATAGAAGGAAACTTGACATCTATAAAAAAGTAAACTATTCTTTTTGGAATGAAAAATCCTGGAGTCCATATCTAGACTGGCAGATAAGAATCCTTTCCAACATAAATTATTCTGTGAGTTGAAGAGTTAAGTCTCATGCTTTACTGTTCAGGCCCTAAATTTACACAAAAAGTGTTGCCCAGCTCTTAGGACATCTGGTTCATTTGGGGAATTTGAATAGGTCCTATCCCACTTGTTTATGTTGTCTCATTCTCTTTACATAATGGTCAAGGAATTTACTTTGTAAATACAAGTTTTGTAGCTGCATATACTCCTTTCCATCTTATACTTGCTCAATATTTAATAACTCCTACCACTTCCTATAGGAAGGAAGGGAGGAATTCAATCCCATTCTAATTACCAAGGGGCATGATTTTGCAAAGAGTTCCTAAAATACTGGCTTATTTCATCTCAATATTTATTTGTGACATTACAGCAGTGATGATTCTGTCAATTCATTGTTCCATTAAAAGCTCATTGGCTACTGAAAAGGCAGAAATACAGAGATTGCACACCAGCCCGTATTAATATCAAAGAGGCTCTAATATAAGGAGAACTTTCAGGAGATGTGTAAGTACAGAAATCCCCACTTCACAAAAATTAATTTAATGGCAATGCTAAGAATACAAGGGAAGATTTCACTGAATCACAGAATCATTTAGGTGGGAAAAGACCTTGAAGACCACCTAGTCCAACCCTTAACCCAGCACTTCCAATGCCATCACTAAACCACATCCCCAGGTGCCACATCTACATGTCTTTTGAACACTTCCAGGGATGGGGACTCCCTGGGCAGCCCGTTCCAATGTTTGACCACCCTTTCAGTGAAGAAATATTTCCTAATGTCCAATCTAAGCCTTCCTCATGGATAGTCTGAAACCTCTTGAACTCATTTGAAAGCTAGCTCAGATAAGGCGTAGTCCTGGGTATGTCTGCAACAAGTTGGACACAAAATCAGTCATAGAAAGTTTGGAAAATATTGGAAGTATGAGTGACAACATACTAATGAATAGGATTTGCAATACTGGGGACATAAGAGTTTTCAAATAACAGCTTTCTGAAAACTCAACTCCTTGTCCAGAGAGGACAAATTACCATGCAATAAACTTGCAAAGCTGAAATGTACTTTGCCTGCATCATGATGGCACATTATGGATTCTTCAAAGCTGCCATGGAAGAATTAATCTTTTTCATAGCTGTAGAGTAAGATACTAATTTTTCAGATATGGCTCTATCCATGTAAATACACAGTCACAGTTTTGAAACACATATGTACATATATATGAGTCTGTGATTGTGTGTATATATATATATACATAAAAATATAGTGATATATTTTTATTATCTGTTGAGAAAAAGATCTTGGATAAGAAACTTATAATAGCATTTCCTGTCCACAGTCTTCTTTTCAGTAGACAATCCCTTTCTGACTCATTCTCCTTATAGAGTAATATTTCAGCTATGACATCTCATGGTTTCCTGCTCAACTAAACTGCAGTTAGGTACTTTTCCAATGGGATTGGCATGTGAAAGAAATGTTAAAAGTTTCTCCATTTTTCCTTTTTTTCCCTCTGAAGAAGAGTAAGTTTGTTACAGAAAACATATACTCTGAATGTTTCCCCCTCAAGAACACGGATGTGGAACTAACAGTTAAGTTTTAAGGCACAAATTTCTTTGAGGCCAACAAAATTAAGTTTTTGGAAATTGCTTTTGGAATGGTTGTTGAGTTATGACAAGCTCTTTCTGAAAGCTCTGGCACGCAGCCTCACACATTTTCTCTTTAAGATGGTTTATGATTAGAGCTCTGTGTGTAAATCAAGATAAAAAAGGCACAATATTCATTGGCTAGAGACAGTGAAAATAATCAAGGTTCTCTGTGGTCTGCCAAGATAAATACATAGGTAAGAAAATATTAAACTGCACATTTTTGCTTTTAACAGTGATTTGAAATTTTCAGGCAATAGAAGATAAATGAAAGCAGAAATTCGTGGTGTGCTTCACCATAAGAAAGAGGCAGGAAATAATAAAAGTTTTACAGATCTCCTCTCTGTTGTGTTTATAATAATATTCAACTACTACCTGGTGTGCTTTTCATCAGTAAACTTCAAAGTACCTTTCAAAACAGGTAATTTTTAGGGAGATTTGGGAAAATTCCAGCTAAAGCATGTTTTGATCGGGTCTTGCATAAGAAGGAAAAACAAAACAATTTGATTTCCACCAGTTTTCCCAGGCATCAGGTAGGTTTTTCACAGAAAGTACAAACTAGATCCCAGTTTTATATGGTGTGACACTTTGTGTTGGCACAGACATCACAATTGCCTGAAACATCATTTGAGAAGGAATTTGCAATTTGTTTACCCCTTCTTTAAGACTGTTATGCATTCAACAAGATTATATGGAAATAATAACTTGGGTTTGAAGTAACAAATATATGATTGTAATTAGGGGCTTTACAGGTGTAAGTGTTCTCTGACTGCAACCTCAGTGATTAATCCTGGGAAAGGTAAGAGGAGCTGTACTAAAACGGCTTGGAGAGAATAAAGAATGGTCACTCTCAGGCCTCATGGGTAGGAGAGGGATAGAATTTCTTTTTTAAAATCATCTCAGCACAAGTTGCCCAGAGAAGCTGCAGCTGCCCCATCCCTGGGAGTGTTCAAGTCCAGGTTGGATGGGGCTTGGAGCAACCTGGGCTAGTGGAAGGAGAGGGCTGGCAATTCCCATGTCAGGGGGGTGGAAATGAGATGATTTTTAAGGTCCCTTCCAATCCAAACCATTCCATGATTCCATGGTGATCATGTAGCTCCCAACACATGGACAGTTCTTGTGGCAGGTTTATCCTGCAAGTTGTGAAATACTGTTTCTTTATTTAAAGTCTGAATATTTTATTGTTCCATGTCAGAGAACTGAAAGGTGAAAAAAAACAAGCTTAAACCATTGCTTAAGGTCCTGGCATGAGCTTTTCCACTGACCCATCTGATAGCCAGTGAGGATTATTGCCAAGCAAGGAGAAGGAATTTAAAAGCATCTCTTTAAGGGAAAGGTTTCCAATTCATAAAAGAGATTTTTGTGTGTGTAATATGGATGCAGAATGCATGACCCCACAGATGACTCCTTCTCCTAAAGATATATGACAGTGTCTCTTAAACTTGTCCTGGTGGAGTAAAGGACTATATTTCTGCTGAGCTCTTGCACTGCAGAGAGGAGATGTATTAATGACAGTGGCTCCAGTGCTGACCATGTGCTGAAAATAGGAACTGAACTGAAAATCTCCATATTCATTTCACAAAGGTCAGTGGACAGGCATCATTGCAATACATCTTTTAAGCCTGGGGGATCCGATTCTACACTGTATCTTTTGAAGTTTATGTCAGTTTGACTTCTCTGAAATCAGTGGAGTTAGAAATGGCATAAAGCTGGACGAAAGTAGCAGTGAGTCATGCCTTTTTATTTTCAAATATAGGAGCCAAGTGTTTATGGTGGTTTCACCGTGAAGCCAGAATAAATGGGGAGATCTGGAGAGGGTTTTGATGGCTTGTCTGAACCTGTAGCTCGGAAAACATGAAGTCATGCAAACCAAACCCATAATGCAGCACAGGCACACAACCCCACACAACCCAGTGAACAAAACCTGCTGACTTGTACATGGCTTTAGCTGCAAAGTCACATTCATCTGACGTTTTTTCCTTTGCAAACTGTTCACAAAAATCTGCAAATAGTCAGAGAGTGTTTGCAGGAAAGAATGGCTGCACAGAAAAGATGCAATCAGAACAGATTTTCAGGTCTGTACAGCGGGTGAAAAGAAAACAAATCCAAGCAAACCACCCTGAAAACAAAACTGCCCACATTCAAGCCTGAATTCTTTCTGTAGACTGCTGTTTTCTGAATTAGTGGTGAAATCTCCAGACTCTACGCATTTAGTCCATACATTTAGTGATGGGCAGTCAAGCATGGCAATTCTTTGCAATACAGCCCACAGGTATTGTTCCCTTATCAGGCACACAGGTAGTGATTTAGGGATGAACACCGGTAAGTACTGAGTCAATATCCCTCCAATGATTATTGCAATCCTACCATATTACTTGGAGAGTGATGAAATTACAAGCCCTTTTTTACTCCTCTGAAATATAGCTGGGTCCTGGCCTCAAAGTGCTGCAGTAAAAGAGTGTAAGTGTTGGCATGATATACCCTGCACTCAGACAATGTTTGGGGAACGAAAAAAAACCACTTTTTTTTTTTTTACACATCTCTGAATGGAACCTGTCTTGCATTCCTTCTCCCCTCATGCATCCAAAGCATGGAGTGAATTCTAATAAAAACAATTTAAGTGAAATTAATCTTTCCCTCTTAAGTTATCTATAAATAATGACTAAGATTTGATCTAGTCTTTGCCATCCTGAGGCTGAGAAATGTTTTATAGGTGTATTTTTCCCATACAACTCTTCTACCCCAATGCTATTGTCACTGTTGTATAAAGGCAGACACTGAGGAGCAAATCTTTCCTGAAGCCATAGAAGACTGAGGCAGAGATGGGGAGAGAATTGACAACTGCAAAACCACAGTCCCACTGTTTGTCCCTTTGAAAACATGCAGTGCAAATAGTGGGGTCCAGCAGTGCTGTGAGGAGAAGAATTTGAAAGCTGTGAAGTCTGCAGGGATGGCTGGAATAAAGAACTTGCTCACGTGAGAAGGGATTGGGGAAGCATTGGAACAGGCTGCCCCTGGAAGTGTTCAGCACATGTGCAGATGTGGTGCTTTGGGACATGGTTTAGTGGTGGAGGTGGCAGTGTCAGGCTGATGGTCAGGCTTGATGATCCCAGAGGTCTTTTCCAGCCTTAAAGATTCCATGATTTTACAAGAAAGTTTTACTCATTCAGGTAGTCCCATGGAAGAAAATGACATTAAAGAAGGAGTGCTTTGGGGAGCATAAGCATGTTGCACTGGCAAATGTACAACTGCATGGCCAATAGCTATTTCTTAATGTACTTGCTTTCAGAGTGGTCACTTAATTTAAGAACTAAAATCCTTTAAAAACCATGAAAGCCATGTCAGGTGCTCATTCTCTAAAATAAACATACCCAGACTGCTTATCACACCATATACTAGAGCTTATTAGTTGAAATATATTGCAAAGTAAAAAAAAGTTTAGATGCACTTTCCCTATGCAGTTAATCAAGAGAGAAAGCCTACGAAGGGAATACTGCAGTGCAGAGCACCTGAGATTTGCTAATAAGGATGAGTAGAATGACCAAGACTCAAAAAACTACCTTGGAAAGAGGAACCTGCTCTCACACAGGCAAAAAAAAATGAAGACACAACACCAAAGGAAAATGGTTTGTAAATGAACACATGATGCAAGGGCTGCATCTTTCAAACTTTAAACAGGAACCAAAAAAAAGAAATTAAATAAAATGACACATCTCTACACTAAGGAAAAGAGAATTGGCCAAAAGACAAGACAGTAAGAGGGTGCCAAAAGCCTCATAGTTGTATGAGTTGTGTGTTCTTTTTGTAGGAACACTCATGAACAGAACTTCTCTTTTAATATTTTCCTCCTCAGGAGGAAATGAGGCAAAGAGAGGCATTTTATGGAGATGGACTGCTAAAGCAGATGCTCCTGGACTGTGAAGGCAAGGAAAGTACTTCAGAATAAATTATATTGCTCTTGCTGGCCTTTTGTTTCTGTTTTGTTTTGTTTAAATTCTCAGTTTAATGTTTTATTTCAGATCACCCAGAAATATGGAACTATACAGTTAGAAAGGTGAAAAAATATGCACTTTTTCTGTCTTCTTTAAAGTAGATTCAGTTATTCCCATCATCCCTAAGAGATGTTTGTATAACCTGTTCATGATGATCTCCCATGCTGGCAACTCCAAGGCTTGCCTAGTCAATATATCCCAGTATAACGCTGACAGTCTTTCTGCTCCTAATATTCAACCTGAATTTTCCTTTCTATAAATTAAACAGACTATTCCTGTCCTACCTTTCAAGGACACAGAAAAGATATACTATTTTTTTTCTCTTTGCTGAATTATTCCAGTGAGGGGTCCTGTGGTGGCTGTGGTCTATAAGCAACACTGGGATATAAATTAGTCCTGTAAATTCCTAAAAGGTAATATCAGACAGACCAGAGACCAGGGCAATTCTCTCTCTTTCTTTCCCCCCACCCCTGCATATTCGAGGAATATTTTTATTGACATCCTTGCATTCAGATATTAAAACCAACATCAAGAGATGTGGCTCTTAGTCAACGTGAAAAAACACTGTATGTGATTCTCATTGCCTGCTCTCTTGGTTTTTATGATGTTATGACAACCTTCAATTTATTTCTCACTCTGAGTTTAATATTTTCCCTCTCATCATATGCCAAATCTCTCCATCCCTGCTGCTGTTTGTTCCCAAAGTGCTGTGAGATCTCAGAGGGTCTACAACATTTTTATGTGAATACAGATTAAAATGCCAATCTGTGCATTCATCCCTAATGCTTGGATTTTTCCTTTTTTTTTTTTTTTCAAATGAAAATTTTGTTTTCTCACAGTTCCTGTAATAGCAAGTAGAGTTGAAAATGTTGGCAGAATGAATTTTCCAATTTTCTTCCAATTCTCCTCTTTAGTTTGCTTTTGTTTTGGTTTTTTTCTTTATTTACCTTTCTTACTCTTCATCTACAGCACTGCACAGAATTTGCTATGGCACAATAAATTCCTCCATGTAGCTCAAACCACATGAGCTCTGTAATGCAAGATGTTACACGCAGGGTTGAGTTAGAAATAGAATTGTCTCCCTTCCCCAGAAACTTGCTGGTACACACTAAAACCTGTCTTACTTCTCCCCCTTATTACCAGGTTAATGAATTGAATGAAAAAACTGCAAAAATAGACCAGAGAGAAAAAAACCGGCTATTGAGGTTGGTGGTCACGACCTCACAAAAACACAATGTGACTCATCTCGGGGAAAAATGAAGGTTCAGCAGGAGGAAATCGTCACAAATGCAGGGTCGTGATGGAGAAGCTACTTTCATCACTTGAATTGAGGGGTTTAGGGTGACACAGTCATGACTTCTGTCGCTGGCACATGGATCAATCACTCCTGCACAGCACAGAAGCCGCTGCAGGGCCAGAGATGCAGAGTTGGGTATCACAGGAGAGAAATGACATTTCACCTTGTCTTCGAGGATTATTTCACCAAGAACCTTCCTTAAACAACGCAAGACCAATTTGGTGGCAAACCACACTGAAACTCCCCTTCCAGATTTTGCAAAGGCTGTTGGAGTTTTTTGTCCTTCCTTTTGCAAGAGGAAAAGCCTGTACAAGTTTTAGTACAAGACTGTGCAAGCAGTTCCAGTGCAGTTGGACCTGCTTTCCAAAGCACAGGATATACTGCCACCAAATCTGTATTATCAACCAATGGTTCCCTGTGGTTGTGAGCAAGATGAGAAGCCTAGACTTTAGATGTAAAAACTTTTAGTGTAACATTCACAGCTCTTTCTCCTTTACCTGGAGTCACAGTGAACCAGTCATGTCTTTTTAAACTACATCCAGACAGCAAGACTGTGTTCACTACATGCCTGCTTAGACAGGTACTCCTTTTTCAAGGGAGGTATTAGAATAGTCATGACAAGGGAGACAGCATTTGTCAACAAAGATTGCACAGCTGAATCAGAAATATTCATTTACACATTCTTAGTTAAAAAGAGCGACACTGCAGTAAATCATCTGTGCTGACAGGTATCTCCTGCTCTCTGTAGCAACTGACTTAACAGATTCACTCGCACTGTAACAGGAAGATCTACCTAAAGGCAGAGTCAGGACTGGGGTTACAAGAGAGTACAAACTTCTGGTTTCACTCCCAGTCATATTATTAACTGCAAAATCAAGCTGTGTTTTCATCTAGGTATTGGTCTGAGGTCCTCTCTGCTTTCATCACTAGGAACATATGAAACACAGCAGTTTCTTGATGAGAAGATCACAGAGAAGAATAATGGCAATTCCAGGAAAGCAATGCCCCTCCTGTGCTGGAAGTTGCATAAGGCAGGAACCACAGGAGTGATCCCTGACTTTGACAGTACCAGGAACATTGACTGCAAATGAATATCGATCACACAACCAGCAGAGGAAAAGGGGCCTCGAGAGAAGACAAAGAGCTTTACTAAACAGATGATGTTATTGCTGGATAAAACACTCGTGATGATGTGAAGATCAATGCCTAAGTCTCCAAGAGTTTAATACACAGCTGTGGTTTTATGCAGAACACTAAAGGACAAAGTCCAGCCCAGTGTCAGGCACAGGTTGTGCAAACAGCAAGACAGAAAAAAGCTGGGAGCAGAAAACAGAGTAATTATGGGTCAGTCCTGCCCAATGCTCACCACACACCACCCACTGAATCTGCCAGGACAGGAGGATGGATTGCAGCAAAGCCAGCAGCAATTCAGTGCAACACTGAGCATCCTGACACTGCTTGGTTCCTCTCCCTCTGTTTCCTTGCCATCTAGGGATGGAGCAGAGGAGTCAAAGGCAACACTTCCGATTTTCACAGCTCTGCCAACCACCATAATTAGTAAAAGCCTTGTGAGCCCATTAGCTGTAGATAGAAGACATCTCATGCTCTGAGAAGGAAAGCAAGCTTTGCTTTGTCCCAGAGGGGAAATATGGGCAGACTTTAATAGAGAGAAGTGGAGCACTAAATGGACAGCCTTTCCCAGAAGTCGTTTTTCTTCCTTCAACCAAGAGTAGCATCTGTTTTTTCTCCTCTTGCGTTTCTGTGAAGCACTGAATAAATTCCAGTTAGTTTGGTTCATTGGTTAATTGTAAGGCTTCTGCCGAGGGAGAGGATGTTTCCTTGAAAATTACACACCAGGGGAGTGCAGTGAGAATTTTGCTGGGAGATATTTAACACATTGTATGGTCTGTGGAAGGAAAGGTAAACTATTAAGGAGAATATGAAAGCCTGGATAAGCTAGAGCAGCTTAAATTGCAGATTCTTCACATATAACTTAACTGTTGTGAAGAAGGCAAAAATAAAAAAGGCTTCACTCTTGCTTTAATATAATGGCTAATGCACAAAAAATTAGGCAAAATATGAAAATCAGTAAAACTGAAGAAAATCTGTAAAATAATTCTTAATACATGACTGCAGAATATATTCTACTTGTTCTTGCAGCTCTTTTAAGATATGTGGATCCAAAGAACCTCCCGAAATGCCTTGGATTGTATAAGTAAGTGATCTAATTTTAAAATTAACAAGAAAAGGTATTCCTGCTGGTTTCCTAAGCTCACTCTCTCTCTAGCTGGAACTCTAGATTAAGAACAGATTTTATTGTTTTTTTTCAGTAATGTTCTCTTTTGACACTGGACCATGCCAAGAAACCATAAGAAAGACAAAAGCAAGAGAATTAGCCAGACTTTTTGAAATCTAAGACTAAAGAAAAGGACAGAAATAAAGACTGCAAAGTGAATAAAGAATCCTGTCTACCTGATTAATGCTGTATTTGTTTCAGTAGAAATAATCAAGGATTATTTAAGTAGGTTTGCTCTAAATTGAAACATAGACTCAAATTTTTATTAAAAAGTACCAAACTGAAGGCAAACAAAACCTAAAAGTTTATTTAGAAAAATAAAATCAAGTCAGGAGTTTGTTATTTTCAGGAAAAGAAACAAGCACAGGCTGCCTGGCTCATGGTGTCTCTAAAACTGGCTTAGAGTCCTCTGGAGTTCAAGAATTCCCTGAATCATTGGAATAACCTCAGAATCACACAGCCCTGCTTTGGAATCATTTCACTGCCGTATACTTCAGCAACCAATGACAACTTGAAATACTAGGATACCTGGAATGACCTTTGAAAATCCATTCCCCTTACAAGTAAAACAGATGGGCATAGAACACTTTGCTATTTTGGAAAACATTAGTTTAAATCATTGCCTCGCTAAAACATTGCCTTCATCGTGAATCCTCATTTCCCTATGAATATACAGCAAAATGTTCCAGATAGCTCTGGCTGTGACAGAAACTGCTCTGTTTTTCTCCCATGTTTTCCAATTCCAAAACAAGTTGAAGAAAAAAGAAAAATTGCCTAAAGTATGATGAAAGCTATTTAATGGTTTGCTAGGAGAACAGACATCTGTAGTTAGGAGAGAAAATACCAGCTGAGTTGGTTTAAAAATGAGGTTGATGTGCTGCTTGGCACGAGTCTCACACTATCTCATACAAAAAGTCTGCCATGACATTGGCACTTCTGGAGTATTTGTGTAGGACCTACAGGCATATCCATGCATGACACTTCCTTGAGGTGAAGCCTTAGCAAATATGCCATTTTCCCAATTTAGAACTAAAGATCTGTAGAAAAGCTCTGCAAAGAACGGAAATTTCCAGTGTGTTTCTCCCCCCCAAGGCTGTGCTTTGCTTCCCTGCCTTCTCAACCCCTCCCTAACATCTGACGTGCAAGAGGTGAAGGGAAGCCTTATTAATCAACCACAAAGCACACTGAAGCACCTAAATAACTTGTTTATACAAATGATCTGCTGCGCTGTAAGTGATGAGGTCAAGAGGCCCATTTGTCGTGCCGTGCCGGTTTAGGGATGCAGCGGGAGGCAGCGGCGGCTGCAGTTCTGTCACGCTCTGCTTTCCACCCCTCGGAAGGATCATCACTCTTGGGCTGTCAGAGGCATCGAATATCCCAGCACATGCTGCATGTTTGATAGAGCGCTGCCTCGGCCATTAATCATGCAGGGAGCTAAATCCCCACTGTCAATATGGGAATTCTGCAAGGGCAAGGATGGGTTATCAATTCTTATTGAGGAAATGACAACGAGAAAGTGGGTCAGTGTGAGGTTGCCTTAAAGAAGTTTCTTAAAACTAAAATTATCTGACTAGCTAAATTTCATAATATGATTTAACTTTAAACTATTTTCCATATCCTGTTACAGACCAAGTCTCAAGGATTGATCCTTTTTTTTTTTTTTCCCCCAAAGTACATCCCTTTCTCAGAGCATAATATCACTTCAGGCAGAAAAAGGGGGATTTTAAACATTATCCCATTACAAGATCATTGGCTATGGCAATAAGAAGAAAGTTTTGAGGGTCTTGCAGGTTTTGGAAAAACATTTTGGAAAAAAATTTTAGAAATACAGCTCTACTGGTGAGGACAGTTAAAAATCCTCCAAACTATCAGAAGGCATTTAGGTTGTCAAACAGGTACAGGGACTAAAAGGAAGCAATATGAAATATGTCAGGGATTTCAACTTAACATTCCTGCATTCTTTAAGTGTAAGAATAAAAAAAAGTCGTGAAGACTCAAATCAGCTTCAATAACATCAAAATTCAACTTACAGAATTACAGATGATCAGTATTAACACAAAAAGATTTCTGAGGGAAGAGACCTCTTTGATCTAACAGAGAAAAGTATAATGAGTTACTATGGCTGGAAGGTGAACATACACATACCCAGAACAGAAATAATGGAAACATTTTTAAGGATGAATGTAATTAACCATTGGAACATGATACTTAGGGGGACAGTGGGGATTTCATCCCCTGACACTTTGGAATCAGTCAATTCCTAAAAGAAGCACATTAATACACTTACAAGGTGTTATGAGCTTGATACAGGGATCATTCTGATGAGGAGGTTAAAAAAGAGGCTGGTGTGGATTAACCCTTAGAGGTCTGTTCATAGATACAATGTCCTGTTACTAATCCAATTATTTTCTTATTTTTTTTTCTTGTATATTCTGCTTATGAGGTTGTTCAGCCTCAGGGATGACCTTCTTGACCTTGGAGTCACCACCCCGGAGGTGTTTAAGGAAAGACTGGACATGGCCTTGGTTGTGTCACATCAGGGGTGGTGTTGGGTCATAGGATGGACTCGATGATCTCAGAGGTATTTTCCAACCTAAGTCACTCTGTGGTTCTGTGATTCTGTGATTTTAGTGATGAGAACAACTGCCCATTTTTTTTCCCCTCTCTCCCTATAATTAATACAGAGTTAATTCTTTTGAAGATATTTCAGTCATCAGTAGTTAAATTAAAGACCTGGTGTAAGGGATTCACCTTTCTCTAGGGTTACTGTTCCATGACACCAAAAACAGCCACTGTCATTTAGTACTGGCCATGATGATACACAGACCTTAGAGGATGCAATTTTTGATTCCAAGAGAGCAACTAGCCTGAAGGATAGGTTTGGGAGGTAGAGACATTTGTAAATATGGTAAAACTCATCTGCAGTAATTAAAATTAAGGAATGTGGATATGATTCTTGCAGAATCACTTTGAAAAGATGGATTTTTTTTCTCAAAGAATGGTTAGCTGGTGAAATTCTCTTCCTCTGAAGACCCTCTGCTTGTCTTCCATTTGAACATTTGAATAATCTCAGCGTGCAGAATTTCCATTTGCAGCCTGTGAAGTTATGCATGGAACAAAATTCACATGAAACAAATAAAATATTTATTTTAATGTTTATTTTTTCCTACATTTTCTCTATTTTTGCACTGAGGTACTTGTCAATGCTAAAGAAATCCCACAGTTTCCATCAGAAATTGGACAATTTAATCCTATCTGTAGTAGATTTCCCCATGTACAAGGCTATATACATTTATTTAAGGTAAAATAGAAAAACTTTTAAAGTTGCTGCATTCACCTTGAGTGTCTCAAAAAGACAAGCAATATATTATGCTTAATTTACTTATATATCTGATAAGAAATTTACATGTCACGGAGAAAAAGAAGCTCTTTAATATTCCCTATGCATGAAGAGAAACAGAGGAGAACCAAATGGGGAACTGCTCATTTTGAGGAGGGTTTTTTGTTTCACTTTGTTTCTTCATTGGCCCTGTAAACTGCTCTTGAACCAAAAGAAATCCATGAGAGGGTCACAGGCTTGAACTCTTTTCTCTTTACATATTTCAGTTAATGTTCCTCTGAGTGGTAAAAAACTGAATCTGCTGATCCCAGGGCTGAGCAGGCTTAGATTGATGCCTCTATTCTTTGCATTAGCAAGTGACCTTAATTCACATATTCTATCTATTTTAATAAATGGTATTATTTACTGCACTGCCACACTCCAGTATTTTTTAAGTATTTATGAAAGCAGCCTTTACATACATACCACTGATGTTTATCCTTGGGCTGCTGCCAGAGCAGTGTATGGCTTGAACAATGAGTTTGGATTATACACTATTTATTGCTTTTCTTTTTTATCTCTTTCACAGGATAGGCAGAAGCTTTCATCTGTTATCAAGTACAATACTTCTCTCTCCACATGATAGTATTATTGCCTTACTAGATCTTTTTTCCTAACATACCCTGTCATTTCAGGGTTTGAATTTTCCTTTATGCATCTACACATCTCTTTCTTTTTTGTTAATAGAACACAAATATTTTACTATTTTCTTGATGTGCCATGTTCTACTAATATTTTAAGAATGTCATGCTCCATTTAAGTGTCAGGATGAAGACATCCAGTGTAATCTCTTTTTCCTATAAGTGCTTCTGACTTCTTTTTGTCTGTATAATTCTGTCTAGCAAGGAGCCTTTTGCAAACTAATGTTCTTAAGAGCACTGCAGATGAAAACAGCTCACCTATGGCATTACAGAGAAATGAAACTGGCAGTGAGTGAATAGCTGGGGAAGTGAGATATTAGAAAGAAAAAAAGAAGTAATCTGACTCGAGCAAAGCAGTGTAAAAGCTCATTGCTGAAATGAAGGATAAGGAATTAAAAATGAGTAATATGTATTTCTTCTAAGTGAGTTAAATTCTGGTTGGAGCTTCCAGACTGACAGTTCTGAAGAAGTTGGCTGTGAAAAGGATGCTGAGACTAGAAAAGTGCAAGTTTCTCTCCATCATTGGGCATTCAATCTGTTCAAGGAAGGACTAGTTTTCTGTCTGCATTCAGTCTGTTCCTTGATGATTTGAATCTAACAGACATTGATCAGAAATGATCAATTATTTCATATAAAGTCACCTTCAAGTTGTAATTGATGATGGTTATTTACATCCAACTTCCCAGGTTAGTGTCTCCTGGGTAATACTAAACCTTTACCAAGGTACAAAGAAATAAAAACAAAGTGAACAACCACAACAAATTATTTTATTTAGGAGGAACTTTGGGAAACAGCTTCTCAGTGTGATAAAGATGAATGGGCATTATGTTAGAAAACTACAATTTTAACTTTACCTATTAATTTTGTTTACCAGGCTGGTGTTAGACATTTCAAAAGAATCTGTTGATGGTAATGCCTTAAGTTTCAACATTTCACTACGAAAGTATAAAAATGCCTGATATACTAAAATAACTTTTTAAGTTTGAGAACCAGAAGCATAGAGAAGTAGTGGTAATAATCACATGAGGGGACCCATATTTTTCCATTTGCAAATGTGGGTAATTATTTCACTACATTTGCAAAACTGGGAGTGTTGCTGTTAAAGCTGAGTTACTGGCTGGAGTGGCTGCAATTCTATTACCAAAAGCAGAAAGGAGACAAGCTGAAGAAACATGTATAAAGCTAAAATCTTGTCCCTATCTCCAGGGAACAAGATTGTCCCCAACAATACATTGGTTATTGCTTTTCCAGATCACTGACCCTGGCTAACATTGATATTTAAGCCATGGAGTGGATGTTCTCCTACTCTTATCCACAGTTTTCTGACTCTGGGAGCAGAGGAACTCACATCCAGCATGAACTGAGATCAAATTATTTTTTATTTAAACATTTCCTATCTCTTCCCTCAGCAAATATAAATGATTCCATAGATACGCTCTAATTATTGAAAGTAGATAAATAGCGAAGTCTAAATAGTTAGTGAAGTCTTTGCTGCATGAAAGAAAAGTGATTTCATAAGAATGTAATAAATATATGTGATAAATTGTGTAGCAGAAGACCAGAACCAAAATTCATGGCTTAGGCATTAGTAGGATATTTATTTTATAAAGCTTAAACCAAGTGGCTTCTTTTCTTTTATTTGAATTAGAAAAAGAACAAGAATCTTTCTGTGAGAAATTGCATAATCCTGCAGTTTGCAAATATCCATTAATGGAATTACAAGCTATCTATTTTTATTTGTTCTGTTTTACTCCTTCCCTCTGTTTTGGTAGGAAAGGAATAAATTTAACAATGCAAATTTATTCTGCATTTACACAAAATCATTCACCAACATTAGTTTTAATCCCTGAATTAAATATATCTTGCAGTTAGGAATTACAACAATAATATTTCTGTGTGTAAATAGGTACTGGATAAATTATTAACTAGTTTAGGAGTAAAAATAATCAAAAGTAATAAATTGATACTAAATGTCTACATGTCAGAAATGTTTGATACCTCCTATTCTTTTATAACTTCCACCACTATTTTTTTGATAATTTTTGACAATTTGAGATAATTGCTGTTCATTCTGCAAGGGGAGTCATTTGTTGCAGCTAAAAGAACAAGGGCATCTAGGAAAAATAAAATTTTCAGTATTCCAAATAAAACAAAGTCAAGGTCTTTCCTTTTGACTTAGTCACTTTTTGGTCTCTTTCAAGCTGACAAACATTTCTTGGTCTCCAGTGCCCAAAAAGAGGATCAGCTGGAAATCAAGGCATACCTTTTAAGATTATGGGCAATAAAGGAAAATAAGAATCTGAACACAATAAGCCATCTCAGTGCTATTTCTGAAGGAAAAAAGTCCAGTCCACTGTACAGTGTTAGGCTGGTTCAATGTGAAAACAAGGAGAAAGTCTTTTAAAAAATGTTTATAATTAATTGCTTTTTGTTTATTCAGTAGGCAGCTAAATTGAAATTATTCTTAGAGTTTGTGGAATTCATAGAAAAAAAATTTTCTATTTAGAAATTATTCATGTTTTAAATCATCTAAAAGAAATATAAAGACTAGAGGCAAGGGCTCTGCTGACTTGGACATGCTTTAACATGGGGCATCTACAAACTTAATCAAAAACTTTTCTTCTGACCTGAAATCTTTGCTTCTTTGATTATTTGTTTGTTTGTCTGTTTGTTGAATTCCTCTAATTAAAACAATATAGTAAAAAATCCTTATTATTTCACACTGTATACTCCAGTTGCACATCTTTACTAATAGAAACACAAAGAAGTTCAAAACTGTATTTAGCCATACTCCTGTGAACATCTAAAGCACATGAAAAGTGGGGTTCCACTAACCTCGAACAGCTTACCTAACAACTAAGGATGTGTTTGCCAAAAAAATAATTAAGAAAGTTAAGAAATTAAGGCCCCAGCTTCTTGTCCCCAAAGCCTATTCCACACTTTGCTCAGTTCTAGAGGCACGACACTCGTAGATTTTGAGCACTCTGGTGGTAATGTGGGATGAATCTGCAAAAAAAGAATGTAGGCAGGGTTAGTTACAAATGCAGGTGGCATTGCAATATGATACCATGCTTAGAGCAATGCCTGCTTCAGTCTACTTTATTCTCAAATGTTCTGACCAAAACAAACAAAAAAAAAAGGCCAAAGCCTGAAAGTTGAGGCTCTTTTCTCTTTTTCTTTTTATGGTTGGTAAGAAATGGCATCAACTGTACAGGAAAGCTTACAAAGCAAGGAGGTTTTTAAGCAAAATTTAAGCATCATCAATCATCATTACCTTGGCTACCACAGTATTACTGCAGAACCAACTATGTAAAAAACCAAAGAAGTTGCCCTGAAGACAAGAGCCAAGCCTTACAACTTCCCTGTCATATGCAAGATTATCATCTACTCATAAATACCCTAGAGGGAAGCCAAGGGATCTCAGTCTGATCACGTTTTATGCATATGCACCATATGGATGAAGGGGAAATGTCTATATTGACAATAGAAATGACTGAACAAACAAAATGTTATCTCTGGGGTCCAAAGACAGACAAATTTACATCAGGAATGAGTTGTGCATTTTAAGAAGAAGGTTAATTAACCATTTCAAAGGTTTATCCAATAACATGATCAGTTCCATGAGCTAAAGTCTCCAAGATTAGAAGGCTTTTTAAGTGATATTACAAGTTTAATCAGAAGATTTTAGGGAATTAATAGAGGCATCACTGAATAAAATGCTATGAGCACAGCATTCAGGTTTTAGATTTTGTAAATGTAACAGAAAAGGCTTAATGATAGAGGATGCTTTAATAAATGAGAGTCCCACTGTTATGGAAAATGACCCCAAAGCTAATTGCAAGCATAAAATAGAATGAAGCTCCTGCCAAATATTTGCCTAAGTGGTGTCTTTGCTTTGGAAAGACTGCATTAACATGTCCTCACTGTGCTGTCTTTTACAATTCACAAATAAGTACTCATAAACTATAAAAATGCAGATAAATTAACCAAAATTTAATCTGAATGCATATCTCAATACACTCAAACAGAATGAGTGGGCTGTAGCTTTTTATGTTTGCTTATCACTAACTGTGATTAATGATATCACTGAATCTGAGAAGGTTTGAAGGTCTAGTGATGAAAGCATGCAAAAACATTTGAGCCTAGTTGAACCTGCCCATAACTATCTGATCCATAAACTGGGCTGGAAACATGATAAACAAGCTATCCCATGAGAGTTTCAGCTTTCAGTTTCCTAATATATTTTGCAATGCCCTATTTAATATAATTTTCATGCCTAATATTCAAACTAGTTTTCGTTCATTTTTTTTTTTTTTTTGAACTTAGTCCTTTGAGAGAGCATTTTCTTCTGATATGCCCTAACAGATTAGTGTGTTTGGAATGGAAGGTGTATTCTTCCCCCTGGTATTACTACAGATGCATGACATAAAGCTAAATAAATGTCATCTGAGTCCCAAAGGACCATCTACTCTGGATTCTTGAGCCTGTCTTTGCTCCTGAGAGAAAGTCAAATTAAGATTGATAGAAGTGATATGAACAAGGAAAGCAAAGAAACTGGCAGGGTCATAACATGGTATGAGTATTCATCAACAATTTCTAATACTCATGTAGCAGCACTTTGGCTTTAGGATCAAGTTCAAAGCTGCTTTTGCGTACTTTTGGGGTCTAAGTGCTTGTTTCAGATGGCCACAGACTTTGGTTATAGCATCGATTTTCTCTGAGCTTCATCCGGACATCACCCATATTTTTCAGCAAAAGATGCTTCCTTGTTCAAAATTCCTGATTCCTGATTCCTCCATAGCTCTAAAAGTTTCAAGCTGGTAGATGACCCAGTCAGATTCCAACATGCCACAGACCAGTTAATGTCATCAAATTATCTGACTGACAGAGCTACTTTTTGTTCTGTACACTTGAACCAGGAGCCTGAGAAGTTGCCTCAGTTCTTGTAGTTTGCTGCAATTATTCTCTCTGTTAAGGATTTGTGCTTTGTTTTGATTTTTGATTAATCTATTTCTAAATTTCAACAATTATACGTGATTAAGGGTCCTTTAGCACTTGGCATTTTCTTCAGTGAGAGTATTTACCCTCTCTGATGAAGTCACCTCTCAATCTCCTTGTGAAGAACCAAACATTTATCACTTTATGGCATTTCTCATGTCTTCAAAACCCTTTATTTTTGCCTCCTGTCTGCTCATTTTTCACCTTTTTAATATCCTATTGAAATCACTGAGTACCCAGTATTCCAATACTGGGCTCACAGGTGCCACAGGAAACCTAATGTTGACTTTTACTATTAAAGAATTAATCCCTGCTTTGCACATCAGGAATCACAGTCACACCATTGCACAAAAAGCTTGATTTTCTTGACTACTATAACTCTTAAACCCTTGTGCCTCCTTATAAATTTCCAGCACACATTCTGCATGACTGGCATTCATTGCTCCACTATCTCTAATGTTTTATTCAGCTGTGCTTTGTTTGAGAGATGCAAAATTATCTTCGTGTGATTCGTGCACACTTTTTTTATTTAATACAACACAAATCCTTGGGTCTTCTCCAAATTCCAAGCAGGAGTAAATTCAGCTCTGTCTCTGGATGACTGTGAACATCTCCATCCCAGTGTTTCCTTTCACCTCAGTCTTTTTGACTGAATTTAACCGAGAAGACCTTCAGGAGTTCCTCTTTAGTCTGACAGGAGAAGAGCAGAAGGGATGAAACATTTGTTGGGGTCTCTAGATAACACCACAGTGATGGATAACTTAACATTTGCATTTTTAAAAAGGCTAAGAAAAATGTGGTCCTTCCCACATGGCACTCGTCTGACAAACCAAACCCATCAAGAACTCTCCTGGAAGAAGTTAAGTGTGAGATCAATAAATAGACATAAGCACATTTGCTTCACCATTGCAACCATTGCAACCCTTAAAAGCATGAGAAAGAAAATTGCATCAGCAGCAGTTGACAACAGGTGGAATCATGGCACAGTTGTTTCTTCTGAATTAAATTGATCCACATTAAAAGTCCATCAAATGCTCTATCGTTACAGTCACGAGGCAGAACTTGGGCCTGATAAAGAATCTTTGTTTGTTCCATAATTTTACCATTTACACCTCAGCCATCAGAACGCACAAATGACCTTACAAATATGCAAGTCACAGAGAGCATCTGGCAACTTTGTGCTCAACCACCCTGCACAGAATACATCACTCGTAAAATAACCTAAGCACACCTTGGGGCACTGCTGGTTGCAGCAGCAGCTGCATCAATGTCTCTATAAGGAACTGGGATTTTCATGGATTTTGGTTGGCTATAAAACTCACTTTCATACTGGTGCTGACTGTCTGTCATGAAGTTTTTTAAATTTATTTTGGAAAGTAGATAAAATTGACAGACTTTGAAGAACAAGAGCACCAGCTGTGTGTACATATTGAAATCAGACAAGTTCTTGAATTCAGTACAGAGTACAAAGCCTGAGTCACAGGATATTTTATTATTTGTATTCTAGGCCAAGTGGGAAAATCATAGAACCATAGAATGGTTGGGGCTGGAAGGGACCTTAAAGACCATGTAAAGTTCACAATAAAGTTCCAGTAATAAATTCATCATAAAGTTCCAACCTCCTGCCATGGGCAGGGACACCTTCCACTAGACCAGGTTTCTCCAAGCCCTGTCCAGCCTGACCTTGGACACCTCCAGGGATGACATGTCCACAGCTTCTCTAGGACATTTATTCAAGTTTTGTTTTCAGCTGTTCTACATCACAGGGCTACTCTACATTTGCTACTGCAGGGTGTCTCTCTTGACTGCCTCGATGCTGATTTGTCAAGTAAAAGTAGCATCCAGCACTCAGACTGAGCCTGAATTTGCTACTGTATGTGCAGATATGTATATGTAATTGTATATGTAATTATGATCCTGATTAGATCTGCCCTGGCTGTGAACTTGACAGAGCCTTAAGAGGTGTTTGGTGGAGGTATCTACTCACCACTTCTTTATTGTGTTAGTTTTTTCATTTCTTTATGGCTGCTGTGGGGTCTGTGAGCTCGGTTCATTGGCCAAAACCATCTGGTGTCATTTGGGATGCTCTAGGACACCCAAGACCTGCAACCACGAGTCCAGAGGATGTATGTTTTCACTGGTCATGAGCCACCCATTCCAAACCTACGGTGATGCCACAGATCTCCTACTGTCTTTGAAACAGCTCCAGATGGCTGGTTTGCAGCAACTCACATACAGACATCTACATTTAGATGTATCAGAATCTGCAAGCTGAGCCTCACACCAAAATTTGCCAGTTTTGCCTAAATCAGAAGTACTTATGCCATGGAAAGACTGTTTTAAGGTCACCCAAAAATTCACCAACAAAGGCATCAGCAAAAACAGGTTTAACATAAAGGCAATGGCACAGGAGAGTTCGTGGCAAGGTTCACTCTGCTACTGACTAGACAGTGAAAATATACTGAGAAAAAGCACACAAAGATCTAAAATCAATATCAGCCTGAACTGCAATAAATGGAAGACCACTCAGGTGAAGGATGTGGTTGGGGGAGAGGGAAGGAGAGCAGGTAAAACAAAAGGACAGAAGGATAAGGACAAAAAGAGAGATGGCCTAAAGACCTGGCAACACTTACATTCTGGCTTAGCAGCACTCAACTTGACACTTAAGAGTTTAACTTAACACTTATTAGCTCAACAATTTAACTTGGATCCATATATGATTTCCCATACTATAAAAGTAACTTATAAATGTACTTATAATTTAAGAGAGAATTATGCCCAGCACATTTGATGTAGCATGTGCACACAGACAGCAAGAGCCTGTGCAAGGTGCCTGTGAACAATTGCCCTCCAGTTCTGTGAAATCCTCAAGCTCCAGGCCTAAGGAGCATTTCTCAGATCATAGAGCAGCCTGTGGGTGGGGGGGGGAGGATGCACCACCACAACTAAATAGTACAGTGGTAAAAATAACAGGAACTTTTGGCCTAATTCTGCTCACAGCCTGATTTTTAAGTCAGGAAGTGTTTTAATGGTCAATTTTTCACACCAAATATTTAGAAGGGAGGTTGTTCCAAATACAGGCTATTATTCTTTGTTAATCTTAATTAGGAAGCTCCACTTCCCCGTGGCTGTGGGTTTGTACGTTTTGTTCCAGTTGAAGTAACCAAAAAAATACCCACAAATAGAAAACACAATCTATTTATTTGGTTTCCTTAGATGAACCATCTCCCTGGAACATTTCTGAATAATCAAGTAGCCACAGCCTATTGTTGTGACCAGTAAAAAAGATGAAGAGAACTTTCATTTAAAAATACCAGAGTTGTGATGAGCATTTTTGTGCATGGGCCTTTTTTCTGGACTGCTGCATGGCTGGGACCTTTCCCAGAAAGTCTTGGTACAAATGGCCTGCAGAGTCACATGTGAATAAAGAGATAAGAGACATGGTTATTTTGGAGAGCTGAAAGTAGTGTTGCTCTTCCCTATATAACATCACAGTTCAGCAATCAGGCTATTTGGGTCTGCAAGAAAAGTCTTTCTTTCCTTTCTCCCTATTCCCTTCTCACTTGCCTCTCTATAAAAATCCTCCAAAACTTCCCTGAAGTTAATGAAATGTCACCAAAGTAAAAAGAATCAATTTCAGGCCATTTATGTTGTCTCACATTTGATCTTCTTCTCGATGTTTTACTTGTCTTTGTCTTCCTCTCTTATTTCCCAAGAGAACAAAATAAGCAGGATCAGAGCCCAGTTCATCACTGGATTTTTACAGCAGCATAATGCCATTTATTTCAGGTCTTTCCTCAGGTATGAAATTTGATTTATAATGTTTGGATGTGCACATCCACAAAGTGATCAGTTACAAAGGATGCTTGTTAAAGAAAAGTTAATGAGATGAGATTCATGCTCTTATTTTTCAACCTTAAGTTTGTTAAGGATTTGTGTTTTATTAAATGTCGGAGAGGCAATGCATCAAATTTAAGATTACAGATTAGAAATATGGAAAGATTTTTAACTGTCATAACAACAGCAGCTAAAGTATCAATAATTTCTGTTTTGAATGCAATCTGAAATTGAATTTCTTTCATTCCATGACAAAGTTGATAACAAAGCAAAATGAAACATTCCAATAATGTGCATTCCATATTTCTGAGAATAAATATGATTTCTTTGTTGAGCATCCTGGAAATTGGCACATTTCATGTACAGAGACATAAAAGTACTGAAGTAAGCAACGATTTGCAATCAGAGTAGACTAGAACTTCAAATTAAAATTACAATATTAATGCAGTCCATTGCCTCTGCCCATTCCTTATGTTCTCGCCTACAAAGTTCCATTTTCCTTTGGTTTTGTTTATGCAGGTTTTGTTCATGTTTAGGTAATTTAAAACATAAGTTCAGCAATGTATTCCAGACACAACCTAGTTCTGAGATCTCTCAGATGCAAAATTCCTCTGAAATGGCTTTTGAATAATCTGTCCTTCTAAAGTATGTGCAAACAACATCCCTCCACCTGATGTTGGCTGTGTTACACTCAACACTACTAGAATTGTATTCACAGGAAAGCTGTATTTCACTTAGGAAAGACAACAAACATATCTACAGCTCTAACACATAGCTCTGATTAACTTTTGGAGACCAGATTAATATTTTAATAAAAAGGTTTCAAAGAAAAACACAAGACTGGGGAAAAAATTTTTGGAGGATGTATTCTGAATAATTTTTACCTTCAGAACCTAGTGCATAGAGTGCAGTTATGAAATATTAAGTATATTTGATTTGGGTAGACTTTTGCTGAAGTGCTTTACTTTGTATTTCTAAGGGAAAAGACAAAAGCAAGGTTTATAATCCTAATCACAAAATCTTGCTGGAGTAATAAATACAGAACAGTCATCTGTCAAAAACAAACAAACAAATAAATAAATAAAATAACCCCTCCCCCAAAAAAAACACAAACCTCAAAGGATCTGGAGAAATTATCTGATGGCATCTAATATAGTGCCACTTCCAAAAGGAGAACCATTTAGCATTCTGCCAATGCCAACTCTGCAGAAAACTTTCTTTGAATATCTCTATTAAACTGGTGGATATGTTTTGTTAAACATTTCAAATGTATCAAGCAAGTTTAGCCATTTTTTTTTCACTGCAGGGTGAGTTGCTGTTTCCTTAATTTAATGTATTCTGTGCCCAAAGGAACTTGGCATTTAAAGATGTGCATTATTTTAAATACAAGCTTAGTCTCCTTAAAGACAGTAAGACTTCTCACATGCTTGAGTGCCTCACCAGACTGGGATCTATAGGCATAGTCCAAATTCAACCTGTCTTTTCATTTATTTTAATGAGTATTAGATCAGATGCTGTATGAATTTATTTCACCATTGTCATCTTGCAGGATTTCTCCCTGGGGACTGAGTGCAAATACTTGAGATTCAACATGTGTTGCTTATCACTTTCCATTAGAAAATATGCCATGTTTCCTATCTTCCTGTTCTTTGAATGGATGAACACAGAGGACTTCCCACAGGATGCCTTTCAGATTTAAATCTCACCTTCTGGAGATGCTCACATGAGGATTTGATTTTCATTTGCTGCGAACATTTGTGCCAGTAAAACTTTATTGTCTGGATGTGTGCAGAAAGTGAGCAGAAAAGACGTGTGAGCATATGAAATCCTTTGCTGCTAAATGTTTTTTACACCTTTAACTATGGCTGATGAACAAATGAGTGCTGGCTACAAGAAGCAGGCAGAGAATTTAATTTTGTCAGTCGCAGTTTTCAATGGATTAGCTGAAATTTCTCTAAATCCTGGAGTGCTGAGAGTTGTATGAAGGCCAACACAGAAGCAAATCTTTCAAAGAGATATTAGGACTCAGTTCAGAGTGACAACAGAAATGGCAGCCAGGGCCACACACAGAGGAATTTGGGGAAATAAATGACAGCTGACAGAAAATGCTTAAATATGCATTAAAGCTGGGAAAGTAGTAAGGCCATTTTCAGTTTAAACTCTCACATTGCACAGATGAGAATTGTTAAATAGCTGCCACATTCAACATCGGTGGATCAATTTCAGTGGTGAGAAAAGTGTTTGTGAAGTGTCATAAGCATGCATGAGTCGTACGCTGAATGATTATATTTGATGACAAAACTTGTGAGTAAATACATTAAAATGTTTTCAGGGGAAAAAATCTCCAGCCTGGGATTAAATGAGATAGAGTTTGTATTTATCCCTATGCACTAACTTCATATACTACAAAATTCTATAGAAACACTTACAAGCCTAAATAATATGTTCACTTCAAGGAAAACCTTATAAATCATGTGATGAGGATTTTGGGTCTACAAATGAAGGAAATTCCCTTCACACTTGAATAATTAGAAGCTGGAGCACAAGAGCATATGGATGAGGAGAAAAGATGATGATCTGCTTCCTCTGGAAATAATATCCTAAAAGCTGGGTTATCAATCCAACAGGACAGATTTCCTAACACAATAGCTACCTTTTAAATTAGCTCCTGTAAATTAACCAGCTCAACTAAACACTGGCAGGATCTTATCACCATAATGCACAATAAAGTCTACACTATTAAAATTCTACTGAAGAAAACTTAGCATGAAATAAGGCAGACATGAATGATCATTTAACATTAATCCTGATGACAACTATTTCCACTCTGCTATTGAAATTCCCTCCTTCCTAAGTTTTCATTTCCAAATACAATGCAAACAGCATACTCTAATCAATCACTTATACATCCACCATAAATTTTATATAGGGCCCTCTATCTTAGATATATAAGCCAATGAAGATAATTTATCTTCCCCCTTGCTTTGCAGTCTCATTAAAGGCAAGGAAAGGTAGGGAAAAGTAAGGTGGTACAGAGAAGCAGCAGGTAAGTGTTAGGGTCCATAGGTAGTTTCAACACTGATGTTTGGAGTCAGAATTCATTAAATGATGAATTACAAATGTTGACAACCAAGATTGTCCCATCCAAAAGAGAGATACGTTTGTCTGGCACAGCGTCACCTAAACGTGACTATAATGTTACAGACTATGTCTAAGTCAGAATGAGCCACCTTAATCATGTCTGCAAAAGTGATTCCAAGTCCTGGCTTGTCTCATACTGTGTCAACTTATCATAGAATAATGGAATGCTTTGGGTTGGAAGGGACCTTAAAGACCATCTTGTTCCAACTCCCTTCCACTGGACCATGAACTCATAGATCATGGTCTTGAATTCCCTGTACCACGAAGTGTAAGGAATTAGGATTTTAGGCATCTCAGGTTGTGTGCAGCTGGTGGATGTTGGACAAGTGGTGCCTGCAAGGCACAGCTCAGATCACTTGTGATGTAACTGGCCTGCTGACTGCGCTTTGGTGTCTGGAGAGGCAGACTAGGACACAGCCAGTTCTATGTATAGCACATTAAGGTGAGGTTAAAGGTATAAAGAGCAGTTCATCAATCCCCACTGCTCACCCTGAATGGGCACCAAAATCTGCAATCATATTTGCATTAAGCACTGGCACACCTGGCCCACTTTCCAGAGGGGAATTTTCAGTAAGGGTTGTCAGCTCATCAGGCCACAATGGAAAGTTGCCAAGAGATGTTTTAGTTTAGTTATCTGAGCTTGGAATGGTGAATTTGCTGCCCACCAAAAAACAAACAAACAAACCAAGAAACAAACCCCACAAACAAGCTTCATTCTTCTGCCATTAGTATGGGGGCAAAAAGACCAAAGCACCTTCTCCCACTTCACCCTTAAACCTTCTAGTCAATCCTATTTGAACAAGTCAGCACAGTAAATTCTCAAATTTATAAAGAAAAAATCTAGACAGGAAATACTTTATCATAATATGAGCTATTCCTAAAATGTACCTATTTTAAAAATTTCACTGACCTCTAAATGGGTTGGCATAACAGAGACCAGAAAATGGATTTTTTTTCTAAAAGTGAGGAGCCTTTATTCTGAAATCTCTCACACAGACCAGTAACTAGTGCAAATTTTGCTTTGGTAAAAATGTGAGTTTCTATACTGTTGTTTTCTGAGTTTTTTTCTGGAAAAAACTATTTGACATAGCTATTGCATGGAATAATTTTCCAAATGAATACAGCATTTCATTCAGTCTCCAACAAAAGATGCAACTGGAGATTTCAGGAGGTGAGCAGAGTATTAAGTGAGAAGGAAAGAAAATAAACCCACCATTTTTTATCAGAGTTCAGAGTCACAATAGAAAAAGATGTTATGGAAAATACATGCAAAATTATTTGAAAATTAAGCCCACATAACAATGCCTCTGCAAGAAACACGAACTAAAAATTACAATGGAAAAAAAGGAGGATGAAATGCAACCCTTATGCATGGAAACAAGAACAAGGGTTCAATCAACTCATGCAAATGCAAATCAAGACATCTAACATTTTGAAGAAGAGCAACATAATGCAGCAGGAAGAATTTGTAGACAAGAACACGTTCCGGGGACCTGATGGATTCCACCTGAAAAGCAATTCACTTATGCTCACCTCAAAAGAAATATTTAGAATGAGTCATGGCTCCATCTGGCTTCCCTGCATACAGAACAGGTATTGGTAGCCATGAACTTTAAATCTCCAAACATCAAGAGAACAAATCCCTGTCAGAGATATTCTGAGTATGCTGATGAGAAGAAAACTGTGTTACTAACAAAGCAGGAACTTTTACTGCTTACAATCAGGCCCCAGGAACTTTTAGATCCCAGGAATTTAATTCTTACACTGTAAGTTCTGTGCTGCCAGAATAAAACCAGAATTAAAAGTTTCTTGTACCTGAGAAGAAGAAATTCTATAGGACTGTCATAGCCAGACATAAGAATTAGATTAAGGAAGAAATTGCTGATTAAAACAAATCCCCAGGATCTTTCAAATATTTACCTTGTTAGTTATTGATAAACCAACACAGAGCTAGGAAAGTTTCACACCTCAGAGTCCACACTGAGCTGTTTTGTGATGAAAGATGAGATGGTCACCTGTCTTACTACATAAATTGCCATGAATACCCAAGCAGGATATGATGCATTTTACATATTTGAATAAACAACTGTTATCTTCTCTTCATGCCTTCCAAAATGAACAGTGCTGTAAATCTCTTCTCTGCTTCCAGGCTGACACATGCACAAGGCAGATTTGGGGGCAAGAAAATGGGACAAAACCCAAATAAATTAAGAAAGACAGTTTCCATCAGCACATGGGATGGCCAAAAACCCTTACCTGCCCAGACCAGAAATGCCCAAATCTTCAGTGAACATTGAGCTCTATGTTCACAGTGGCTGTCTTTGAGGCTTTCAAACTTTGATCAGTACATTATCATCACAGGCTATGCCCTAAATGACAAAAATATGAGTGGGACCCTTGAATCTATTCCTGTCAGTCAGCTGTGATATGTGTTTTCAGTGGCAGGGACATCAGACCCCTGGCATTTTGGTCCTGCCACTCTGGGTAACACCATAAGGCACCCTATCAGTCAGCTATAAATATTATAAGGCTTTAATTCAAATATTGTGATGGTTTTCTTCCCAGAAAGGCATGTGCTTTTCAGTTCCATGTCATCAGATCACTGTGAATGCAAGATATCTTGTTTCCAAGTAGATCTTTTGTCCCTTATTGCCCATTGATAGGTGAATGTAGACAAGACAAATTTCTGCCTTATTTCTCATGTACTTATGCTTCCTGCTTATATATTCTTATCATTTCAATTTTTATGAAGTCAGGTCATGTCTTTCAGATAAGTTTGGTAGAAAAAAACCCCAACTTTTGCAATTCTTTTAAGAAGAAAAGAAAATTACAGCTTCCACAGAACTTGATTTAAGAAAAGTGGCTCAGGCTGAGACTTTTTTGTTGTTGTTGTCAAAATGTTAATTGCTTAAATAAATATTTCCATGCATAGAAGCGTATATTATATACATACTAGTGCATTTATTTCTTATGTATATGCAGAGATATAAATATGTCAGCATGTATTCACACAAATATGTAGAGGGGAAAAGAATAAAAGGAACTCAATTAATCGTTAATGTGGTATTTTGTGTACTGACATCGTGGGCTGGGAAAATGGCATTTAAAAACTTGTTCTGCATCAGATCTATCTATTCCAGGCCAAATATCCATGATAGAGGTAAGTTCATCTCAGCTGGCACATTATTATTATTATTATTATTATTATTATTATTTCTTCATGTTAAACCATTAAAACTCTTATCTCAGTGCAGAAATTATTTTTTTTAATCACTAATTTTCAGGGAAAAAAAATATACTTTTCTCTAGTATGTTAGTGGACAGCATGGCTAACTTTGCCCTGTTCCTCTTACATTCATACCCTTCACTCTTCCCCTATTTAGCATTACCAGTTTCCATTTTCAGTCAACAGTGAAGAGCATTACTTAAGGTACATATAATTTTGACAGTAAATTTAATTAAATGTATGGCTCTATGAAGTAAAAGGGAAATATGTAATGAAAAACAAACCAAGGATAGCAAGAGCCATTTAACTAGAAATAAACCAAATACTTTCTGAATAAAAGAAAATTTATAAAACAAAAAAAATAAAAAGACAACCTAATTTTGAGGTAAGCTAAAATTTGGCAAAACAGATTTGCAGGAATTATGCAAGAATATCTTGGGATTTTTTTCTGTGTGAGAAATTCCTGCAGAGTGAGGGACTGAATCCATCTTGTTGCTACCAATGGGAGTGTTCAGTCTTACAGCATGCACAGCAGCATGCAAAGATGTCAAGGTACCTGATGGCAGTGGGAGTAAACTAAACTAATTACTGCAAGCTTCATGTTCCTGTGCTTTGATTTTTCTATTAGGATGCATTAAACATCAGTTAAGACACACACTCAGAGAGATCTCTGAGTGAGTGAACTGAGCACCTTGTCAGAAACACTTGGAACGTGACACAAAAAGCCAGCTCGGGGGGACTTTATCTCAGCCAGGCTTCTCAGGAGCATCAAAAAACATTCCGATAAGACACATGACATTTAAAACTAATCCTTCATCCTGGACAATGCAAACTGAACAGAAGGGGGACATGAGGAAAGTAAAAACTGCATACACACTGCAGAATTATTCCATGAGTTTACAAATCAATGCAAGTGATTTGAGGAAGAGTTAGAGGTCCAAAGGTGTTTGATTTAACGGCCCCATAATACTGGAGAATAGTGAGGCTTAAAGCACAGACAGTCTGAAATCTTCATTTAGACAGCATTAAATACATGCAACTAAGTGCTATATTTAAGTATTATAGAAATATTTTAGCTTCCAGTGTCTCTCGGGGCTAGTAAAATTCATATCTGCGAAACCACCGAGAACATTCAGTCAATTAAAGACAGATATGCAATCTCCAGCAATAACAGCTCCCTCTACTTAGTTTTCAATTTTATAGATTAAAGTTTCCCCTATGGAAAAAAAAATTCTCTTCATCAACCTCTTGAAGAATAGGTATCTCCTCCATCCATTTTATGCTATTCATTTCTCCCATCAAGCAGAATCTGTTGAAACATGTTTTCATGTTGTTTTGAAATCAGCATGCAGTCATGGAATTAAAAAACCCCACATGCTGTTAATTCTCACTGCTCTTTGATCAGCTCTCCATGGGTACTTCTCTAGGGTCATGTAAAAGGTCTGGGAAAGCTAAAAAAAAAAAAAGAAACCATAAAAAGGGATGTTATTGTGGCAGAGAACAGAGCAAGCACCTGAGAGAACCAGCTTCAGTTCCCTCTCTATTCCAAGCTGGCCACGTTCCTGTAGGCAAATCCTTTAAATGAGACATTCTAAAAGTGTTTTATTACCAGCAACTGGGGACAGACACTCAAAAGTGCTTCAGAAATGGGAGGTGATAAACACACACACAAAAAATCCAGCCTAGAGGTCTTTTGCAACTTTGATTCTTCAAGCTTAATTTTCCAGTCTTCCCTCTTGAAATCAGTTGTGGATAACTGGGTTTATTGTAAAAGCACAGTCTGTGCCTTTGTTTTCAATATTTGTAAAATAGAGGTAAGAACATATATTCCCTTCAGCCCTGGGCAAGGATGATGTCATTAATGCTAGGAAAGCTGTGGACCAAAAGCACCTACAGCTACTCTTAATTCAGGTGCATAACCAAACCCAGCATATTCCCTAAGCCTTCCAGCTCTCTCAGGCTGCCTGTTTGAAAGCTGAGCCTCTTTCAAGGCCTTTGACATGGTGCCACACGTCATCCTTGGAGCTAAATTGGAAAGATGTGGGTTTGATGGATGGAGCATAAGGAATCGGCTGGATGGCCACATCCAAAGAGCTGCTGTCCATGGCTGCAATGGCAAGCGGTGTCCCTCAGGGGTGAAGAACTGAGACCTGTACTGTCCAATGTCCCTGAGTCCCACTCAGTGGGACTGAGTGCACCCTCAGCCAGTCTGTGGATGGCACCAAGCTGAGCAGTGCAGTGGAATCTCCAGAGGGGACCAATGCCATCCAGAGGGACCTTGGCAGGCTGGAGAAGCAGAGAAGTGTGAACATTGTGAAACTCAACAAGGCCAAGTGCAAAGTCCTGCACCTAGGCCAAGGCAATAAGTATCAATATGGACTGGATAATGGATTGAGGACAGCCCTGTGGAGAAGGAATTGGGGATATTGGAAGATGGAACTGGAGATGACCTGGCCCTGTGAACTCACAGCCCAGTTGTGCCATGGGCTGTATAAAAAGAAGCAAGGCCAGCAGGTCAAAGGAGGTGTTTTCTTATAAGAAACCTTACTTCTTCATCTAGGAAATGAATTCTAGATGTTTTGCTTTTGAAGGTTCATCTTTATTAAATTCTTAAGAGGAAGGTGGGATTTTCTAGATGGAGGACATTCTGCTTGTTTTGAATGTCAAGTGTCTTATAGGGTAAGCAATTTGAACAGTGCCAGAAAAAAGAATATTCAGGATCTGTTCTACAGTGATATAATTTGCATATTGTTTACATACCATAATTATAAATAACAGAAAAAATTATCCTATAAATAATGAGTATTTAGATGTACTGAATTTTGTGGTAAATTGCTCTAAAAGAGGGAGTTCCATAACTCATTTGTTACCCTTCTCTCCACCTTTATGGTGGAACTAAACCACAGGAGATTCATGATCGTGAGTTTTTAGATCTTAAAGCCCATCTGACATCTGAGATGGTTCACTCGGCCTTTCCTAATGGCCAAGTACCCCTTTAATTAAAGAGATACCAATAAATTCCAGCATTACATCTGCACTGTACAACCAGATGCTTCTGATCCTCTCTATTACAACAACCCAAACAACTTCACTTCAAACCATTCTGCATTTTGCAATATATTTCTGCAAATCCTACAGGTCACTTTAGGTCACTGGACACAAGTAACAGATTTCTTATGAGAAAACTGTGAATTTATACACCCAACAGATTGTTGGGCAAAGCTTAGAAGTTTCGATGTCTTTCCAACTATGCTAAACCAGTCTGGTTTAAAAAAAATATTTAGTTGTGGAACAGTTGATTCCTTGCTGTGCAAAAGGCTCATGAAGTAGTCGTTTGTTGTAGAGCTCAACTCCTCCAAATCAGGAATGCAGATGGAAATATTCTGTTAGTCACTGAACCCAAACACAGAGCAAGGAAAGGAAAACACTCTGTTAAGCAAACTTTCTGATGCATACTGAAAGGGGAAATTTCTCCTTTGTGCTTGCTGAGCTATAAACACCAGGAATTAGGCTTCTCTCTTGTCTGCTGCTGGGACTGACACTCAGAGAAGTCAACTTTTTATTCCCAGATCTGCACTACATCAGTTAAATTATTAAAAAAAACCCTGTTGTATTCTCCAAATCAGTACAGCACAGTAATGCTAGGCTTAATTTGGGAAAATTTTTCTAGTTCAATTCAACCATACCTCCACCCTTTGAACCAGCTGGGCAAATTGAACAAATTACTTGAAGTTATTAAACTTGTCTTTTTGTTCTGCAAGATACCTACTGTCCTCAGTGCACAGGCCAAAGGAGAGAGCTGGGCTGCTTTCCCTTTCACCAGCTTCACCCAGGAATTCCAAGGGAAGCAGATGAGCTTTAGCAATAAAGAGCCATCTTTTTCCACATTTCTGGGGGCTCAGACTCTGTCTAGCTGAACTGTCTGAGATCGTTTCCCTTCTCTTTTTCATATGTAATGATGTGTAAGGTAAGGAATATTTCTTAATATTTCAGGAGTTCTTGTAAGCAGTATGTAACTTGCATATAACACATGTGTACTGTACTTAGAGCACAGAAGGTGTTTGTGATCACATTATTTTCCTCTTTCAATAACTGATTAAGTTTGTCTGTACTTATGAAATAACAGAGTCTATAAAAGACTCTCATTCTATATAATATTTCAAAGGAGTAGTAAATACATAAATATATATATATAAAGGAATATTAAATAGTTTCATTATTACATATAGTTTGGTTGAGGGTCAGGAGGAGTCATTTACTTTACCTGTGATGATTTAAAGATAACAAGATGAACAAAAGGAGGAAACAAAAAAACCCAGCTTTAGTAATCCCAATGGGTTTATACTACGAAAGATGAAAATTAAAAAGCAATATATGCAACATCAACAACAACAATAATAATAATAGTAATGACAACAATAATAACAATAATATAGAATAATATAAAAAAATTATACTATAATGCTATAATATTAATACCATAACATTACCTAATAATATTAAATTATATAACATGCAATACATTATACATTATATAATTGCATATAATAGCAGTACATTATTATCATTATTATTATCATTATTATTTCCATCCAACCATTGCCAACCAATGAGACAAGTTTTTCGGCCACTCCCCTGTGCAAACCACAAAGATTGGTTTGTTAATTAAGAGCCCCAAAGGGTTTTTATAGTTTTGTTAACATTTTGCTCAAGACAGTGCAGCTCTGCCCCATCCCAGAGTATTTTGTGTAGCAGTGTGTCTCAATATGCTCTTTCTTCAGAGTGAATTTATTAAAGTGCAGGGTGTTTTTGGTTGCTGGACCTTGTTTCCCAGAAACACAGCAAGCAGCAAGAAACTGCACACTGCAAACCTGTGAGCAGATTACAATGCACCCAGCTATGGCCATTCAATCAAATCCTAACAAGATTTCTATGGTCCTTCAGAGAGTTTTAGAAAGAACAATTCCAATATGAAAATACTTTAGTTTGTTTGTTTCTCTGATTTAAAACAAAAAAACTGGGAAAGGCTTAGATGTGTTGCAGTGATAAAACAAAAATATCAGCATTGTTTGGGATGCTTTCTGATATTCCCTCTCCGTTTTTCTATTCTGCACCAATTTTGTTGATAAAAATGGATGTTATTGTTTTTCAACAATTGTATCTAGTTCAACATGTTTTCCTGTGCTCTAGGGAAGAAACATCTCAATATACATCTATTTAGAAACAACACTTTTTGGTCTTACACAGCATTGTACATTACATTTTCGGTTCTTTCCAACCAGATACAAAAAAATTATCTGTTAATTCCCAAGAAATTAAAGAGAAATGCACTTAGGAAAAAAAAAAATAATGGTGAAGGCCGAAAAAACAAAGGCTTGGGAATTTATTTATAGAAGTAGTTTTAAAGGAAGTGTCCTCCATTTAGGATTAGATACTAATCTGGCTGGCAAGGTGGGATGCAGCTTTCTCTGAGCTACCACACTTTAGTAACCACTATGATGATAATTAAAACAGACTGAAACAGTAAGCTTTATAAATAAAAAGAAAACAACATCTAAGTTGATAATATTTCCTCTTTTTATTGTGATTCTGACACAAATGAAGACAAGATCTATTTTATTCATTTTCTATTTTCTCTTCAGGCTTTGCTTTATGGCCCTTAGGGACACAGGAGTGTGCATGTAAAGAAGTCTATAAATTAAAACAAACCACGTTTATGGTAATACTACCACATCTTTACAATGTGTTAACTTAATGTGAGCAAACTGCAGTTTTCATGGTAGTTCATTTGCATTCCCTTCCCTGCAGTTTCCCAGGTAGTTTGAGATATCAGTAGTTTGCTTCCAGAAAATACTACAGTGAAGGGAAAATTAAAAAAAAAAAAGTAAAAGGAACAACAACATACTCTAAGTGTTCTCATCTCAACCATTTCCCTCGAACAATATTCATAGAATCATGAAATCATCGAGTGCTTTGGGTTACAAGGGACCTTAAAGATCACCTTGTTCCAACTCCCCTGCCATGGGCAGGGACATCTTCCACTATTTTGTACCATTCAGATACAGTTCTTCCCTGCCAGCAGGTGGAGATGGAGAGTCTGAATCTATCTGAAACCTGCTGATCATTGATTATCAAGACAGTTGGGTTATGAAGAAAAGCCCTGGGTTTGGGATTCATTCATTCACTCATTCATAAAATTATAATATTGTCAACTTCAGGTGTTAAAAGTTATCATTTCACATCCTTAAACAACCATGTAATGCTCTTAGTGGGTTCAATCTTCAAAGAGCACCTGGTAAGAAAAATTAGAAAAAATGTAATTTTTCTCCTTCTCTAGAACTGTTCCTGAACTCTGCCTCAAGGATGAGGAGAGAAAAATTTTCTTCTGGGTTTTGGGCTTGTTTGTTTTAATGAGTGACTTCAATAGGTACCAACCTATTGATCCACATCTTTATTCTGCACCTGAATTTGACCTCCTGAGCACCTGAACACTTCTTTCCCAAAACAGGTGACAAAAGTCTCACCAGAAGTCGTTCAGTAAAAGATGCCACAGATGGTCCTTCACTCCTGAAATTTTATAGCTTCACCCAAATGTCTATGAGTGATGCTCTGAACATTGTGAAATTAGTGGCTATCATTGATGGGAAAGGGAGAAGGGAATCATCCTATGCCTTCTGCTGCTACAAGCCATGCTCACTTACCTAATGGAGTATCCAAAAATGTAATATAAAATAACAGAATATCCTGAATTGGAAGGAACCCACAAGGATCATCCAGTCCAATTCCTGACCCTGCACAGGACACCCTGTCCCTGAGAGTGTTGTTCAAACGCTACTTGTATTCTGTCAGCCTTGGTGCTGTGCCCACTGCCCTGGGGATCCTGGTCAGTGCCCAACCACCCGCTGGGAGAAGAACCTTTCCCTAATATCCAAACTAACCCTTCCCTGACACAACTTCAGGCCATTCCCTCTGGTCCTGTCCCTGGTCACCAGAGAGAAGAGATCAGAGCCTGCCCCTCTCCTGACTCTCATGAGAAACCTGAGACCACAATAAGGTTTCCTTTCTCCTTTTCCTGAAAAGTGTATCTGTCTATACATACACATGCACACTGTTCACACACACAAAGATGTGCTGTGCAGTATGTCCTACACAAGAAAAACTAGAAAGAAGATGAATAAAGATACTAACACTCTACTGTTTCTTTAATAGGCACGTTTGTCATTCCTGAAATACTCTCAAATTTTCATAGGCATATTTCTGTGCCAGAAATATTGTTATTATGCCTCATTCCTCCTATAGAGATGATGGGAAGAAAAGCCAATGTTTCATCTCCATATTATGCACAAATTAATTGAGTGTAATAAAACTCTATTGAATCTGGCTAAAAATACCCTGCTTTCAGTTGTCATCCTCAAGTCATATGCTTTTTAGGTTCTCATGCAAGTGCATGAGATTAGTACACACCCCATTTAATCTGATCATGATTGCCTGCTATTTTAATTAACCTTTATTGGCATACGTATATTGCCAAGAAAATATACTTTGAGAAGCCCCATTAATAACACCATTATTTGTTCGTGGGTTTTTTCCAGTTTCACCCATCAAATTCTTTAGACAGATAATAAATCTGTGCAGCCAAGGGTGATTGGTAGGCTGTTTGTTTTGTTATGGTTTTTTAACAACACATTTAAAAGTTAATATTCTGAGAAAAAAGATACTTCAGAAAATAATTTTCTCCCTCCTTAAAGAGAGGAAAACTGAGGCAGAATTTATATGGCTTGTCCCTCTCTGTACAGCAGGTCCAGTCAATGCTGGGCTCAGTCTGGGTGATGTGACAGATAACCCAGATAATTCAAATGTTTAATACCAATAAATAATGATCATACCTTTCCAACTTTACATCCTTCCTTATCTCCTCACCTGATTATGGGTCACACGGGCTAGGGGCAAGGAGATGGTTCAAACCTCTTTTATGTTCTCCCAGGAGCATGACACAATTTGATGCAGTCACTGAAGCACCATGTGGCAATGGAGCATCTATTTCCTTGAGTGACATCTCTACAGCTAATCACCAGTGACCTAAGGCTTGTCACCAGGAACAAGATAAGAACTGAACTTTGGCTGATCAGTTAATCCTTCCTTCTATCCTAAGACAGGCTTCTGTCCTGAGCCTGACCGCATTTTCTAACCCACAAAATGAGTTCCTGAAGGCTGTGGTTTGGTATATTTTCCAAGGGCTTCCAGAAATCATATGCTTTCTTCTTTTCTGCTATTTTTCTTCTCTGGCATTAGACTCTGACTCCATATGTTGCCTCCTTCTACTACACAGTTATTAAAGAAATCTCAGCAGAACGTCCCCCACTCTTAATTGGATCCCTTCCACTTTGGTGGGGAAGACAGAGCACTTTAGATGATATGTGGCTGATTAGTTGTCTCAGAGGAGTTTGAATGAACCATCTTTCCCATCACCTTGCTCTGCATAAGCACAGTCATCTCAGCAAGAGCAACATTTGCTGCTCTGCATCCTCCACGGATTGTTCACTTTAAAGGATTACCCTGCTTTCACTTTTTTATTTATCTTTTTTAAATTCTTATTGACCTAGTAAAATGCCTGTGTTGAATTAAGATTTCGCATTTGCTGCCATTTGAATCATAGACACAACCCCCCATGCGAGTGAAAATCACAGCTCTGGCCTTATGGGCTACTCCTGAAAGTCCTTGTGAATGAGAAATCACAGCACATCATAAATCCTATCCAATATTGAAACTCATGCAGAGATAACAAGGCGAGAATGAGTCCTGTTTGTTCTCAGTTATGCTATCACATTTATGGCTGCTTACCCCTTGAAAAACAAGCAAAATACTTTGTATTTCAACCAGGAAAAGAAGGCATAATTTAAGAGACAGGAATACCACAGCTACCTCTTTAGATTTTCATGGGGTTTTGAGTAATGTTACTTATGAGTCCCTGTAATTTTATTTAGCATCAGACAAGACATGAGGTGAAGTAGTTGGTAGCAAAATTTCAAATGGGAGTCAGAGCAAATTTTTCCCTAAATGCAAATGTATGGAGAATTGGAGATGACATTATGGGAAATGAAGAGGAGAAGGAAGCAGTGAGAGTTAACTTGGGACACTTAATGTTCTAAATTTGAACATTTAGAGTCCTTTGGACACTTAGTGTTCTAAAGTTCTTTTGTCAAAGTTATTTCTGATTCCTTGTTGGTGCTATGAGACAATTCCAATACATACTAATGGAAAAGTATCACTTGGTCCAAAAGAAATTTGAATACCAAATCATCAGAAATCCACAGACAAAGCATGGAATGACCCTAAATATTTTTCCAATACAATCAGGTGCAGTGTGCAATATGATAAGAGGAAAAGTGATGTTATCCTAATTATAAACAATGTTATCCTAGTGACAAACAAGTCTAATAAGTTTGTTAGAATAAACTAAAGTAGCTTTTCCTTCTGCTCACTGTCATGTTTATGGTTAAAGCCATCCTCAGTTATCCTCTGCCTGGTCACCACCCACAGCTTTAGAGAAGCTGTACATGTTTTATTTCACATGCTTCTGTTTGTACAATTAAACATACAGGGGAAAAAAGAAACTACCCATATTAAATCGTTGTCTTTCAGAGGGAATTAATTCACGGGAGTATTGTTATGCATCTTCTGTCCCATAACTGAAGTTTTCCAAGTACAGCCTGTCCCTACCAAAGAGGGAGGTCAGGAAAACACCATGGGATTTATGTGGTTCACTCAGTATGCTGTGGATAGGGAAGTAGATATTCAATAATAACAATTCCTTCTGTCTTCCCCCCTAGAAACTGTGACTATATGATCATAAATTCCTGCTAGACAAAGTGCTAGGAGATGGTTCAAGTGTATGTGGGTATTTCATGAATTCTGCAGCACCAAATAAAAGTAATTGTGTTCTTTCAGAGCAGCTTTTGTGAAGCTTGTAACATCATATATCCCATTTTACAGACAGAGAAAATGGCTTACAGGCAGTGAATCATTTATGAAAGATCAAATAATGTATAAAAATGTTAAACCAGGAGCAGAATCCAGAATGTTGCATTGCCGTATCAGGTTTTGACCACCGGAATATGTATTTGGTATCTGTATATTTGAGTAGGAAGATTATCAAGATCACAGAAGAAGACAAAAGCTCACAAATTGGGTCAGGCATCCAACTTTCTTCTTCAAAAATGTGACTCTGCAGTCTTCCAAAGTTAGAAGAGCCCCAGGTTGCGTATGATGCTGGATCTGAAGCTCTTTATCATGGCACTGCATGAAATTGAGATAATCACCCACACTGCAGTGCTGAGTAAATAGCTTATTGTTGAACTTCTTTCTACATGCTTAATTCCAGCAGAGAAAGCATTTTTCATTAGACAAGGCCAGAAGGACCATTTCTTAACAGCAAGGATGCATCCTGGGTGGACCATTACTCAATTAAAGGATAGATGTTCACTTGCTCCATTCTCTCTGCTTTCTCCTGCCATTAATTGTTGATTTTCTTGCCAAAGACAGATTAAATTTTATGTGTCTGAGGACTGATAGATGGTGATTGTAAAAAAAAAAAAAACCAGTTTCAGAAAAGCTTGCACAGTATCCTGCCTCATGAATAATTATTGGCCCCATAACAGTAGGTTCACAGATAGCAGCCTAAACTTCTCTTTGCTCTATTCTACCCATGACTTTAACAGAGATTTACCGAAGGTCTGTTTTATTTGTCTGCATGCATGTCTCTAATTTATTGTTTAAGTAGAGAAATAGAGAATAGGTCTGAACAACCCATTTTTTAGCAATTACATGTGGAAGGAAAGGGTAGCTCAGTCTAGAAGGAATCATTTCCCTTGCACTAAACAAACACACAAAATACCCTTATTTAATTAACATTCAGTAATATTATACAAACCGAGAATCAGAATATTCAGCAATTCAGGTTGATTTTCTTCAATATTGTTGTATATATTATTCAATGTTATTTTATTATTATTATTATTATACACAATAGGATAGCAACTGATACATGAGAAAATCCTTAACAAGGGTCTTTTCTCAGAGAAATAAAGATATTTCTATATATACATAGATATTTACACACAGACATACAAATATATACATATTTTTATATATACAAAACAAAACATAAAGCAGCCAGGAGTAATTCAGGCAGAGATGAGATGAGAACTCAGCAGCTAAGCAGGACCACAGAGATGAGATTAGATCTCAGCAGCTAAGCAGGACCAGCTCCCATGAATAATTGGACTGGGCACAAAACTAAAGTTGTGTAGCCTTGGGCAAGGCATGATTGCAGCTTTCAGGGAATCCACCACTGGAAACCCACTGCTGTGTTGACTTGCACAGCAGATGCTTGTCAGAAGCGTTAAGGTGGGACAAAACCATTCCATAGTTCTATTACTGTGTGTTACAGGAAAGAAGGCACTGACACACTGAAACTGCAATCTCATTCCTACCAGTGGCCTTGTGTGGTTGATGGAGGGGCTGTTGGATGGCATCAGGAGCCAAGCAGGGATCCCCCCTTTCTGGAAGCCCCCACAGATGGGGTGCTGAGCAGAAACTTGCCCATTGCCACATTCTGAGTCACTGCCCAGGCTGGGATGGGAGCCTGGGGCCGAGTTCACTCTAAAAGTCTGCATGAGACCTTTGGCTAATTCCACAGTGCAGCGTTCAGTTCAGTTCAGGATTGTTCAAAGAACTGATTTTAGTTCAAATACCACAGAGAGGGGCAGGGGTGGCACAGAAAGAAATTACTGTTTTTCATATTTTCCATGCATGCTCATGAATTATTTTAATTAAATCCAGATAAACTCCCAAACACAAGTGTTTTGCTTCAAAACCTTTCATTTCAGAAGTGGTGACATGAATCCGTTTGATTCTCTCATCTCCTCCCCTTCCCCTGCTACCAAGCTGAAACAATTAGATTAATTCAGCATGAATTTGTGATTAGTTTTGCTAATTCTGAAGCTGCATGACTTTTTTTTTTCTTTTTTTTTACAAAAAGCTTTTCATCTGTTCCCCAATTTCTGTTGCAGAGCTGTGGGATGGTAAAGCACACCCCACAGGTGCACAATTTATTATGAAATGCTGGATCAGCAAGACAAGAAAAAACATAATAGACCAACATATTGGCCTGGATATGTATGAATTGACAAAGCAGTACCTGCTCATTGAAACAGCACAAATATTGAAATATTTTCCTGCAGCCACAACTTGGCCATGGCTGATATGGAAGACTTGGGGCATCACGTTAAACTTATCAGAGGTGGCTTCAAGGTAATAACTTTCCATAGGTATCATATTGTCTACATGTCATAACAATGTGAAATGTTTCTTTGTTAGGAAGTTATTGGTATTCTTGACTTAACAGAGTTCTGTATCTTTTTATTTGACCTTAAGCTGATGCCAAACTCTAAAAAATCCTCCTTTATACTAAAGTCAACACGGTTACCACATCAGAACATACAGCCTGTGACACAATCACCCCTCCCTTAGACCACCACATCCAGTGGCCTCATAAAATGTTTTCTTGATCTCCATTCTTCCAACCTCAAAAAAAATTAGGCAATTAAAAGATAAGGCCTCCAGACTACAAAAATTGAGGCATACAACAGGTATCACTCATAACTTCTCATTTCCCACCAAAAAAATATTGACATCTGTAGCAATATCATCAGTTAAAGCAGTACAGATAGACATTCTTATCCACAAATACCAGGATGTGATAAAGGAGGGAAGGGATGACCCACACCTTGGAGCCCACTGGGAGAGACGTCTTTTCTCTCCTTAGAGTTATCCTGACCTGTAGGAGACTGGGGAGCAACTGGGCAAAGGGAGAGCTGGGAAGTGAGCTGTTAATGCTGCACTGTGGGCAGTTCAAATTCACCTTTTAATTAACAATAGACAACAACCTTCAGTGGCTGAGAATTATAATAATAGCAGAAAAAATCCTCCTGATCGTGGCAAGCAGGGCAAGTCGATCAGTTCAGCTACGAGTGTGGAATTCTGGACCGGCATTGCAAAAACAAAGAACTGGTTTCCACTGCCAGGCACTCTGGGGAATCCATTTTCAGGGCAGTGCTATGACACCCCAAGTCCTTGTTGGTTTCTCTGTGTTTCTGCTGTCTCGGAGATTTCAGCTCTAGAGGTCAGGAAACTGAAATACAGAAAGGAATTATGTGTCCAAGGTTACAAGGCAGGCTGTGGCAGGAACAGGAAGAGAAACTGTGGATGGCAAGGCACACCACCTTTTCTAATTAACAGACCAAAATATCATTTCATTCCCCATCTTCTTCTAAGGTGTCTAAGCAATTATAGAGCCAATTCAAAGTTTCTTTGTTTTCTTTTTCTGAATTTAAAAGAAAAGACAATTTTGCTTAGATGTCATTTTTAGTTAAAGAAAATACTTTGAATTTCTTTTATTCAAAAGGTAAGGAGGAATCAAAACAGTTCCATTTAATTTCTGCTGTAATTTTGCTCACTTACTGCAGAAAAGCAGTTTATCAAGTTGATGTGGAAGGAATTTATAAACCTAATTGCTGTCCTTGAAATAAAAAAAAATGTCACCTAGAAATTAAACAGAAAGAATAGATCTGAGTTCTTAAAATTGTGCAGAAGCTTGATATATAATGGAAAATAATTAATTGCTTCTAGATTCCAGGAATGGTGCTCCCACTTTTCCATGGAAATATGAGTATGTCATCCAAGTGTAATCAAAGCTAGCTGGTTTTGTAAATGACTAACAGGAACAGAAGCAGAACTAGGATTTTTTCAATCTCACACTAATACTTCAGTGAGACACTGAAGTGCTCTGCCCTATCAAAGCTAATACTGCCCCAGAAATTATATAAATGCAATTATACGATACAGCTCTCATTTCATTACATTAATATAAGATCAATACATCAGCACAAAAGTAAAAGAGCGTGCCATCTGAAGTGGGCGGCCTCAAATTAGCACAGTGGGACAGGAAACACAAATTGCACAATGTATTTATGGCACCTGAATAATGTTTAACACTCCTCTGGCAGGGGACGATCGACTGAGCAGGGACGCACAAAATACACTGGTTGATCAGAACCCTCATTAGCTGCAAACTGAAGTGCAGGGGGATGGAAATCAATAGCACCTCAGCACCAGGAGGAAGGCAGAGAACCTTCATCTGCAAATCCTCGTTCATGGCAATTGAGGTTTCTCATGCAGCAGGTCCTCCCTATTCAAGGAAAGGGGACACATCACAGTAAAGATTTATAGGGTGAGATCCACAATGAAGCTTTCGCTCTGGTTTTAGCCAGGATGAAGAGTGTTGAGTCTCGAGTAATGATTAAAGCAAACTGAGCAGGTTATATCATATGGACAGTTCATTTTCCCCTTATTAAATGGAAAGAACGAGATGTATAAAGGACCAGAAGATTTAAGGGACAAAACTGGTCAATCAGTTGATATGGACTTGCCTGGGCAGGTGTAAATGAGAAACATTAGCAGGAAAAGATGGGCACATTTCCATGGAGACATCTTGCTCTGCTCGTACATACAAATGGGATTTCTAAAGACTGACAACTGTAAAATTGTCAAGGACAAAAACCCCTAAATATTTCAGAAAAGTGCTCCACGCTGCTACAAGGGGACTCCAGTGTATGACTGATCTCTCTGTGCCTGGACTGTTAGCAGGGACAAATACCTATAATGAAATAAATTATTTATTCTAGACCTTGGGGTAGGTGGGGAGGGGAACTGTAGTCATCAGGTTTCACTTTAAGGACTGTATCTGGCAGAGTGGTGTTTATGAAGATTTCATCACAATATTTTGGGATGTGGTAACTCTAAAATAAAAGTAAATTCCTTTTGAGAATGAGAGCAAAAATTCTCTTTTTTTGGTCAATGCTTAGCAAAAATTTAAAAGAAAAGGGAATTCCTCCTTTCTAATTCTCAAAGTTGGTATTTGATACATGAATCTGACTCTTTTGTTCCATTTAGGAACACAGAAAAGACATCACCTTTATCTTTTATACAAGTCAAAACCTCTTTTTTAGTCAACTCAGAAACATGTACCTGGAAAACAAACTGATCTGTGTTTACAGGGTGATTAACTTTGATCTTTCAGAATAATAAAATATTCCAGAAAAGGATAATCTTATGTCTTTTTTTTTCTCCATCTATTGAGAAGTTTATAATGAATGGGAAGAATTCACAAAGCATACAATGAATTTTGTGTTGCCACCTCCTTCACTTTCCATCCTCAAGAATCTGCTATAGACTAGAAAAGAAGACTCATGATAGAAATTAATGCCATCTTTGTGCTGCTTTGAAGCACAGAGAGTTTATCACTAGATTTTGCATTAAATTCTGAGCCTCTGTATGGAAAACTGCAGAAGAGCCAACATTTCTTTTGACTTATCACTGACCCACAGTGAGTAAGAATTAGAATTGCAGAATTAGAGGTAAAATGACTTAACATCTGCTTGAAATGCCTTGTACTTCAGAGACCAATGCTTGCCCTGTATCATGTTTTTACTCTGGATTAGGGGATTTATTGGTTGTATCACTCACTATTTCTTCTTGTGTATTTTAAATAGCACACCACTGAGCAGCTAGTCCTCATTGGAAAACTAGACCATGGTATTACAAAGCTTAATTCTCCCCTCCTGATGCATAATTAAAAGATGATCCATTGATAGTAATCTCAATTTTATTTTAAATAACCTTTTTTTAACTACCTTTGATTTCCAAACTGGGTTGATTTTAATCATTATGCTGGCTTAATATTAATGAAGTGATTGCTCCTAGTTTATTTTACTTCTCAGAGGCCATTTTTGAAGGGAAAGGCAGATATGTCCTTAGAAGTTCTAATATATCTGACACCTCAATTCAAAATCAATCTATATTTTTTATTTCACTTAGAATACTCCCAAGGTCATATTTTCAATATTTAGGGTAGATGCTATCTTTCCCCTTACACTAAGAAGTTCTCACTTTGGGGGCACCCTAAACTCAAATGTACCAAAAGTCATAAGGTATTATAAGAAGTGAGAAAACAAGAGAGTTCATGACTTTCAGACCACAGATACAAATCTGTTATTCTGTTTGCAAATGGACGGCAACACTGGATGCTTAGGGAGTGAGAATAAGAAATTGGGTACCCATCGGATTAATATTCAGTATTATAACACCTAAATTCCAGTCCGTGTAAAAGAATCAATGATAGTTATGTCAATTTTACACGGAAAGTAAACGAAGAACCACCAGAAAACCTTTCTAAGATAGCAAATAGGCAAGAAAAAGCTGAAGAGAAGAGTGTTCTGGCACAAAACAATATTTCATGGAATTATAGAATCATAGAATAGCCCGGATTGGAAGGCACCTTAAAGACCACCCAGTTCCAACCCCCTGCCATGGGCAGGGACACCTTCCACCAGCCCAGGTTGCTTCAAGCTCCATCCAACCTGGCCTTGGACACTTCCAGGGATCCAGGGGCAGCCACAGCTTCTCTGCCCAACCTGTGCCAGGGCCTGCCCACCCTCACAGGGAAGGATTTCTTCCTCAAAATCCAATCTAACCCTACTCTCAGTTTGAAGTCATTCCTCCTTGTCCTGTCACTCCATGCTCTTTTTGATCAGGACGTGTCATTTCCATTCACTGAAGATCCAACGCTCTCAGCGTTTCTGAACGATGCCTACGATGCTTACGTCAAAATCCAAGCTGGGACATGGAAGTATCTTTAGTTTCCAAGGAATCACAGAATGGATACCTGACTTCCTTTGAGGATATAACCTTCCTGCTTTTTCCAAGATCAAGGTCTGTAAGAATGTCAAAAAGATCAGATGAGAAATCACATGCCTTGCTAAAATAAATATTATACTACAATATATTATCCTATACTAATTCATCACAAGCTGCCAAAAAAAAGGGACAGTTTCAGATTGCAGAAACAATATCTTTGTTCTCTGATTTTTGAAACTGAACAACAGCTTGATAATATAACTGGAAGCTGGAAGAAAAAAGATTTAATGCAAATTCTGTGTTAGTTTTGCATGAGATGGAAATGTTCTGGCAAAAAAAAAAAAAGGTGTCTGATATTGTAACACAATAAGTAGTTTCTCATTTTGAATACTTTTGGCAACACTTGTAATCCCTGATACGAAAATATTTGTTAGAAATCTTAGCATCCCATCAGAATATTTGTCGGTGTGAAGCTCAGAGTGTGAGTATTTTTGACTGGCTGATTTTTGTGTTATACAGAACTGTGAAAATGAAAAGATCCACTCATGTTTCTGAGACAGAGAGGATCTGAGGGCTCCTCCTTTCACAGATGCTTTGCAAGAGAAGCAATAGAACTTTCACTTTTGTGTTGTGGGGAATCATTCAAAAAAATCCACTTAATTGCCTCACAAAATGCACTATTTATTCTTCATTTTCTTGATGGGAGGGGATGCATTCTTGCCCAAATAATGCTGTTGCATTTGCAAAAAGTGATTTTTTTCTTCCTTCAACTACAAAGATGCTTTTATTGTTATGTCTCTGTTTGGCTTTGGACATTTATAACCTCTCGACACCAACATAAGAATAAAATAAAAATATTAAGGGAAATTTTTGATAAAGTTGGCTATAAATTTCTGGCCAGGGTTCTAATGGGATAATTGAAGTTTAGATTAATTTAGATCTTATGAATTAATGATGAACTGTTTAATTAAAATCAATTTTTCGATGCCTTTGAGAAGTTTAAATGCGAGTTTTTAACCCAACAATGCCATTTCTCTATCTTCACATATTTTTGTCTCAATTTTTATTTGAGTAAAAAGTATTAGACTTTTTCCAAAATAAATCTCTTCAAATGACCTCAGAAAATGCTTATTTAAAGATCAATATTCTGCTTAAATAAGTTAATCTAAAATTAAAAAAAAACCCACATAATCAGTCAGTTAAATTAACTTTATAAAAATCTGTTACCAACACAGTTCCAGCTGCTCTTCAGTAGTTTCACACTAAACTTTTTCTATTTTTTCAGAAAAAAAGAAAAATCCAAAAGATCAAGATTTGTTTTCTTAATTTAGACACATCCCAATATGTAAAGATTAAATGATTTGACAGAAAATGTGCAAGGAAAGGGATTGAGACTTTGAGTAAAAAAAAAAGTCTTATATTTTCCCTTTAATAGGTATAATTTAAAATGTCAGATTCAAGAGAGTATGTATGCATAATGTAAGTTCATTAAAACATGTACATGCTCAAGTTTGGTCCAAATGCTGGTGAAATTTATTCTCAAATTTTAAATTAGATTATATTTAGTCAAGGATGTCTGTAAGTCCCGTTATTAATCACACAGCTTCCCGGAACAGGGAGATCTCACAATTCAGAGCATGGGCACAAAATATGGGGAAGGTCATTTTTCTTCCAGTGACTACTTTGTGCCTATGGGGTTTTCATCTATTCCTGCAGCATTCCCACTGATTTTGAGCACTTTATCCGTGAGGAAGATCTACACAAAGGTCTGTAGTTTCAAGACCATTCCCTGGGGAGAGATTTCCCATGAGATGTTCCAGACTCAGCTGAAATCTGTAGGTCACAACCACACTCTCTAGTCTATTGTCACATCCAGAAAGCTTCTTTTTGGTGACTACAGGAAGATTTATCCACGCTCAGCTCCTGTGCCAGACCTCCTTCTATCCAGCAGGGATGTACACTGGGCACACTCTAGGATGGGGGAGGAGATCCATCCCTTACCTGACCATACAAATCTCCACTTATGACCAACCCAGGGCCATTTGTGGTGAAAACAATTAAAATTTGTCTGCAGCATCAAACCAATAACACAGCAACAAAGATTTATGAAGACAAAGGCAAGAGATATGTGGGGAGGGGGCAGGAGAAAAGTGAAAGAACTAAGGATGTTTAACCTAATTATCCTCAGATCAAATCTCTGTCCCTCTTTGTGTCTGCCTGATGGACTGGTGACATTTGCTTTCCTCTCCTGCCCACTGACATGTTCCCTTGCCCATTCCCTGCGCTCAGGTTGCTATATCAGGAAACAGGATTTTCTTGGCAAAGTGTTCTGGGGTTTATATTCAATCCTTTTCTTAAATCTCCCTGAGGTTCCATTTAGATTAAAATCCTCCTTTCACCCACCAAACACTATTGATCCTTAATTTATTTAGGAGGCAGTTTCAGCACTCCTTCTTCCAGATATTGACTGTCCTTACTGCCTTGGAAATGCTAATGGCCCTTTGGAAAAATAGGTGCTATCTCTTCCACTTGAGTGGGCATTAGAAAAGTATTAACAGCTCTCCCCCACTTGGGTAGACAATGAGTAAATCTCTTTGGGAAGCTTTTTCTATACACTGAACCTTGTATTTCATATTAAGGTGCAAACTCCTAAAGATTCATCAACAGAATTGATGCTTGTAGCTCATTAGAGGGTGTTGGCTGAGAGAAGTGAAAGCAAAAAGATGAAAGTAGGTCTTAGTAAAGTTGACTAAACAGTTTTCTTCAGGAAAATAAAAGAAGCCAGGTCTCTCAGCTCTCTGTATCTGTTACAACCTCAATGTCAGCATTAGCTGTTGGAGGTGTCTTCTCAGACTCTATCCTAAAAAAAGTGTTCATGAGAGAACTATAACACCTGCATGTTCTGTCAGAGATCTTAATTACATCCCTCTTCCACAATTGCAAAAGACTATCTCTCATGTGTCATCTGGTGGAATGCTAGTCACCCATTTAACAGCATTTCTAAACCCAGAAATACTCCTACAAACAATCTCAAAGAACAATCAGAAACTTAAATTCCATCACAGTTGACAGCAAGTGACTGTCCAGCTGTATTACCCTGGAAACATTTAAAGGAGGGGAAAAGTGTGTTCTTCAGCTGTTGGAGAGAGGAAACGGGGCACTTCAAAAAAAATCTAAACAAAACAGCTCTGCAGAATGCTCTGTCCACACACTTATGTGCCCCTTTTTCCACATCAGTGCCTGTGTTCTCGTTAATTAATGTTAATGAGCTAACCTCACACAATCTCAGTGATGCAACAAATGTATCTGGCCATCTTTTCTGGCTTCTCTGTATGTATATATATATACACATATATATATATATATATATATGGCTTCTCTGTATTTATATTTTTATATATATGCCTGGGAGAACAGGCACCCTGACCTTTAAAAAATCCATCACGAAAATTTCCTCGCTGTTTTCACTTTGCCTTAAATGAAGGGCAACTACTCTCCGTGAAAAACTCTGCTGGATAATTACATTTGCTACAAAAGAATGTTTGTTCGCAGCTATTGTTCTCTGTGTTTATTCAAATAAATCAGGGCTAATGGAGTCACCTCTCAGAGTGAATTCATCTGTTGGCAAAGTATTTTGTCTCCAGTTTAGACTACAACTAAACAAAGACGTGGACTTCAAGGCATAAAAGCAATATGGATAGAGTCTCTGACACCAAAAACCATTATCAAGGTAATAGGTATCATGGCCCATTACTTTTAATGTATTTATTAGTTACAATTATTGCAGCCTTTGCATAATAATTTTGGAGAGTAATAAATGTGCTAACATTTGGCTTGCAAAAGTAAAGCATTCATTTCTGATTGTTACTGTTTGCTGATCAAGTCCTTGACAGAAACTGCCTTCCTTTAACCCACACATCCTCTGACTGTCCCAGACTGTTCTCCAGAAGGAAGAAGATGAATTATTTCTTATATGTATAGTGCCTCCTTCTCTACATACACCCAAAGAAAAGTCTTATCTTGCAGCACAGAGAAAATTGGACATAAATAAGAAAACTTGATTCTATTTTCCCTCCATACCTTTGTATTTGTTACAGATACAGGCCAATACCTAGAAGATCTCTTTCTACTCATTTCAGATCACCCATTTTTGATTCAGTTTTCCCATTAAAACAGTTGTGAGTGCTGACTCACTCATCTCAGTGACTGAGTGAGGGGTTATACTTACATTCCAAATTTGCTATGTCAAATATGAAAGCAGCAGACAGAAATTCCACATATTTGTGCAAGAAATGTACAAGAAGAAAAAAACCTACCTGTCCTGCAGCTTCTGGTCCACCTAGCTCATCTTGGACTTGATGATCTTAAAGGTCTTTTCCAGTCTTAATGATTCTATCTTCCTGATTAACAACCAATTTTACATGCAAAGAAGAAAAACAACAACCAAACTCCCAAATTCCAATAGTCTGATATTTTGCCAGCAATTAATAAAAGGTACCTGATCCAAGGAGCCCTTGGTCATGTTCAGCACCATTTTGAGGTAGAGCAGGAACAGGATCCAAACCCATGGAAAAGAGGTGAGAAGGGGCATTGACAGGGGCTTTGAGCCCTGGCTGTAGAGCCCTTCGGAGGAGACTGAGGTTTTCACCACTGGGATTTAACAGCTGTTGGTTGGACCTTGTTTGAGGGAAAAAAGGTGCTGAGCTCATGCTCAGGCTGGAGAAGTGACACAGTGCTCCCCACTCCAAACCCCAGCCCTCAAACCCTCTGAGCTGGGAGATGTGCTGCCAGCAGAGCTGTGACTCACCTGCCTCCCTGCATCATAAAATATCCTTGGACTTCCACTTAAATCAAAGGTGCTCTGGAGAGCCAAGAGGATAGAGGAACAGTGCTCTGCAAAACCCAAATGTGATTTATTGGTTCAGACAGAAAAGATTCATCACCTTGAAAGGAGTGAGTGCAAGTAGAAGGAGCTTCTACCATGCCCAGACAGGAGCAGTCACCTGTGAATATCCCAGCCATGGCATCAGAAATATGACAGACCAGCACCCAGGGCCAGCAGAATAATGGAGATATCTCACCATGGAATGATTAGTCACAACCTGAGCCCCAGGACACGTCAGTTTAAGATAAGAACAGCAACAAGAGAGGGAAGCACCAAGCTGTTTGAACTCCAGAGGTGGTTGCACATGGGAGGAGAATTAGAAGGGGAGATGCTGCAGGGGCTTGGCCAAAATTATTGTAGTGCAAAACAGCCTTTCCATGGCCTCTGTTCCCAGATTTCTCACTCTTACCATACAAAAGTATTTCAAAAATAATAGGGTGAGGACTCAACATAGGTGGGAAAAATTAGGAGTTAAATGATTTTAAGGTAAAGTTTTTAGAAATTGTCTGTTCTGTAGATGTGCAGCTTTAAGACACTGACAAGGCAGAAAACTCCAAATAGGACACGCCAGCTGTAGCCTTGATCTTATAGCTACAGGCTGCTGTTTTGCCCCCAAACACATAATTTAATCCCAGATCTTAAAATTTAAACCTTAATGGGCTTTCCCACTGGATGCTTGTGTAGCTTTGAAGACTTTTTTTTTTTTTAACTGTAAATTGAAGGATAAAGGTGATGCCCTATATCACATGGATTCTGAGGATACCTGCAATAAAAATTACAAATGAAATCACGTAGTACAACAATGTATTCCAAGCAAGAATAATTTAAGAAGGTATTTTTCAAACTCTCTGTTGCATTTCCAGCAGAAGCAGACATTATTCTTCAGACTCCAGGTAAGATACTGAATTCCAGAAATGAAGAGGCAATCTGCAGTCCCACACTGAGCAAAGAGCCTGGGCTGCAGCGTGCAGGAGGGACTTAAGAAGAACATCCAGTACAGCTGATGACAAAATGTTTGTTGTTGCCTCCCTGGAAGTTGTAGAAAATCAATATACCCATCAGTGCCAAGTCTGCTGGCTCTAACAGGCACAGCTTTGCTGCAGGCTTGGATTTCTTCTGTTCAGCCTGAGCAGGGAGGGAAGTGTTTTGTGTGTGTGTGTGTGTGTGTGTGTGTGTGAGTGAGAGAGAGGGATGTGCAGTGAGCTGGAAACCAATTAAACTGTGGTGTTAGATAGGTGACAAAAAGGGCTCTGTAAAAACAGGATAGTGCCAGAAGCTGGAGTTTATAAAGCACCTGGTATCCAGTGAATAATAATAACATTAAGCATGTTCTGAACTAATTTGTTTTGTAGAGAGAACTGGAGTAAGGAAAGAAAAGCTTAAACAAAATGCCAAGTTCAGGCAACATACCTGGGGGAAAAGATGAAAGAATTATGTTTAAAAATGCTGTTTAAAAAATCTGATGTTTTAAAATATGCCCAATAGTACAAAAGAGCAGTTAATAATGAAAGGCTTGGGGACTACCAATACTGACTGCCAGACCTCATATAAAATAACCCTAAAATATGAAGTGCTTGTGGTAAGGACTCTCATTGAGGGGAAGGGAAGGAGGTGGGAGGAAAGTATGAGTCACTACAACCAATTCTCCAAATCTCTTGCATTTATCATCAGTATCCTTGCAGGATACACTGATCCTCAAAAGATACTGATCCTAAGAGATACTGACTCTCAAAAGCCAGAGTGGCCCATGGGCTACAGTTGGCATAGACTTCCAGCTGAGCTCTTTGGGCTGCTGCACTTCGTTTCACATCCCCCTATTCAGGGAGGGAACTGCAAATCCTGCTGTCTCCTGGCTGGTGATGTGGAAGGCAACAGAGACATTAAGACAGAGTTCAGATGGAAATGGCCACGGTCCCTCTGCCTGAGGCAACAGCTTGGACTGTCCACCCTGGGAGCCCAATGACCAACAGAGACACCAGTGGAGAGTCACCTCCAGAGGCCAAATGAGAATATAGGATAACCAACTCATCCTGCTTTTTATATACCTCCCTCTGTCCTTTGTGCAGCTTCTGCTCTCTGAGTTTGCTCTAATCTTTATGTCCCCTTCCCCAGCTGTAGCCCAGTCTCCACCAGGAGAGCTGCAGCATCACACTCAGAGAGAACTTTGCCTCTCAGACCACTAAACCCGTCAGCGGTATAGCTGGGTCAGGCATGTCCACCACTTAATTTTCTAAAGAATAAATAAAACAGGACTCCTGATACTGCTCCAGCCTTACAGGATGAGGAGAATGGAGGAAGAAAGCTTTCCTTAACATGTTCAATCCTCACCCACAGCTCTTGAAAACTGTCAGGATTGCTCACAGCTTCCAGCTCTGACCTGCTTCTGGCGAGAGGCTGAATTAAAAACTGAACCAGCACAGCCTCCCCAAACAAGTTGCAGGTCTTAAAAAAAACCCTCAAAAAACCACTAAAACATTTGCACAGCCACATTTCCATATCTGGGCAGAACATACAGAGCTGTGTACACAAGGGAATCTCTGGCAATCACTGGAGTGAAGATTTTTTTGCCATTAGAAGAATTATTTGGAAGCAAAGCCACATTTATACACATGCACACACTGAAATGAAAGCAAGAATGAGTTCTTTGTATAGGAAGTAAATGGAGGAGTAAGCAAACCAGTTGGACACTGCTGTTTTATATATATAGCCAGACTAATTAGCATTGTTTGAACAAAGAAATAGGAAAAGATAAGTCAGTATCCTTAATTAGCATTCTGCATGGAATCACAAAGACAATTGCAGTAGGTTGACACTGGTCATTTTGAAACACAGGGAGAGGATAAAAACTGCTTGCTCTGAACATCCAATTTTACCTGCTGCAATCTCATTATTTTCTACAGAATTGCACTGTCAAAGAAATAGAGTTAAACACTGAATTAAGCCCAAAGCTATTGGCAAAATCAGGTGAAATTGTACACAATATTGAAGCATTACCCTCTTTCATAAATATCAACAAACTTTTGAGACTTTTTAGCAGATTTCCTTCCTTCTTTCCTTTCTTTTCCTTCTTTCTTTTCTTTCTTTCTTTCTTTTTCCCTTCCCTTCCCTTCCCAAACCTTCCCAAACCTTCTCTTCCCTAACCTTCCCAAACCTTCCCTTCCCAAACCTTCCCTTCCCTTCCCAAACCTTCTTTCCATTGTTTTTTTCTTTTTATAGCTTCTGTGTTCACAGACCTGACAGGATCAGCTCCTGATGCTGCTTTGAAATCAAAGCTCCACTGATTTTTATTGGTGCTCTTCTAGTATTGATACCTTTCACCTGCTGTGTGAGGCAAATCACTGCCACTGGAATCAAGCAGATAAAAACCTAAATCCCTCAAACACAGAGAAATTAAAAAGAGAAATGGCCTGTACCATTCCAGTATGAGTGAAATGAGAATCAGGTGTCCAGGTTTAAATTTGGAGCACTTGCAATCAATAAAGGTGTTTCAGATCTGTGCCCGCATGAGAGCAGCATTGCTTTATCAGATGCTCTGAGCACAGGCTTAAAGAATTGCCATATTCATAGGTCTTCATGTGGTTTCACTGGATGAGCCTCCACATAATACTGAACAGAAGCAATTAAAAGTGGCAATGGCAGGTTATAACTGCAAAACACCTTTGGAAGTTCTTGTCTTTTCAGGATATCTCAGTAATAATGTTCCCATTGGGCTATCCATTTAGATATCCTTTATGGATTAAAGGTATAAACGATCCCATTTCACTCCCACAGGTTTGAGAGCTGAATAGCTGACTGTCATATTCCTTTGAATGTCTCAGCTTTAATGTGCAAGTATAGGAAGAGAGAAAAAAAAATTTCCTTCTAACTATAACAGAGATCCAGTTGGCAGCTCACCATTCAGCATCTCTCAGCAACAAAGATGGAACAAGATAGGATTTCACCAAATTTATTATAATGGTAGAATTATTGGAATAAGTCTACCTGAACACCTGAAGGGACTGATGGAGTATAAATACCATTTCTATTAAGAAGCAGATATGAGTCAAGCTCACCTACCAGCCGAAAAACTCTCACATCTGTCTGGGATTTAGCTAGGCTTGGTTATCTCCTATTACAGTCAGTATTATTTCTCCTTGCATGACATAAAGGCTTTATTTTCCTTTTTTTTCTTTTCATAGTATGTAGGTTATTTTTTATGGGTTGTAAGGAATAATGCCATCATCTCTCTGTGGGAAAAAAGGCATAATTTATGCAATTTGACTGATCATTGCTTCAATATGGTTCCTCTAGACTGCTGTAAGAGGCTGCCAAATTGCTGTTCCCACATCAGCCCCATTTTGCATGAAGGGTAACACAAGAAAAAAATTCAGTGGGGCTTCTCTTTAGCTGTACAATGTTCTTTCTTACCCACTATTAGTTAAATAATTAATTTAATAAAATACCACGAAGCACAGCAGAGTAGAATGGGGGAGAACTAATTTTGAAAAGAAGTTCCTTTTTGAGACTGTTTCAATGCTAAGAGAATCTAAAGATCCAATGCACAAAAGCTGTTTAAAATGTTTTCTGGAGAGTTAACCCCAAGGTCTCAAGAACTCATTGATGACTGAACGTTTCTCCTGAGTACCAAAACAAAACAAAATCAAAAACAAAACAGAAAAGGAGCTCTGTTGCAGTCTGTTGTCGAAAAATCATTGAATGAAAATTGACAAGACTGCTTGAGATAATTCTTAAATCTTCTCTATGTTTCTGCTCTCCAGGAGACTCAAATCCTGCAGAAAAAAAATGACTTCTGTATTCCCAAATGTATCACTGCCTCCAAAATATATCAGAATATAATCTGGCAAATTGTGGCCATTTTCCAAGGCATCTCAGATCATGCCAGCATTGTTTATATCCCAGCAGTCTGTCTGCTGTACTCATGATTTCACAAGATCTAGGTAGTTGGTTATAGGACTAGAACCCACGAGAAACAGTTTCTTTAAAGACATCTCCCAATTAAGAACTTAATTTGAGTTCTGTTATGAAATTATTAATCCATCTAATCTTCTTTGTTCGTTCTATGTATGAAAAGTTTCTTTTATTCAAATGTCAGACAGTCATATGTCAAATGCTTTGAGAAAATCAAAGTTTCTCTTTCACAAACAGATCTTTTTGGCTAGACCTGAAATTCTGTCAAATAAAATATGGTCTTGTTTTACCCAAACTTCTTTGAAGCTCTGCTCACATTAATCTCATAGGGTTTTTTTTCCTTCTAGTCCTTTGCTGATGGTGTCTCCTTCAATATCTTACCAATTATATTACTCTGTCTAGAGTAAATCAACACCTTGGTGCAATATATTTCCCCATTTAATTTGTCTAATCCTTTTTCAACACTGAAATTAGTAATATTACAAACTCTGAAATCTAGACCTGCTTAGTAGCAAACATTTATGATTCAGAAGGTCCTTTGTCTAACTCCTTTAACTCTTATGATATATTACTTTGGTTTGTTAATTTATTAGGATTTGCAAGTTTTCTTTCCATCTTCTAGAGGAGGAAAGCTCCATCATCTCTTACAGAAGGGACAAGCCCCCTGTTCTCACAAGGGACAAGGGACCTGCAGCCTGTTTTTCATTCTCACACTGTTTAGGGTGGTATCAGTAGGTGCCTGTCATTAATGACCCACTCTACCTCCCTAAGCAGTGACATCTGCTTTCCCACTTCCACTCTCAAGCTTTGCCTGGACAAAACAACAACCTCTCTCTGCCCTTGCCACCACCACTGGCAGTTCCTTTGCACCTCACATGAGCTGCTGCCTCACCTTCTGCATCATCAGCCGTCCCTTCTTCTTTTCTTCACACAAGTCCTCCCTTTCCTATGATCCCCACCCTGGGGGAGGGCAAATCTGGTTTTAAGATGTCCTGTATCACAGGGTTTTAGTGTCAATGCCTGTTGGAGATCCCCACCTCCTTTGGTTTCATTTAGAGCATTCCCACATTTTGTTGTTGGCCACAAATTCTTTGCACAAAACAAACCTGCCCAGGCAATAATCATGGGTTAGTTGCAGGGGGTTTGTGCTTTAAATTAGTGATTAAATTTTTACTGAGAATATAAAATTTTCCCTTGCTACAGACTTTGCTGTATTACTGATGTTTTGAGAACTAAGAGGGTTTTGTTGCTATGTCAAATTAATATTCCTCAGCTAAAATTTCTCAGTGTAACACAGTTTTTGTGGTAGTTTAGGTCATTCTTTAGAAAGATTAGGTGGTCTATAATAAAGTTGTGCACAGCAATTTTATTGCATACGACTTTGATGAATTAGTATTTAGAACCCTGCAACTCTCAGTGGTCTGCAATTATGAGCATCTAATATTGACCCCAGCATTTCTCCTTGCATTCTGATGCTTAAGAACCACCAGCTCCCTCAGATTTCCTTTCTGAGTATTGTGTTGGCACCAATGCATTCAGGCTTGTTCTTAACAGGCAATTTGGGTGTTGACTTTTTCACACATAAAGGATTTCCAGCTCAGATTTTCAGCCTGACGATTCAAACATGACTGGTGTATTTTAGCCTTCCCCCTGCTGATTGTTTAAAGGTCTCATGGCTATGAAAAGATTTATATGAAGGCCACCACATTCATGTAACCTACTCTCCTATAATTGACCTAATATTCTTTGGTCAGAACTATCAGTCTGGTGCCATTAAAACACTCCATTTTGGGATCTCCTGGCTCTTTTACTCCCCATACGGCAGGAGAGTAGGTTTTCTGGGAAATTCATGGATAGCCTGGATATTTTTAACTCCCATCTTTCTACCCAGAGCAGTCAAGCTTTCCAGACTGTGAGGAACAGTGCCAGATGCTGTGTCACTGAATCCAAGACAGATGGAGCCAAAGGTAACCTCAGTTTTCAGTCCAGCAATCCTGCCAATGCATGAGTCGTGGTGTTTGCCTTCACTCCCAAAAGGGAACAAACTGACTTGATATCCTCCCAACTTTATACCAATAACTGCTTCAAGCATTCTCTCCTTTGCGGCCAGTTTGGGATGCTCTGTTAGTCATATCTGTGCTTCATTCTGCTTTGAGCTGGGCTCTTTTGCCCACGCCAGCCTTGAAAGGCCTCTGTGCCAAGAGTGCTCTCCGCATTCCTTCAGTAGCACAACTGTGCCTTCAGAGGGGGAAACAGGCTGTGACTCACTTCAGCATCTGCTGACACCATACGGAGATGGGAATGGAGGGGTGGGTGGGTGGGTGGATGGACAGAGCCAAACAGAGGAGTCTTTCAGTTCCAGCAACAACTTCTGAACATGCCACCTCCCAGCTGAGCCGAGGACCTGACCCATCAGTATGTTACATTCACACTGAAGTTTCAGGACAGAAGAAGAAGATTGTGGGGCTTCTGGCACTCATGATTCTATTGCTTCTGAAGTCTTCCTGGAACTGCTCAGTGGGAAGTTAAAAGAAATTACATTCCTTGTTCTCAGACCTTCCCTTCCCTACCTCTCACATTAGTGTGAACCACCATGCAGGACAAAAAGATAGGGGAACCTGATGCAAAGCAAATAAGTTTTTGCTATTACTAAATTATCCAATCATTTGAAGGCTTTATGAAGAAGGTGGTGGATAATAGTCACTGGAAGGATAATGGGTGGGACTTTCTCCAAGCACGAGAGGAGCCCACCTCAGCTCTAACCAACACAGAGCATCAGTTTCAGAGGATTACTGAAAGCCAAACAAAGCCACTTCCAGTTTAAGAGACTGAAATAAGGACTGGACATCTGTAAGACTGGACATCGGTAACAATACAAAAATTAGGTAGAGCTGTAGCAGTTACTCTTAGTAATTTCTGAGAGGTTTTAAAGACCTACATTTAGTATTAATGCAACTTTGAATATTAGAGATTAGCAGAAGACATAATGTATAGGACAGATTATTACAGTTCCCCCTAATGGGAAATTCTTGCACCTTTTTCTGGGATATCCAGTGCTGTGTTCTGTAGGACTCTGGATTCTGTACTGAACATCTCAGGGTTCAGCATATATTTCCTTACTAACTTACTAACAGATCTCCCCAGCTGTGTAAGAAAGAGCACTGACAGGCTTTAAAAGGGAATTTCTCTATAGCAGGAGAGCGAATTCCTTTATAAGAAAATTTCTCTGTATTCTCTTCCTAGAAGATGCTGCCTTTTAGTAGGGATCAAATCAGTTTTGTTTGTTGTTTTTTTTTCCCAGAAAACCACAGGATAACTGAAAAAGCTGACAGTTGTAGAAATGGGAGGCAATTGAAAAGGATACATGATGGGAAAATTCCTCTAGGATTAATAAATTTAACTCATATAGACATCCCTGGGACTTTAACAGCAAGGGTTGTACAAGGTTCAGCTAAGAATGTTTGCACTGAAGACTTCAGCTCCTCTGACCCAGCCATCCCTGCAAGTGGAATAATTATTAACTTAACTAATAATTGGAGAGGGAAGTTAGAGGATAAATTTCCCCAAAACTGGATGCGAAAATTTATTCCACCCTGCTTCTTGAAGGCCTTTCTTTATTCAGCCATGCCACCATTCTTCTTGCTTCTTCACCTGCATCCTATGAGCATGGAACAGTCACTCACGTTCACAGAACCACAGAATCACAGCATGGTTTGGGTTGGAAGGGACCTTAAAAACCCCCCAGTTCCACCCTTTGCCTTGAGCATGGACACCTTCCACTAGCCCAGGTTGCTCCAAGTCCCTTCCAACCTGGCCTTGAAGACCTTGAACAACTCCCATTCCACCTCCACTTTAAACAAGTACACTCTGTTAACAAATCCTCTAATAAAACCCAGTAGTCCAAATTACAAGCAATGATCACATTTTCCACATCCTAATTCCTTGTGCTGTCTTGGGGTTTGTTCTTTCCTCCAAAAATTTGGAGGAAACTGGATGATTGACATAACCAGTGGTAGCATGAAAGCCTTACACCTATGTTCAAAGATCCAGCATTTCTAACATGGCTAAACTGTACAGAATGGTGAAAACCATGGATAAACAAGCTCCATTTTCCAATTAGGTTTTTAATTAGTCAGAAAGTTGCCTCTTTTCTTAGTAAATTTGGACAAGCTTTTGAAAATGAACAAAATTGGATATTAATTCTAAAAAAAAAAAAAGAGAAATTGCTTTCAGTTATGTACAGATTTGTCTTGTACATTCTTTGCATCTGCTGAAATGTTAAATTTTTAATAAAAAATAACTGCTTGGTCAGAGCTGGGCTTCATTTCCCTTGAGTATAGGCTGTAGGAAACCATTCATGTGTTCTGTTTGAAGCTTTTTACATCATTTGCAGACTTTTTCCTTTTAAGAAACCCGTAACATCCACAGCAAGTGCAAGAAACTGAGTTGGGTAGAAAACATTTCAAAACTTCTGCATTTTGAGCAGCAAAGAAAAATGTCTTTAACGGCTGATACACTGGGCTCATAATTCAAACTGTCCCTCATTACAGACCTAAATTTATCTTCCATCCCACACAAATTTCTGTTCTATCACTTTTTTCTACTCCAAATTATTCACATCAGAAATGTAGGCCCATGAAATGCAAGGGAGCAAAAGTGTTATTTATGCCAAAGAAACCAATCCTACTTCTTATTTCAGCTTTCTGACTGTGGGTTTATTGTGTCCTCCCTCTTGGGGCTAAGTCCCATATGGTATCTCACATTTGCACCCAAGCACATTGAGAATATGGTGTCTCTGCCTCTGAGAGCTTGAATTAATCTACTAGGACTCAGTCACAAAGTACTATAAAGAGCTGGAGGCTTTATTGACTTCAAGCTCTCTGGATGCATTTTTGCCATGTGAATTATTTAAAGTACTTCACGAGCTTCCCTGGGGTCTTTTGAAAAGAAACTCACAATCACCTTCAAATATGCTGTGGCCAGCCCTCTTAAAAAACCTGCTTTCTCTAAACACCCTGAACTGTAGCAGCTTCTTCCCACTTCTGTGAGGGAAGTGGAGTCCAATGGTGAAACTTTTCAGACTACTATATTCTAAATGGCTGGCAATTTTCTTTCTAGGACAATAGATAAAGAATTCTGACAGTTTTAATTGTTCTGATGGGCTGTCTTACTTCTATATAGAAGATTTATCCTCACAGGGAATATGACAAGCAATGATATTTCGGAATGGCACATACATGACTTTATGCAGTCATACAAGTTCAAGAATATTTGTTTTTAGTTAATTTGCATTACATCTATCTAATGAAGCCACTATCATTCAGAACTTATTTTGGAATAATAATAAGATTTTCATTTCAGAGTCTTTTTCAAGAACAGGTTCTCCATGCAAACCAACTCAAAACTATATGGGGCACAGGAATTCATTAAGGAAGAGAATCGAGTCTGATGATTACTCCAAACAATGCTGCTGGGAAATTCGGTTCCCAAAAGCTTTCAGCTGGTGAATCCAAGAGTTAAGGCTGAATATTATCTGTAGGAAACACAACAATTAAAAAGCTAAATCACCAGCAATACGAACATGAATTATGACTCTAATTCTTTTTTCCATCAGACAGCAGTGGAAGTATATTTATTTATTTTTGTTCTGTTCCTGCAAACTGAAACAACATTTTTTTTGTTGTTGTTTATAGTTAGTAAGGAGATCGTGTTGTAACACATCAGCCAATTCAGGACACAGTGAAGAAGCATCATTACTGTGGGTTGGCATCTTTGCTCCTTCCCTTCTCCTCTCCATCACCTGTGATGTCCCCAGCCCCCATTCAGACCCAGGGAGAGCTTCTTCACCTGCCCATATATGCTGGTTAGACTCTGAATAAATAATTTTATTGACTATGCCTGCCCTCTCTTTTTCCCTTTCCCTTTCTCATTTTCAATTTCTGGCTCAGGCAGGGTTTGTTTAATGAGTTCATCCAAGTCTTACCAGGGAAAAGCTGTCTTGGCTCATATTTGTTATGCCCCACTTGCAGTGACAGTCTTAATAAATAATAAGTATTGATAATGGGGACAGCACCATTACCCCAGCACTTTTCTTGAGCTGACAACTGTCACACAAGCCCCGTAACAACATAAGAAACCACTTTATTCTCCAAGCAATCTTGACATTAATTTCTCTAGCAATAAATAATTATCTAAATTATTTGTAAAATTGTCAAGCAGCAACCTGCATTTTCTTTTGCACCTCCCATTTACATGATGAAATTTCCATTTGCAGCACAATATAATATTTAAATTGAAGTGTCTGGGATGCTTGTAAGATGCTACTGTTATCCTGAAGAGAGATCCCTACCTGATGCAATTTAAGACTCCTTTCTCCTTTGAAGTTAATGCTGGATAACACCAGGTGAGGATCCAGCCTACAGTTTCAGTAGGGCTCAAACCCAACAAAATGAGAAACTTACTTACTGTGTCAGAATCAATAGATTTCGTTCTTCCCTTCTGAGAATTCATGGTACAGAAAAGTACAGTTACCTCAAGCAACTGTAGGATAAGGGTAATTTAAGCTCATAAGGAAGGTGGATTTTTGAGGTTCTGAGATTTCATTCAGTTCTATTCTCAGGCTAAAGCTAAATTGCAAAGGCAGAATCAGAAATTCCAAAAGGAAGATCTTGTTTCTTCCTAAATTGAGAAAATCTGGTGTCTCCAGAGAATGAATTAAATTAAATCTTTCAAGAGGAATAAGTTTTCTACTATATATTTACAGTAATTTTCTCACTCTTCTCTTTAATTCAGGTTCTGACTCAGGAAAATAGATAAGCCTGATTCTTACCTCAATGTTGGAATTTTTGTCACAACTGAAGACAAAGAACCCCAATTATTTGGCAGATCAATATTTACTTCAAACAAATAACTTATAGATGGTCAGAATATTTCTAATAATATACTGATTTCCAAAGCAGCATTTTCAGGCTTCTAAAAATCCTTCATAACTATGAAGGAAAATCAATTTCTCCTTTATACATCACAATCAATCAATAGGTAGAAGACTTTTAAGTATGACAATATTGCAGTTTCTTGGACCACTAAGATTGTCAAACCCTGACCAAACAGGTATTAGGACAAAACAAACCAATGCAAAGATATTTCC
>JAWWTY010000123.1:70404997-70481307 GCA_035222235.1 Margarornis squamiger
TTTCTTGGACCACTAAGATTGTCAAACCCTGACCAAACAGGTATTAGGACAAAACAAACCAATGCAAAGATATTTCCGGTTCTAAAATTTTTCTTCCTATTGAACCCTACTTGTATCTTCAGGAATATATGGATTATATTTCTGATTATATATCTGTAACTAGGAAAACTGTCAGGGAAAATCTCTGATTGAAAGCGAAAAAATAAATAAAATTAAAAATAAATCCCCTGGGAGGAGTGGCCCAAAGATCATAAAAGTCACAATACCAAAGCCTTCATGGGGACTCATCAGCCAAAGAAAAAACCCAAAAATTTCCTACCCATGTCCTCAATATCTGCCTCTTTTCCCCAAAAAATCCACCCTCAGACAGCACATCAATATTTCCAACGGGACATCTTGAAGAACAAGATTATTATTATCATTTTCTACTTTTCCCTTGGATCTCCTTCCTAAGTAGAACCTCAGAAATCTTTTATGAGCCTTTTGTTTCCCACAAATAGCCCCTTGCACACAGAGGGGCATTATCTATCACAAAATGATTTGGACCTAAGTTAGAAAGCAACTTTGCTGCTCAGTGGCAGTAAGGAAATTGTGTGTTTCAGACTTATAGGAAAGGAAAAGCAACACTGGCTCTCAACTTATATATCAAAATACCCTAAATGTAATTTTCCTTTGCTGCTGCGTTCTCCCCATTTCATGCCTAAACAAGACACAGGAACAATCTGACCCCTTCTATCATGTTCTGACAGCAGATACAGCAAATTCTGCAGCTGCTTTGGTTTGTGTTTGTTTGAATTGAGGAACAATAAATCCAGATATTTCAACAAATCAGCATGTTAGTTCACTTTCTAAGTAAACAGTAAATCAGTTAATAAATTAAATTCAAACTTCCTTCATCATTGCACCTTAATGAAATCAGGCAAATAAAAATCCTTTCAGGTTACAAAAGTTTAATTTAATAAACAGTGCATTCTTCTATAACTTATTCTAGAGATTCTTGCGTTCATTTATACATTGAGCTTTTATCCCAGCAGTGCTAGTGGAGGTGCCTCATTCCACTCCCTTTTATGGCATATAAAATCACAGCATCACAGAATCACAGAATTGTTTGGGCTGGAAAAGATCCCAAAGATCACTGAGCCCACCCATCCACCCAACACTGCCAGGTTCACCACTAATCCATGTCTCTAATCACCATATCTGCATGGTTTTTGAACACTTCCAGGGACAATATATAATTTACCTGTTTAACTCTCAAATAAAACTTATACTTTGCAAACTCATTGTCTTTGTTTAGCTCTTTAATGAGCTTTCTCTGGACCCACCCAGCTTAATATTGTTGCAAGTGAGACAGTGAGACTGAATCTGATGATAAATTATCATATCAAACTGGGAATGTGACTTTAAACTGGAAAGGCACAAAAAGAAGTGATCAGAAATTAAGAAACCATACTGACAAAGCTAAGGCCTGGATCTCTCAGTAAGAATTCACTATCAAATCACACTGAAAATACCTATTGAGCAGCATATAATCTCATTAACTAGAGGAGAAAATTACACTTAATTCTTATTCTCTGAAGGTATGAGTTACAATAAATCCTACTGATATACTCGTGCAAGGGCCCAGGAGCTGGGATCTATTATAATCTACTTACCCTCTGAGAACCTAGTTTCCTCTTGAAATAATAATTTAAAAAAAAAATAAAAAGCTTAAATACATTGACCTCTAATACATTCAAAATGCTGGAATAAATCAAGTAGCAGAGTTAATAATTGACTCTTTACTAATGTGCTCCTATGAAAGGGAAAAATTCAATACACTCCATGCTACCCTTAATTTGAAGCTCTGTCTAATAGTCCATTCTTCATATTATTCTTCCTGCCCAGATAAACCTTTTTAAACATTTGCAAGAGGGACCAGAGATGGAGTAAGAGTAGAGTTGTAGTTACAGCACAGTGGTCTGAAATGTATATAATTCATGACTTTGTGCCATCTCTCCCACAGCAGACAAACAATATTGTGACAGAAACTAACCCTGGAACTTCATTGCAGCAAGTGTTATAACAAGGCATCACATTTTAAATAGGCAGGACATAAAAAGGGCCAAAGAAATCAAGCCACACTCTGCCCTTTGTAGAGGATGAAGTATGGCATGCACAGACAGGAAAAAAAAATATACAAAAGTCACACTAGAAACTTGAGACAAAGCAGAAAGTGGAGGCAATATGTTCCAGTTGTGAATCAAGGAGTCGAACTAAATAAGCATCCTCCTTCCCTCATCACTTGGGTGGCTGATTTTCTGCACACCAAATGTAAAATGTGCATGCACACAACCATTCCATTCCAGAGCTCCAAGAGGCACTGACAAAACATAATCAAGCTTATCTGTGAAGCAAGGAATTTTCAGCAGAGATAATAAACAGTCAGAAATGCAATACTCTGCCATATTTATTTTATTATTTGTAGCAGAGTAAATGGGACAGAACATTTTTTGGGGGGGTAACTCCCCTTTTGTTAGACACACCATCAGGATGTTTCCCAAGATATTAAGAAAAGAAGGGATCATCTACATCAGTTGTGCAACTGAGTTAAATGTCACAGTGCGTGGAGATGCAGTCCCTATGATATCCTTGTGAATGTAGCCCTGCAACAAGCCATTTGGGCTGCTAACTTTGACATGAAAAACATTTTTAACATGTAAATGTCAGCAGAGGCTCCCACTGCTATATTTCGTTTAGCTGAATAGGAACACAGCATATGTAAAAATCACTATAGATATACTCCGACATATTTATTTTCATATTCCAAGAAAGGCAAAGCGAGGAATTAATTCCCTGCTCCCCATGGGCAGGCAGGGCTTCAGCCATCTCCAGGAATGTTGGGCTCCAGCTCAAGCACTCGTGATAGCAGAGCTTGGTTCCTCAGTTTCTGGTAAAATAATACTTTACGAACATCAGTGCATTACTGCCACAATAATCACTTTATGCTATTAATATTTAAATAACAGAAGCATTTTACCTTCTAGTTTGACTTAAACCTCTTTAAAAGTCAATGTTTTCACAGACTGATCAAATTGTATCATGAATTAAAGTAGATTTCTAACATTAACTAAACATTATTTCCTGAATAGATTTCCAGGCATGTACTGAGTAATTCTGTTCACAACTAGAGCCACTTGCCACTCTAAATAAGCACACCTGAAGACATCAAATTCTTAGTAGATTCATAATCTATGGCAAAGGATCACAACATATTTTATACCACCTGGGTAAAACTGCAACTCTGTTTCACTTGGAGCTAATTAATTATGTCTTACCCTCATTCATGCTGATATTGAGATCCATGCCTTTGGTTCTAATATTACAGGAAGACTTGTAAAATCAATGTGTTTTCAAGTTTAACTGTCCCTCTTCTGAATGAAAGTGGGCACTGTTTTGTGGACAATGCTGGGAAGGTCTGCAGTGAGGGTTTCCTGAACAAAGCACAGAAAAGGTTGGAAAAGCCCTCTGAGATCACAAAGTCCAACCATTCCTGCTGCACTGCCAAGGCCACCATTAAACCAGGTCCCCAAATGCCACTTCTACATGTCTTTTAAATCCCTCCAGGAATAGTGACTTCACCACAGCCCTGGGCAGCCTGTTCCAAAGCCTGACCACCCTTTCAGGGAAGAAACATCCAACCTAAACCCCGATAATCCAACCTCCCCTGGCAAAACTTGAGTCTATTTTCTCTTTCAAGAGCATTGACAGGGATCAGCACCAGGCATGGGGATGGACAAGGCAATCAGGTCTGTGAGTTTAAGGGCTTCAGATTCATGACTACTGATGCCGCCTATTACATCAATGTGAAGGGGCAGAAGAGGGTGGGGAGTAAGGTGACAGTGTTTGGTTTCCTGTGACTGCTGTGTGATCCTGAAGGCACTTTTGCAAAATGTGGTAGCCCCACATGTGCAACAGGAAAGGGGAAGGGAGGAGGTCTCCATCCACACTTTGCTGCTCTGCTAAAGTGGACCCTCAGAAACACAGTGTGAAGGGGTAGGTAATGGATTTCTTCATGTTTTCAAAGCCTTTGGATTCCTGAAGCATCTCTAAAATAAATGTCCCCAAACTCCTTTTTCAGCAGTGCACATAGTCATAGTTTAACCTTCAGGTATTCATCCATGTAAAGTGCTGTTCCCCAACATGGTTCATTGCACTCAGACATTAATTCCCTTTGCCTAACTGAGAATGTCTGCTCCTTATTAAATTAAATCTATACTTATGAGATAGGGTCTTTAGTTTTTGCTTCCCTGATGTCTTTGAGGACTGATAGATAAATGATTTTAATTTGATACATATCACAACTTCCTAGAAGTTTCATTAAAATTCTTTTCTCTGTCTCCTTTTTGTTTTAATATTACATAGGATTCAATTTCCTTTTCTAAATCCTGTGACCTCCAAAATTACTGGGATGAAAAGGGACATTCAAAAAGGCATTGATTTCAGGTGATTTCACATTCATTTGCCTATTTCAACCTAAAAGCTGAAGAAAATCAATGTAGATTCAAGTTTGCTGGGACATTTAACACATTGCACAGAGAGCTTTGCATTGCATCTGCCTCTTGAGACATTTCACATGTCCTAAATCTCTTGTGATTATACCCCAGCCAGCACCCAAGCACCACACACTCACTCCTTGCCAGGGTTGGGGGAGAGAATTGGAAGGGTAAAAGGTCAGATACCACAATTATAATTAGTTAAAACAGTTACAATGCATTGGTATTTTTCAAGGAAAAAGTGATGTTTGGAAATAAAAACTCTCTGAAGTATAAAAATCCAGTAATCTAGAAACAGATTGCTAATTACTTATACAAAGAAAACCAAGTCAGTCTTCATAAATTAGCACCAACTGTGGCTGTTTAGGGAATTGAGATATCAGTTATATGCTCTGTTTAGAAGGATGAGACAGCACACTCTTTATGAAATGCTACCACAGACCTATTGGTAAATACTGGTAAGTTATTTCAGCTTGCACTTAAAGCCATAACCATGCTCTTGTCCTACCAGTGTGGGCATAAGATGCTTTAGCTCCTGTTTCACAGTTGATTATTAGTCACAACATTATTTTGTAATTCATATGCAGACTTGTATCCTGTTATTTTTTAGGAGTTTATATAATGAAACCCATTTGCTCTGCCTGGGTTGATGTGTATTTCAGCAGTCCTATGTGCCATAAATTTTCCTCCCAGAACCATGCAGAAGGTGCCCACCCAAGGGAGACAAATCTAACCACACTGAGCAAACCTAGCAGGTTGGAGCCAGGTTTTTTCTGGCCTTTGAACTGTTCTGATAAAAGGTACATTTAGGGCCTTACAGAGAACAGAGTAGACTCTCTGCCCTATAAGAACTCTCCTAAAAGGGCTGCAGTAGGTTTTCAAGATCTGGAAGCTGAAGTTGGAAGCTCATAGAACACAGACAGGCAATGGAAGTCCAGGAAGTGAAAACATGCGTCTTCTAAACCCCCTACTTTTAAAAATCATCATAGATGAGATTCCTCAAAAGCATTGCAGACACTCTGTATAATCAGTGGGAGGAGCCTTTGCCATGCCCACCCCAAAAGAGCCCAATGAGCTGCCAAGCAAGGACACAAGAAATGAATTTATAATAAACATTTAAGTAACTCATTGATAACCTAAGCTATATTGAAGGCTGCAGCAAGTGGGCAAAACAAAATGAGCTAATGCTCCACAGAGGAGGTGATAAAGGCCCCAGGTGAAATTAGTTGTGCCTGTTATTGATATAGCTATTAAAAATTGCTGGTGAGGCACAGGGGAGGAGAAGGAAACAGATAGTTCTACACAGTGTAAGAAACAGCACAACAAGGGACTGCAGTAGGATGAAAAAACATGAGAACCAAGATTGCCTTACAAAAGTCTCCTAAAAGTCATCTTAACATAGCCCTGGGGCATCACTGAGGATCATCTAAGTCCAAAATCCAAGAAAGCCTTTCTTAGATAAGAACCACAATGATCAGTTCAGGAATTAGTGAATCTTGTTTGCTTTTTTTTCACTGGTATAACTTGTAAAAGAGTAAAGCTCTGGGAATTCTGTGGTGGACAATACAAAACAGGGAGCAATACACTCTTTGCAGATACAAATGGTAAAGGAACACTCTTCTGCTTGAGATGCTTTGTCTCAGCCAAACAATGCAAATCAGCCATAAGATTGATTTAACTGTTATTGCAGCTTCTTACCATCAGGGTAAAACAGCTGGAGTATATTGATGAATCAAGATTTCTGCACATATTTTATAACCATCATCTACTCCATCTGCTTTCACACAGAGTTTTTGTTGGGTTTATATACTGGATACTTTCTAGGTCTTTATTTGATTTTTAGACTCTTTTCACAGTCCAATAAATCTCCATCTCGGGAGATGCATTTTTTCACTTTCTGCATATATATATTTCAATGCTTTTGCATTTGTCATTTGCTAAATGCATTATGGCACACTATGGCTTTGGCTCCCTAAAGAATTCCTCATGTGATACAGCGATTTGGAAAGCAGCTGATGAAGGCACTGGGCTTATTAAGTTCTAGTAATAGCTAAATCCATACGCTTCAGGAGGGCAACAGCAGATGTTAAAATGTGTTATTGCCACCAGAGAAGTGCAGTTTGCGAAAATAATTTCCAGCAACAGGCTTGCAGTTTTCAGCTGCGAGCACATTTACTCTGGTTCTAAAATATATACGTAATGCTTTGTAGAAATACATTTGGTAAGCATGCAGCCATTCCAGAGTGCTTTGATCACTGTGCTGCCATCGGGATGAATTTCTGCTTAGTCCAGCTGCAAGCCCCTCTGGAGACTCTCTGCAGAACAATGAAGCAGAGCTTCACCTTAAATGAATCTGGTTTAAAATGAGGAGAGACCAGGGGGAACAATTCTTCTCCACGCCCTAATTGCACTTCCCCATTCATAACTCCTACAGTTAAGCCTTTGCTACAGGCAATCTAATTCTGCTATAAAGCATGACTCCAGGGTGTACCCAAAGTGACTCCAAAATTAGTACACAGCTCCTGCAAAACAGATCTTGTCTTGGACAATGAAATCTCAAATGCAGACACGGATTTATGTACCAACACTCTCCGTATAAGAACACCTAATTTTAGGGGACTTCACCTTCATTAACCACATGAGGAATCTGCTTGGGCTGCCAAATGAGAGAACTCTTTTGATGTGTTCAGCAAGGAGAGCTTAAACAAAGGCAAGCAGAGCATCCTCAGCCGTGTGGGCAAATGCTGCTCTGGCTCACTGTGAGACTCTGAAGCACAAATAAAGCCTCATGCCATTTCACCAGTCTTTCATTATCAAAGACTACAGGATACAGTAAATTTACTTGGCAACTACCAGAAATTAGCAGAGCTATAATTAAGTGAGATACTTCAAACGTTATGTATCGCCACAGGGGACTGTAGGTCCCTGTGTTGTTTCTTGATGTTATTAGGTCAGAACCTGCTTCCTTCTGTTTCTTTCTTCATTTTCTTTTCTAATTATTAATTTGTGATAGACTCCTAGTTGTAACAGTGGAAGAAAATTCTCTGTTGCAACAGATGTATTTTCAAATTCACCTTTGTCAACCTTTATTTCTCACTTCTGGTGATTTGGACTGTCATATCACACGCTCTTTTTCTTCTTGGAGTTTTTTAGTTTGCTTTGCTGTTTGGTTTTTTTCCCTCCAGTTTCCAGAGAGCCATGCTCTGGCTACATAAAATCATCCAGATGTTACAAGTTACACTTTATTAGAATGCAAGTAAAAACAGTTTTTCTGCCAAGTTCTTTGCCTACCAGCTCTACAACTGGGTTACTTTAGGTCCTGCACTGGAAATTGGTTACCTTTTAAATCCAAGTACTATCCAGGACTTCAGTATTCAAAGAGAAGAATTTTTTATTTTTATTTTTTTTTAATCACTAGACACCAACAGTACAAACCATTTACTACAGGTAAGTCTTTGTGATCTTCCTCTCAATACCACAGCAGCAGATGTGCCTTTCTTTTAAAGGAAGAAAATAGAGGGAAGTGGTGATAGAAATTGCATTTTAAAGAAAGCTTAGTGAGTGACTTGGAATTGTTGCACAGGGAATAGGGAGACTTGCCCCTCTTATTAAAGCTATTCTGCCCCTTGTGGAATAAGTGAAGGCTGAGTGAACAGCAGCTTTCCTTTGCCATCTGCTGAGATATTCAGCTGGGGGATTGAGATATCCCCCCACTCTCCTCCAGAGAAACAGGAGGGACACTGGCTCAGCCAACACCTGTGGTGACGTGAATGAACATCCAATTTGTGGTTCCTGATAAGGCTTAAATACTTCCTGTGGTCTGAGATGCTCAGCAAAAACAAAGGGTGAGAAGGGAGACAGTTTCAAGCAAAGAGAGTCCGTATCCTCTGCAGCCAGTATTGAAATGGATTAATGACCATCAACCCAGTGTTTCTCTTTATGCCACACTCAAGCATAAAAAGGAAAATAATGCCAGAAGTCGTATTTCCTACAGGAGGACACTGTCCCACGGGTGGGATGTTCACATCTGTGTCTTTGGTGAATAAGAGCTCTGGGAGTCTGGTCATGCCAAGAAGCAGAACTTCAGAGGTTTGGGAAAACAGCATTGGAAGCCAGAATTTCCAGAGCATCTGGGGTAAAGTGGCAGTTGAACTTAAGGATTGCAGTTTTGGTTTCAGACAGTCAAAACTGGAGGTGGGCTGGAGCTTATGAATGAGGGAAAGATAGAAGGAGGGAAAATAAATACATACTATTTATATATGCCTGTGACATTTAATAATGGCAAGAAATATAGTAAGTGAGTTCCATCCATCTGTCTCCCAAACCACCATTAGTCAGTAGATTTTTTATAAGTCTCCTATCAGAAGAGAGGGTGTTGAGACTTTTTTTTCCCCCTCTTTTTCCACTTTCCCTTATGGATCACACTAAAGAATCACTATTTTTCCTACTATTCTCATTTCTTCTCCAAAGTGGCACTTCATACTTCTTAATTCCAATTTTAATTATCTCTTAAGTAAGACACTTCACCATGTGTGATTTATTGTACTCAGGAATTAAAAAATAGGTAAAGTCTATTACTTAATTCTTTTTATCTCACAGTTTTCCTATAATGAGTTACAAAGTAGAAGGTGAAAATTTATAAGAATAGCCTTCAAATACATAGAAATTTGGTGCCAGTCTTACAGTTTCTTAATGTACAAATTGTCTGTAGTTTTATGAAAACATATGTTTAAATACTAAATTGTTTGTTGTGAATGCCAGTAACTAAAGTAATACATTTGTAGTCAATGTGCATGTGCATATGCAAATAGCAAAAATACTGTTGTATTAATTTCTACTTTATATTATTATATTTTCACCTACTTTCAACCCAAAATTATTTCAAAGCCAGAAATATGAATAATTGACTATACATGCAATTCCAGGTCTGGTAAGTGGGTAAGTCACTGCTTATCATTTGTTCTCAATTGGCTTTAAACTGAAATACTAAATGGCTGTTCTACTATTTAGATTTTTCCAAGCAAATAGAAAATCTATGTAGAAAATGGAGCTTTTGATTAAAAAAGAATTCAAAAAAACGAGCTCAGGAAAACAAGGAAAGGGTGACTGTTGGCAATAAGTAAAATCTTATCAAGTTCTTAAAAATCTAGTAATTGCATACTTCTGTCATGTGTTGATCCAGGCAGAAGAGATCATCTATTTGACAATAAAAGTATCTCTTCTCACCCTTTTTATCTGTAAATTATCACAGTTTAGCCACTTCATTAACTCTATGCTTTGAATATTTTAGTAGAAAATTTCTCCAAGCTATTGCTACATCAAAATTAAAAACTTGTACTTGACCTAGAATGTCTTTAAGGAAGTTATTAATATTCCATCCCAAGAAGATAAATGATAGAGTTGTTGTTGTAATGACTAATGATGCTAATTGTTAAACTTGTGCATTTTACAGTTTCTGATACTTTTTTTTCTTCTGATGGACTAAAGTGCCCTTTACTTTCAGAAGGCTGCCCATGAGGATGAATTTACATAGAATATCAGTAAGTCCCCTCTTAACCTTCATTTGCTAAGCTAAACACTTGAATGTTTTATGTATTTATCCATTTTCTACACTGCTTTTCCAGAACAACTATAGCCTTCTGTTTCTGAACCTTTTTAATTCAAGAATTATGTTGAATCCATACTTTATCTATAAGCAATAATACTTTTCTTTTTCTATTTCATTTTGCTCATAGCATTGTGTTTGCTATTTTAGTGATGCCCTCATTCTCTAAACCTTCTTGCCTATCTCATATAAAGAAATATTTTGTAAGATTAGGCTTTCATCCACTTTTGCCTGTACCATATCCCAATTTGAAATATGTTTTCTGAAGTTTCAAGGTTTCCTAATGTAGAGCAATACCTAAACACTGAATTAAGGAAATGAAGGGGGACATTTAGCTCACAGACTAACATGGTCAAAACTTATCTTTGCAGTGGGGCTGGCAGATTAGATGCAGGATCTGGAAAAAACTCATGTCCCTTTGGATCAATAATTTCATATCAGCCTGGACATTTTGGAGTGTTTCTTAGTGAATGTATCTGTGGGCAACTGTATTATAGTCATAGAACCATACAATAGGATGAGTTGGAAGGGACCCCCAAGGATCATTGAGTCCAACCTTCAGCCCTGCCCAGGACCATCCCCAGGAGTCACCCCCTGTGCCCCAGAGCATCATCCAACACTTCTGGAGCTCTGGCAGCCTTGGGGCCGTGCCCACTGCCCTGGGGAGCCTGGTCAGTGCCCACCACCCTCTGGGGGAAGAACCTTTTGCTGAGATCCCACCTGGCATAGCTCCAGCCATTCCTTTGGGTTCTGTCACTGGTCACAGAGGGCAGAGATCATTGTTGTCCCTCCACTGCTCTCATGAAGAAGCTGTAGAATGCATCATTGAGCTGCTCTTCTATAGAGCTGATAATTTTGCCATCCTTGGAGATGTTCAGTATTCCCCCCTCCCCCCCAAAAAACAACCAACTTCATTACAGTTGTATGTTTGCCAAATGCTGATTTTGGGGCTAATTCCCCAAAGGCACAGAAGCAGAGGAGGATGAATGTAGTGTGACCCCTCCAAAGGTGCTGGTGGTGAAGCTGGACCTGGGGCTCAGCACATGAGATCAGTGATGCTGTTCTTTATTTTTTAACGGCCAAGCCTCCTCAGAAAACGTGGTCTGGATCCATCAGGGAGGTAAGCAAATAATAGATCACAACACAGAGGAAATTGTAAATTTATTTTGGGAAGAGGAAAAACAACAGAGATTTTAGAAAATGAACTTCAACATCAACACTAATAATAAACCAAGATTATTCATCACAGATCTGCTTAGGAAGGGGGCCAGCAGCAAGGACAAAAACTGAGTTAAAGCGAGATTGTTTGGTAAACGGAAAGGCTGAGGCATCCTGATGAGGAGGGCCCAAGTGTGGGAAGTTACCTAAAAACAAACAAACAAATAAACCCCCAAAGCTGTGAAGATTTCAGCACCATCTGGAGATTCTGGATAAAGAGGAACAGCTTGCTGCTGTAGGAGGCATTAAAGAGCAGGGTTTATATATGCACATGTAGATGTATAGATATGTGCATCAAAGCAATGCACATTGCCAGTAGAGGTGAGTCCAAGGCTCAGAAGTCAAATCTAATCAGCAATGTCTGAAATTACAGTGGAATATATCCTGTTCATGGCTTGGGGTTGGGCTGGGTGACCCTTCCAATCCAAACCCTTCTGTGATTCTAAAACTGTGTACCAATCCCAGAGCAGCCACTGCCTGGGAAGGGTACAGTAAATCCAACAGAAAACCACCTCAGCTGCAAAGGTATTGAAAAGCCTATTAAGATTTGAATATGTTGGCAGAAAAATAATCTCGTGGAAAAAAAGGGGATGTTTTTGCCAGTTTGCTGGGCCAAGAGAAGCAACACTCAGGCAGAGCCCAACTCCCCATTCCAGAAACACCAAGTGTCGGGAGCTGTGCCAAGCCCCTGCCAGGGAACTGTGACTTGTAGCTATCTTAATATTGCTTAAGACAGAAGATTATCTCTGAGATGAAATTAAAAAAAAAAAAAAATTAAAAAAAATTAGGAGGTGCAGGGCTTTATTGCTGTGATGAGTTTATTTCAAGGTGGACTTGAGGACTCTTGAGTCTTCAGGAGAAGAACCATGCGGCATCCCAAAGTGGTGGGAGCACATACAAGCCATGAATAACTCCTTTCTTCTCTTTATATCCCAGTTCAGCCCCCTGAAATGAAGTTTACTTCAAGGTGTGAAGATTTTTTGGTTTAGCTATTGCTTCCACAGCAGGTTGAACCAGTGAAGTGCAGTTGAATTGCTAGGCACAAGCAATTAAAGTAAAATTAAATTAAATTAAAAAGTTAAGCTCCCATTATCTGAAACTGAGCACTGGAAATTAATAGACCCTTACAGCCTTAATCTCTGTTCTTCAGATCTCTGGCTGCAAAAGGAAGCAGCATCACCCCTGCCTAATTTCCTCATCTAATTATATAGGATCACAATGCTCACAGCCCACTAATATTTGCGCTTTATTTTCACAGTATATTCTGGTGAAACACCCCAAAGGCAGGACTTCTGTTTTTAGTGCCACATTCAAACACCCTCTGATTAATAACTTATAAAGTAACATGTTGATGAGAAGGCTAAGGAGGACTTCTGAGCAGCTTCACATTTAGTGAACAGAAAAATAAACACTGAAACCTATAATAAAAGACTTCTTAGCACTTATCCACAAGGAGATCAAGTCCAGGATGACAGGAAGATCAAGTTCAAGATGCACAAGTAGCCTGTGTTCTGGGATCTCCTACTGCCAGACTTTGCAACCCTGAAACTTCCCATTACAGACCCAAATTCCCTCTTGTGCTGTGATGCAATCCCAAGGTGGACTTTGCCTGAGGAGATGTTCCTGCTCTTACAGCCATCACAGTCCTACCTGGGAGGTTTAGACTAGATATTAGTGAAAATTTCTTCATCCAAACGATTGTGAAGTACTGGAAGAGGCTGCCCAGGGCAGTGAAGGGATCTAAAAGACCAGTAGATGTTGCACTTGGGGACATAGATTAGTAGTGGGCTTGGCAGTGATGAGGGAATAGTTAGATTCAATGATATTAAATCATTCTATCGTCCTGTGATGGGATGTCTGTCTCTCTGGGAAGACTCCAAGGATGAAAACCAACAATTCAAAGTCGCTTGGATGCTCAGGTTGTACCCATCCCTCCTCGGGAACTGCAGGTAAAAAGGGACATCAGCAGAGAAGGACTCCAATCATTGCTCTACTTTGCTTTCCTGTTGGATTTGTTCAGTTTCAGGTCTTCTCCTCAGCACTTTTCCTAGACTCAAAGAATCTTGGAATGGGTTGGGTTGGAAGCGACCTCAAAGCCCACCTTGTTCTGCCCCCTGCCATGGGCAGGGACACCTTCCACTACTCCAGGTTGCTCCAAGCCCCATCCAACCTGGCCTTGGACACTTCCAGGGATGGGGCAACCAGTGCCAGGGCCTTCCTAATATCTAATCTAAACGTGCTCTCCTTCAGTTTAAAGAGTGTTTTCAGTTACAATCCCAAGCTGCCCTACATTAGCATCACAATTTTTCTCTCATAGTCTTAAAAGCTGTGATTTTGTGGATTTTTTCTTTGACATGTGCCAACAAAATTCACCTCCCTGAAGTACCCAAGAAATATCCTGGACAGCACAACACAAACACCCTTCCTCCAACCCAGCTCTCCCTTCTATCAAGCCACTAGAACAAAATGATTGAACCAAATAAGAAATGTTGAAAATGCCAGTCTCTGCAGGCTTACAACAATGGCAAGAACAGCTAATTATTATCTTCCTTTCCTCATACAGGCTTTCTATGAGGCTCCAGCAATTAAAGATGCTGCTGGGGAACAAGGTAAATGGGAATTAGTCTAACTTGGGGAAATTGCCACCCAGAGGCTTTTGATTTTTTTTGTGCTGCTATGTAAATTCCCATTGCTTTGCAAAAACTCTTTTAACTGAATCCATTACTTTGGCAACACACTGTAATAGCTGGGTTTAAAAAAAATATACTTAAAGGCTGTTGCCAGCTAGCTCTGACCCTCGCCTGTATTTATCCTGGTGGTCTTGAAAACAAATTCCTGGATGCAGATACTTTCCTGATGCTTTTCCTCAGCTCTCCCAGCAAACTTCTTTGCCACTTCAACAAGCCACACAAGCCAAGAGGGTTAATCACTCCCCTGATTATTTATCCTTGCCAGTTGTTTGGCAGGTGCACTGTTCAGTGTTGGTCAGTGTTGGTACCTACTGGGCTACACATTGCTACTGAGAATATTTTGCCTGAGAGGTCCTAAAAATTGCATTTTTCTTCTCACAGCCTTGCTATTTGGTGACACTTTGCTGAGAGTGACCAAAGGTATTGGGTTTGCCTGGCCAGGTTTTGGTAGCAGAGGGGCTGCAGGAATGGCTTCTGTGAGAAGTTGCTAAAAGCTTCCTCCATCTGCCCTAATCTGGAAACCAAAGTTTGTGACACACAATTTCCATATTTTTCCATGTTTTTTTTCTGTCTTGACACTTTATTGACTTCATGCTTGTGTTTAGTCCAGCACCATCAATTAAAACACTGAACCATACCTGACCTGAGATCAACCCTTGAACAAGTCCATGAGTAACCTCCTTCCACTCTGATACTTCCCTTGCTATCTACAGCTCATGATTTTTTTCCTAACCAGTTTCTCATCTATCATATTATCTCATCTCCAAACTCATTTTGCTGGTAATCATGATCCCTCCATTTTGTTGGCTTTGTTTTAGCAATAGCTTGGCCAGGGCATCAGCTCAGCACAGGGATGATTATAAATTCCTGACTAGTAGCAACCTGCTTCTCAGGAAAATAATCAATATATTTTAAATGCTGGAGTTCAAGTGATTTAATACTTTCCTCCTACTTTCAATTTTGTTTTTTCAGTAAATTAAATTTTCCTAGGAGAAGGACCAATTCCTCTTTTGCTCTACAATTTCCTGCAGAATGCAACATATTTTTAGGCAGAGCAGGTATTTCTTGTCTCTCTCAGCCTCTTATTTTGTACAACACTGTATTACTTAAGTCATGTTATGTTCTTTTATATTGAACATAATCTTTTATGACTAGTTTCAAGCTGCAATTTTCCCTCTGGATATTTGTTCTAGGCTTTCAAAAGGTTCAAGTATGAATATAGGAGGTAGACTACAAGGTTCTGGGCAGGAGGTGCATGGGCAGGTAAGATTTCCATCATGCTGGGGTCAACTCCTATTAGAGAAGATATAGTTTTATATCATGTTAGTTAGAGGCTACCACAGCATTTAATACATGCAGACAGTGGTGGTGAAGTACTGGAGAGCTACATGACTCTTCCGTGGTGTTTTGCTGTACCCTTTTGGCAAGGCTGCCCTTGCTTCACACCCTGCCCAAGGCTCAGTGGTGGAAGAATCATCCACGGAGGATCCGGAGTCAGGAGAGATTTAAACACTTGAAAGTCCTGTTTTTCTGCTAATAGATGGAGGAGTGAGCAACGGTCTCCTGAACCCTCTACCATTCAGCCTAATTAAGTCATGAAATGCCATTAATAAGCAGGGAGGCTTAGGTGACCCCTCAGGAATGTCAAAATCATGTTCTTTTTCACCACGTTATTTAAAAGTCCATTGTGATGGAAAATCTCACCCACCAACTTCATGGTGACACCATAAAATGGTCCCATCAGACCAGTGTGTATTAGAGATGCTCACCAGTCACAAAGGAGGGGACACCTGAGTACATGGTGTCTGGGCTGGCTGGGAGCATGGGGAGGGCAGAGGACCTCAGGTCTGCAGAAGGATTTGGTACCCCCAGCCCACAGAAATTGGTGGCATGGGCAGACAGTGGAATCATAGAACCATTAAGGTTGGAAAAGACCTCCAAGATAATGTCTAAATGTCAGATCCATTTAGTTTCTATGATTTGCAATGCATTTGTCTGTGAGAATAGAAAATTACTACAGCAAAGTCACTTGCAGCTCTCAAAATTAATGTGACAAGAGGAGTGATTGTGGTCTGTATAGCTCAGGGCACAGAATTTCACCTCACAGCATCACACTGAGGAAGGGACACACACACAGTCACCCACAAAGGACATTGTGTGTGTTTTCAGGATTCCAGGTGAGAGGGCAAGGGCAACCCCAGCCTCCACAGCCCTTTGGCCCATTGTTTGGGGAGATCCAGGACTGTCTGCCAGCATCCCTGAGCCCAGCTTTTAGACTGAACCACCATTCCCTCAGCCTCAACTCAGGCTGGCATTTCATAGAATCATAAAATCACAGAATGGTTTGGGTTCGAGGGGACCTTAAAGATCATTCCATGCCAACACCCTGCCATGGGCAGGGACACCTTCCACCAGCCGCGGTTCCTCCAAGCCCCGTCCATCCTGGCCTTGGACACTTCCAGGGATCCAGGGGCAGCCACAGCTTCTCTGGGCACCCTGTGCCAGGGCCTGCCCACCCTCATGGTAAACAATTCCTTCCTAAAATCCAATCTAAACCTACTCTCTTTCTGTTTGAAACCATTCCCTCCAGTCCTGTTACTATATTCCGTTCTTCAAAGCCCCTCTTCAGCTAGGTTTCAATAATATCATTCCACCATTAAAGCAGAGAGAATTACCATCGCAGGGGTTGCTGCTGACAGGTTTTCCCCGTTCCTTTTATTTATGAGAGCCAGCAGAGTGCGAGGAGAGTTTTGCAGAGCTGCAGTGTTCCCAGAGGAGGAAGAGGGGCTCAGCAGTCTCCAGGCGCCCTCTGGTGCAGCCACAGCCCGCTGGCTGCAGCCACCTCCACCTGCGGATCCACCCAGGGAGCACCCAGGATGGGTGTTAACCGGGGGGGTTGGGATGGTGGCATGAGGGGTGACAGCCACCCTTTACCATGAAGGCAGTGCTTCCCAGGAGCCTCTTCATCTCTGCTCTGTGTGACAGGGACAGCACCCAGGGAAGGGCTGGGGCTGTGTCAGGGCAGGGCCAGGTGGGATCTCAGCAAAAGGTCCTTCCCCCAGAGGGTGGTGGGCACTGACCAGGCTCCCCAGGGCAGTGGGCACGGCCCCAAGGCTGCCAGAGCTCCAGGAGGGTTTGGACAATGGGACAGGGACAGGGTGGGATTGCTGGGGTGTCTGTGCAGGGCCAGGGATTCGACTTGAATGATCCTTGTGGGTCCGTCCAGCTCAGGATATTCTACCATTCTGTGCAGGCTGGACATTGGCACAGGGCTCATGAGACCTTGCTTCAGATTTTACCCAAATATTTGGTGGAAAATGGGATTGGTCTGATGAAATTAAGAGGACCAGTTGGTAGCTGGATTAGGGCACAGAAAGGCATAGATGGCACGTCAGACAGGAAGGTTGGAAAGAAAGGGGAACTCCCAGATAGCATGAAAAGACAAATTTGAGGGTAATGAAGGGATGTGGAGCTATGTACGAAACACAGGCCAGGAGGGCAGCAAGCAATAACAAAAAATTTGCTGACAAGATGGCTAGAGGAGTGAGAAAGGGGAAAAAAAACCAAACATGAAGAAGATGAGCAGAGCCGTTCTGGACTGTCAAACTGAGCTTGAAGCCAGACAAGAAACATGAGGAGAAGCTTGTAGCTAAGTGGAGATGCAAAGAATGATTAATGATAAACTATCAGGGCAATAAATTATGTCAGTCAGGTGGTAGAGAGAGAGCACACAGTGTGTAACTAATCAGGAGTCAGAGGGCTCATTAATTCGTCTGGCAAATGGGCTGTCAGTCGGGTGTGCTGAAGGCACTGAGTCTGGGTTCTTCGGCCTCGTGGTGCCAACCTACGTGGGAGCTTCTAAGAAACGAGGGAAAAAAATGGAAAAGCCATCAGCTACCTGGGGTACTCTGAAATATGAGGTGCAGCTGCAGCAAATGACAGAACACCCTGAGCTGGAAGGGACCCACAAGGACTATCCAGTCCAACCCCTGGCCCTGCACAGACACCCCAACAATCCCACCCTGTGCCCCAGAGGATCATCCAAACCCTCCTGGAGCTCTGGCAGCCTCGGGGCCGTGCCCACTGCCCTGGGGAGCCTGGTCAGTGCCCACCACCCTCTGGGGGAAGGAGCTTTTCCTGAGATCCAACCTAACCCTGCCCTGGCAGTTTCATGCCATTCATTCAGGTCCCATCACTGGTCCCTGGAAGACTGGAGGAGGTTAAGAATGAGCCCATTTATACAAAACAGGACTTGCAGGCTACTTGATAGCATTTAGATTCTTGAAAACTACTGGGACAACCAATGAAATGCCTAATTCCTACAGATCTGCAATACTAGTAGGACGATCAATAAATTCAAACAGATTCTTTATTAGAAAAAAAGATTTTTAAATTAAATAAATAAGCTTTGCTGATTTGCTGACCCAGAAAAAGATTAAGATTGCTTCCCTTTACTGATGTTACTGGTATTTCAATGTCATGTCCAAGCAAAAGATCCTGTGGAAAACCTTGTCCAGCTTGAGAATTACAAGAGCCCATGTATTTCTTCTGGTGATTTCTGAGTTACAGGAGTGTTTTGTAGGGATGCTAAAGGCCATTTAGTAGGGGATGGGATCCTGCTTAGGATGTGGAAGCAACACACCTTCACTTCATCACTGCTTGCCATCCCTTCTAACCCCTGGGAAGCAGCAACAGATGATGGGCCAAAGCCCCAGCATCCCTCCACACTGAGCTGACACAGAGCACACACAGCCACAAAGGCATAGGTGACTACTGCAGGAGAAGCTGCTGCCCAAACAGACATATTTGCTGCTGCTTTCTCGGTGTGCAGGCAGGGGAGGCTGTGGGAGTTGCTTCCTTTCACCGCCTTCAGCTGCGGTTTCTTGGTCACCACTTGCAACCACAGCTCCTCTTCACTGACAAGCCATTCTGCTTCTCCACTGGTGTTTTTCCATATAAAATGTTCTGTGTGCATTGCAAACAGTCAGGCTGAATGCAGGAGAACTGGAGTGATGGTGCCAGCAATGCTTCAAGGAAACACAGCTTGCATAAGCAAAGGCGGATGCTCGCTTATGTAACTGGGCATCGAGTCTCGCTGTCAAATCCATGCCAAAGCATCACTTTGCTTTCCTATCATTCTTAACTCGGTGGGGAAGCTTCATTGTAAACATCCTCCTGAAAAGAGAAAAAGCTTGAAACAATAATCTACCAGAAAGTGATACTCTCAAGATTTTAAAACACCTTCTGTTGGTCAAGGGGGATCAGTAAAACAAATCAAGCTGTGTTTGGCAAATAGAATTTAAAGAAAAAAACCAACAACAAACCTTTAAAAGATGTCAAGATGTAGCCTGTAAAATCTTCTAGGCTGAAATAAGAGCTGGATTTGCAGTGCTGTCAAGGCCAGCTGTCATGGGTATCTCACAAACACTTAAAGCAGAGTTATGCTTGAATACTTCAGGCACAGCACCAAGATACTATGGATTCAGAAACACTGATGCACTACTGCTCCGAACTGGTACACTTCTAAGGGAAGTCTCTTACTAGCTTTATTCAGTGCCTGGAAGACCACAGGCTTCAGTCTGTGTGTTGTTGACTTGACACAGAGAAATACTTCAGTGGAACGTAAAGGAACAGCACAGCCGGCTACAAGCTTATTTAGCATCCCTGTGTTTACACTGTAATACCTATGGGACAAACAGTGCTGTGATACTATTTATTCTTCTGTGCTTTTTTTGCTCAGAAATAAAGAACCACCATGATCTGGAGAAGCTGGGAAAAGGCCCACATGATCATTTCTCAGTGGGACACAAGAAGAAACAGAAAGCAAAGCCTCTGGGCACAGTATCCCCAACTCAGCTTTTGGAGCCTGGGTCAGCAGTTTTCAGCATATAAAAAAGGAGGCTCAAGTTATGCTCCTTTTTCCGTGCATGTAAACAATAAAATGAAGGGTTAAAGGCAAGCATCAGTCATACCGCAAACTACAAACTGGCAGTATTTCCCAGAAATTGAAGCAAATGCAAAAAGGTCTCCTTTGGGGTTAAGCATGTGTCGCTTAAATACAAATTCTGCCATGTGCAGTATTTGTTAATGCCTCCATTGCACAAAACCAGCTCTTTTCCAGCACATGCTCATAGCAGGCCTGAAGTACTTGACAGCTTATAGCAAGGACAATTTACCTGGTGGGATGTAGCCTAGCGAAGTGTAAGACCTACTTTATGGAATAAGCTCCTGAGCACATGAACTATTGATGTGAAAATCACACGCAGCAGGAGCCAGCACACAGGTACCCTTTTAAGGCAGCATGGCATTCTACCAAAATAAAATGATGGTTTTCCTCCATGAGAAGCACAACACTAAGAGAGAATTATTCTTTGCCTTCCTCCATGACTGAAGCCCTCCGACCCAGTCTTCCCTTGCTGTACAGGGAAAACGTGCCATGCAGAGCTCCATGTGACAGTGACCCTTCACCTCCACGGGTACGAGGGCCTTCCTGCCCCAGGCCCTCCTTGTGGGATCATTGTGCCTCTCAGCACGTTTAGCCAAACCACGTTCAGACACTCCAGCTATAGAAACATCCTTAGTCTACATCTTAGTCACAGGGATAGTAAATGGTCTTTCATTTCCAGCAAGTTTTTTTGGATTCCCTCCCATTCTTATACTCATGCAAAAAAAAGAGCTCTTGTGCTTCACATTCTGAATGCGTGATCCTTGGCCACACAGCTGTCACACGGACACTTTTGTGCTCAAAAAGCTGCTCCTGGGATGCTATTTGATTGCCAAGGAATGCTAAGTTTAACCTGGAGAAGATCCCTATGTGAAAAACATGGAAAATTCCTGTAGAAGAAACTAAACGTCATTTTTTTCCTCTTAACTGACTCCTAGCTGAAGAACCTCTTGGGCAGCCAGTTCCAATACATAATATGCAAATCTATGTTCAATAAATCTATGTCCAATAAATAATAAAATAAATCCTCAAAATAACAAATGGTTTAGAAACCTGCTTGGTGTATGAAGCAGATAACTAGCATTCACTTACAGTGTAGAAGGTGACATTCTTTGGTGTTTTAGTTGCCTGTGGTGTTGCTATAATCAGTCTTGCCTCTGCAGTGAAAAAATTGAAGTATTTCTGTGGAAAAGCTTTTTCTCCAAAAGCAGAGGAAAGCAAGCATTCAGAAATGTAGCCTGAGGGGCAGCATGAGTACTTCTGACAGGGCTAAGACAAAGACACTGTAAACTACAAAGCTCTTCACTTGGTATCACTATTCCTGCCAGAAACCCTTCGATTTACCTGTAACCAATAATTACAGTATGGGTAAGGATGTGTTTATGCTGTTGTGTACCTGACGAGATAGAAAGGAGACCAGCTCTGGAAACGTCTCACAAGTATATTTATTAGTCAGGATCAAGCTGTCTCAAAGCATGACCTATTTCATAGTACAAACTGCACTTCATTTTAGTGCAGCTGCACAAGACTGCTCTCCCTGAAGAGATCCTTGATATGCAGAGTGTAGCACACCACTTATTTACATACATCAGTTTCTGAATTTGTTCAAGTTTGAGCACAGTTCAAAAAAAGTCTTTGGTTTTGTCCCAATCATTTGAAAAGCTTCTTTCTTTTCTTTCTCCACTGTTTATTGTCTGCATGTTCCATATTGTCAGGATGGTCTGGCATTACAAAGCCATCAGTCATTTTATAATAGACTATTGTGGAATCTGTCTCAACTATGGCCAAGGTAACTGACAGCGGGGTGTCGGGATCCTCTGGTGGGAGAGAGGCTTTTTTCAGTATTTCCCGTAACCTAGAAAAGGAAAATATCAGTTAGAAAGGAGTCCACAACCACCTACAATGTCACAAAGGTAGAAGTGCACAACTGCTATTTTTATTCAGCCTGCTTTTACTCTGTAAATTTGTCTCCACTGAAGAAATTATAATATCTGTTCTAATAAAAATTTCAAAGTTATATAAACAAGCAACAAAAGAAAAAAATAGAGACTCATAAAAATATACTGGTTACATACACCTCTGCTAGAAATGGCACAACACATGCTTCTAAGCTTTCCTTAGGTGTATTCCTATGCATGTGCCTCAGCCATCCCTCAGCTACCATAATCCTAGCATGGCAATCTCTGATGGCCCTGTTTTCATTAGGCTGAAATAAAAAATCTAATTAAATAACCCCTGGTGTTAAATTAGAGAATGAAATAATTAAGACTTGGTCCATTTGAAGAGGTAAGTCTGCCAGTCTCTGTGCCACAGTTCTCTGCCAGATTATGGAAGACCCAGGAGCCCAAGCCAGGTTTTTCTACCTCCCCGTCTAGACTAGAAGCCACAAGACTAATGTTCTTCAGGACAGTCAGCATAAATAAAGCCTTCCTTAAAAATTCAAGACAAAGTTATGCAATTTTTCCTGTTTAGCTTATTTTAAGAGTAACATGCCAGCTATTTTTCGGTTCAGAGCTGAGGACAACACTGAACTCTGGAGTTCTTGGATTCCTGGCCCGACTGGGGAGCAAGTCCTGAAGGAGTGTGGAGCCCAGGGGCAGAACAGTAAGAACCCCCACACCAAGATTTCCACAGGAAGCTTTCTCCTTCACCCAGAGGTCAGGCGCAAGAGCGTTGGTCTGGGATCACCAGGACAGGTTATGCTCTGGAAACAGGTAAGCTACGCACTGGGAGAAACCACCCCTCACTTCACATGTCCTGGAGATCTCATCCACCAGAAGACATGCATTTCTGCAGCTGGACACTGCAGCTGAAAATAAGGCTCTTTCTAAAGGCATCAGCTTTCAAACTTTAATCATCATCTTCCTTCGAAACCATTTTGATCCTTTAATAAAAGCCAAATGGAAAGCTGCAGAGAATAAGCAGCGGCCTGGAAAGCCTACACTGTTAAGCCCTTGACCTTGTTAAGTATACATCTGTCTTCTGAACTGTGCATAATTCAGCCTGGCTACATCCAGGAGTGCCTTTCCTTTTGCTTTCACCACTGGCCCATACATAAAGCAAGGCCATACAACACAGTCAGTGATTTCATGTAACAGAGACACTTCAGCTGTGAAAAGCTACATTCTGACCCTCCTACATCAGCACATTTCATAACAGAACAAATAAGGTAAGAGATACTGTACTGGTCACTGGGGCACCTTCTGCTTCTGTGACTTCCAGCCCCTTTTCAAGTGTACAGAGCAAGAATCCACTTGTCAAACATAGAATCATAGAATGATTTGGGTTGGAAGAGACCTTAAAGGTCATCCAGTCCCACCCCCTGCCATGGGCAGGGACACCTTCCACTTGCCCAGGTTGCTCCAAGCCCTGTCCAACCTGGCCTTGGACACTTCCAGGGATGGGGCAGCCATAGCTTCTCTGGGCAACCTGTGCCAGGGCCTGCCCACCCTCACACCTCACCATCAAGCGTCTGGAGGAGGCTCTGAATAAATTGGAAAGGCCAGACTACTGGCAGAGACCCACTGAGGAAAGAACTATCCATGACTTTTAGGATGTAGTGGATATTAATCTCTTTCCTTCTCCTGGGAAAACGTGATAAAAAATTAACAATAAAAAAACAAATAAAAGGGCACAGCTACCCAAGAAAGACATTCCAGGAGCCAAAGAAACCAGATTTCTGTGGAGTGTGGACAGCCCTGTCTGGGAGCAGACTCAGGCAGTGGTCTGTACTTGCCTATCAGCCAGGGCAGAAGTTCCTTCATATTTTCATTAGTACCTATCACCATTTCTCCTTCTAGTCTACATTAGGGAGATGAATGGAACAGTGAGGCCTTAGATCTAAATTTCTGATCACTCATGATTTCTCCTTATACTGCAAGATATACTCCTTATACCAAGCACTGACATCTGAACCTTTATTTCTCCTCATTTAGCACTTATGACTTAGAAGATGCACCATAATCCCAAAAGTGGACAGGTCCTTACAACAGATTAATGACATTTCTTTGCATCCCTGACTTACTTTTCGGGAGTTTATGTAAAGGGTACAAAGCCATGCTATTGCCTCAGAATGATCTGCTAACTGCTGTCCACAGAGCCCAGTGATTTCCACTGTACATGGGGAATCAGCTGCTGTGTAAGGAATTACAACTGCAAATGCATGATTTTCCTCTTGCTCATTCCCTCAACACAGGCAACCCAAAGCAAGACCTCTCATTTATGCATACCACAACCAGCCATAATGCAATGCAGCACATCTGCACACTGGTGAGAAGGTATCTTTTAGAAGAATAGGCTTTGGAATTCAGGAAGTCAGTATGACATGCCATCCCACCCTCTCCTCCCCTGAAGGCATCACTCTCAGCCTCTGTGTTCAGCGTGTTCACAACATTTCTCTGCACCAGCAGACATTTCAAAGGAGTCAGAGAACATCTGGGTTCTGATTTCATTGCACTTGCTACCTGCCATAAACAGAAAGATGAAATATTGCAGGAAAAGTACAGCTTTTTCATATATTTAACACCGTTTATGGGGGGAAAAAAGGCAAGAAGTGATGTTGGCCTCCTGAAATTCAAAGTCTGAGCTCCTAAATAAGGCAAGACACCATTAATTTAAGAGATACAGCTCTCAAGGCTGCCCATCTCGCACAACAGTTGTATTCCATGATCAAAATTAAGCCCTAGACAAGAAGCCCGTGTGTTAATAGCCCCCAACAGGGCCAGCTGATTTCAGTTATCATGTCAATGGTTACAAATAAGTTCCTTAATGACCAGTACACCTGCTACACCATACAGGTGATGACAGTAATAAAAGATGGGTTTTGCTTTAATAAAAGTGGATTTACTGTTTCTGAAAGTGTCAAAGATTAGAAGCCTCTGGAACAGAGGAAATCGATACACCCAGCAGCCTGGCATATGCTTTATCACCTTCATTCACCAGCACCTTTGAGTCACAACTGTGTTAGGACACATTCTGTAATTACTGTTCCCATTGATATCAAGGAGTCCAAAATGACTCTGGTTTTGGTTTCCTAGCCTGTACAGGCCATGGCCAACAGTGTGAACCCCACAGAATCTGTGGGGTCAAGCATTTGGCATGGACTGGCTCTACCTGGGTCCTCCTTTTCAACAGGCATTCCAGTATGCCCACTCCACTCACTGCACATCAAGTTTTCAGTGGAATGTAGAGACTTGATACTAGAAAAGGTACACCTGAGAAACAGTTAATACTGTTCTGCAGAGTCTGAATAAAAGCTTAGTATATTTTCAATACAGTCTCAAGTAAAGCCTGTGCTGGAAGAATAACCGTGTCCCTTTGTCATCTCCTGAAGAACACAATATTTCATTACCTGAGCACATGTTCATCCATAGGCTCAGCCTGGCTAGGGAGATCAAGTTAAGCCTATCCATACCACCTTCTCAGGAGTTACGTCAATAAATGGTTTAAAAAAAAAAAAAAAAAGTCATCTGGAGCCCCAGGAGAGCACAGAGAACAATCACTCTTGGGTGTTCCTGCAATGCACAGGGAGGTGTCTGAGTTAAAATACCCTGGCAACCACTCCTTTCCCTTCTCTCTCCCTCCCCATGAAGAAAAGCCAGCGAGTAAATTCAGAAGTTTCATAAATTTTAGGTTTCCCACACGAAAAGGCATGTCTTGTACAAAGGCACTGTGAAAGGAAAATAACATATACAAGTCAGGGGAGTGCAGACATCATAATCACTGGAAAGTCTTCCTTAAGTCCTATAAGCAGAACAAGGCTAAGTATTTTTTTATAGGTATTCTCATCTGTTACAGATCATGCAGTCCAAAACTTTTAGTATAGCCTGAAAACTCATTTCTAAACACTGATGATACTTGCATGTTCACTACAATCCAGGATCAGCTCCCAAAAAGCCAAATGAAATCAGGATAAAGCCCTCATTTTCCACCCAGGAAGCAAACTCACATTAACCTGACATTGCAGGAGATGCAAAAGATTTCACCTCAAACAATGAAGGAGACACTGTTATCGAAAGTAAAGAGTTCGCATTTCTAAAGCATTTTGCATCAAAGAAAGGGCTTAGAAAAGGTTTTCTAGATGCCTACAAACTACTGTCAATAGGGATTGCTTTTTTTTACCAAACGATTAGTCTTGAGAGCAGGTTTAACGTTCTTAACATCATTCAAGGACCACTCAATGAACGTAACAGCACTAAAAATGTTACTTGTATTTGCCTTTACTGTTCGTTTCAAATGGCAACAGTGAACTTACCTGGTCTTCTATTACTATTGTAATTAATAGCTTCAAACCAAACCAAAACCCACCAACAAAATAAAACTAAGAAATCCGTACCAATCCACCCAAAGAGATGAGGGGAATTTTCCATTTTTCCCATTTTAATTTGGTACTGAGCTGGCCTTCAACACCCCTCAGAAATGTGTGCTGTCTTTCCTAATGATCTGCTCCTAATAAAATAACACTGCCCTTTTCTCCCCAGAGAAAGAACCAGGTGTACAATGGTGACTCTGAGGCAGCTGTAGCTTGAAGTTTCAAATGACTGTCCAAATAAGAATCATAAAAGAAAGATAACATAAGCAGAAAATTTTGTGATGAACAAAAGAGCGTTTCACTGCCACATCCCATGCAAATGCCTCTGAGAAGCAGCGTAACACTGAAAGCTCAGAGCAGTTTTATGGAGATTGCATAGTGCTCCACTGAGCTGAAATGGAACTACTGCCTTCCATCCCATAAAAGCCAAATGCTTTCAATCTGCCCTTTATACTTGGATGAATAATTCATTGCAGGCTTGGCCAGCCCCAACAGCTCCCTCCCCTCCACCCAAAGCAGGACTGCAGAGTCAACACAAGTTGGTCTCTGTGCCACTCACAGAGATCATTACTCCATGCACTGGAGCGTGCCATTGTACCACACTGCTCAGGACCCAGGCAGGGGAACCTCCCATAAAGCACAATTCCTTGAATTTAGCCAGCACCACAAAATTTAGCACAGCTCACCATCAGGAACACTGCTCCAGACTCAGCTGCAGAGCAGGCAGTAAGATTAACCTAGTGCCTTGAAAGATGTGGGAAGGAGCACATGGTGGTGGGATAAGGTGTAAAAGGACCCCCTATTCCTTGGCATTTGTTTCCAAATTACAGGAATGGGGAATGCTAGAAGAAACTCAGGTTTTTGTAATGTGAAAAAAAAAATAAAGGCAAAGAAAACACCACATGCCACACTGGTCAGGAAAAGGAATTGAAACCCTGAGCAATATAAAGACCTTTTTTCCATGGAAGTTGAAGACAAGGCATGCAAAAGGGAGGAATAAGAATTCAGCAAAGTCCTGCAAGACACACCAACTACAGGACGCTAACCACAGCACTGAATAACCAACTCTGTTGTTGGAGCCACATCAATCACATTTAAAATATTATAAATAGTCTACATTTGGGAGCCTTTAATTACAATTTCAACGTGTGATTTACTGTATCAGTAAATTCAAATGATGCTTATAGCAAGAGTTACTGAAAAAACCCTCAAGAGGATGCAGGATGAGAAGCATGACACATTTCCAGTGCCTTTGAAATAACAGGACTTCTTCAGATTACATATTTATTTCACAATCTGCAGATTTTGAATAGAGTAAATCACTTCCAGTCCTCAGATTTCCTTCTTAGGATGCTTATCAGCTTTAAAATGAAACATTTAAACTAAGTTAGCATTTTAACAACATAAGCCTTTCCCTCTTAGCCTAAACCAAACTTTGCAGTCTCCATGACCTCAGGCAACTGACTACATCCTTCATTTCCAAAACTTGCACACAGAAAACAAAAACAGCAAGGATGTATCATTTAAGCTGACAGTTTATCAGAAACATTTTACTTAGACAGTATTATTTGTCTAGGACAGACAGTGCCTAATTCTGTTAGATCTGGAATCTTAACTCCCTGGTCCTTGAAGGATCAAGGCTTTCAAGGCTATCTGAAAAATCCAGCTGTCAACACTGTGAGCATTCCTGCATTTGCTAAGATTGGTTTATGCAAGTCATTTCTGCCAGCTCCCAAGCAGCACTCCCAGTATTTGACTACTTCCTCCCCTTTGGGGAGCCACAATTCTGGAATGCATTAACAATTAGGTTCTTGGTGTGCACTGAGGTGTTGTAGTGAACAGCAAACATATCCCAGCTAAGGGACCTACAAATTCCTTGCAAGCATGAATTCCTCCTGAATTCAGAGGTGCACAGACACAGGGCTCTCCAAACCTCAGCCAGCTGTGCATGGTTGAGAGAGTGGGCCAAAACAGAAGCTGCATCGTATTCTCCAGGTCTTTGCTCACAGAAGGTTCAGCAATCTTCATTTTAAGAGCAAGCACAAAGCAGACTGTATGAGACCATTTACACTGGTGGTCTCTCTGCTTCAGGGCCCATAATCTTGTGATTCAGCAAGTTCCTGTGCAGCCCTACGCTGTCGGGGCAGGATGATCAGCTTCCATGGAGCTGTTTGTAAAAGTGGACAATGAGTTTAGTAAGCAGAACAGCTTTTGCCTTCAGCAATTAACTGCCATGCATAAACTGGACACAATGAAATCTTGTAAGAGGCTTAAAAACACTGAGGAGATTTTTCTTTTTGTAGGACACTCATATTTGTCATTTGCTTGGGTATCTTGCTGGTAATTTCCACAGCAACTTTACCGTGGCCTTTTGAGGACACATTTCTCAGTGGCAGCAAAGTAGGAATCTTCATGAGACACCTGGGAAGGCAGAGCTTGGGTGATGGGGCTTTGAAGAGGAAAACCACCCTTTATGTCTCTGGAAGACCAAGCCCACAAGAGTGATTGACTGGTATTTCCAAAAGTGAGATTGTTTCAGCACATACACAGTACTAAAATCCATCACTATCTAGTAAATATTTTTCTTCCTCATCACCAATAAGCTCACATAACATAAGAGCAGAATGAAGATGGAAGTCTTATTGCAAAGGACTGATTTGTGACTTGCAAACCTACCCAAGCAAGGAAATGCTGCTCCTAAATGCTGCCATTTATGGGCTGCTTTTGCAGTTAGCACAGTTTCAGGCCCAGAAACGGAGATGGAATGTTTTCACCTTCCCAAGTGCCTCCAAGGGCTTATTTTCTACACTAAGTGAGGTGCAATCACTTGTATACATATCTCCTGCCCCCTACTTTTAGCAGGCAACTCCAAAACCCAAGGCACTGCTTTGAAAAAAATGCAGATGCATGTTCAACAACACAAGTATAGACAATCTTCTAGCCTGACACATCTATGGATACTGAACACATACAGGCTTTTAAAGACTCACCTGGCATTACAGTCTGGAATTCAGCTCATTTTAGTGACAACACGCCCTATGTAGCTGCTCGGTAGCAAAACCTAGTCATAAACTGTACTTTTAATCAATGTGATGCATTCACTCTTTGCCTCTCTAGCACACATCCTTCCAGTAATGGATTCCAGACACACCGGTGCCAGAAGCAGAGCAAACAGTATCACCACAGAACAAACAAGGTCAGAGACTCCCAATGAAAAGCTCCAATGAAACAGTAAAAGATAGGACATACATGCAGTGGAATATCTGTCATTAAAAGCCAATCAGAACATACTCTGGCCTTGACCCAATGCCAGGAATCAAAGTTTCCAGCCTAGGGGGAAACATACTACGTTAAACGAGCACAACAACTCAGCACATAGGTGGAATTTCTCAAAGATCCCATATCCTGATTTGCTGCCTTCTCTTCCCACCTGAAGTCTCATTTCAGACGAGAATTGCAGTGCATCCTTTTCACACACACACACAAAGTGATCTGCTTCTTGCAGAGAGGCTGGATGACACCCAGCATTTCATCCTGCAAGACCTCTCAGCAACTTTCCTCTGGTGTGGAGATCACACCATACAAGACCAAGCCCACAAAAATGATTGAACAATACTTGTAAATATGAATTTTTTTCAGTAAATAAATAGTACTAAAACCCATCAATATCTAGTAAACAATCTTCTTTCCCCTCACTCAACACAGAGCAAAATGAAGATAGACGTCTGTTGGCAAGACAGCGATCTGTCACTTCTAGAACCTAAAATAAAAAAGCAAAATCACCATTCCTAGAGCACACACACACATCTACTAAGTGCAATTAACTAGCTAACTACTACCATGTCAGGCTGCTGCCCACAGAGCAAGAGGAAACAGCAAAACCAAGCAAGATCTGAAAAGCCAGCCCTGAGCCAGCTTCTACCAAGAGCAGGAACAGAAGAAATTGAAAAATGTACAACCATATGATGCCACTGAAATAGTACAGGTCTTCAGAGACATCAGAGGGAATATTGGCAAATACCAGCAAGAGAAGGCAGCGTTTATCAGGGTGTAAATCCCACTGTGTGTCTGAACTGCTCTAAGGGCCAGTTAAAATATACTGTAAAATTACTGAAGTGGAAGTTCTCTAGGCTGCAAATATCTAAAATATCACAAGTTCATATCTGTGTTGCCATCTGCTTGAGAATTGCTCTTGCATGTGTACGGAAAGTAAGTCATAATCATAGACACATTAAACTCTAGACAAGTAAGAAGAATTTCCTGTTGAAAGTAGCCAAATTATAGTTTCAAAACAAAAGCTAACCCAACCACATAAGGCTTATCCACAGCCTTGACAATAAGAAAAAGCTTAGACAAGTCCACGAGGATTTTTCTCCTCTTATGTACTTCTAAGTGCAGCAACTTGAAAAGTATCACTAGATTTCCCAGACTACAAAATCGGCACAAGAATGTTCAAAACATAAACTGTGAAGGTCTTTTGCTCTAACCTTGTCTCTCAAACACATACTTTGGTACCCATTGTTATTATATGCAGCTCTAAACAATAAGAAGTGTTTATCAGAAGGCATCAGTTGCTGTGGGAAGCTGACATGCAAGCACCACTCCCAGAGAGGGAGAGGCAGAGACTGATGCAAAGTTGAGATTTCTTTACTGTTCCAAGCTGCCTGTGTGATTGCAGCACCCAAAATAACTGCTCACAGGCTGAGATGTTGTTTTCCTACGATAGTCCTTTGTTTCCTCTCCCTTTCACTTTTGACAAATCCATCAGCAGCCTGTAAAATATAACTGTGCTTCATTTTATGTCGCTAGTAACATGAAACAAGCACTGAACACATTCTCACCTCTCGTGACTTATCAGGATGTGGGCAGGTACCGGCACCATCACCTGGAGACCCTCCTGCTCTCTTGCACGTGCGTGTAAACACACCAGTTGCAGTTCTGCTACTCCAACATGCTTCACCTCGTGCCAGTTTCTTCCTAGAAAGGTTCAGCAGCAATGAGAAGGACCAGAACACAAAACACAACCTTTAATCATTCAAACATCAAATGTAATATTTAAGTTAACATCCAGGGTTCTGTTTTCTTTCCCTCTCCTCACAGGAAAATTCCCCCACTCCTCTGCCAAATTCCCCTTCTGAGACAATGCTGTTAAACAAACCGATGGAGCAGTACCAGCCTGCTGGCTCCAGAGCTACACTGATGGATGGTGAACAGAGATCTGTCTTGCAAAGCTTTTCTTTCAAAAAGTGAAAAAGAAGGTAAAACCAGGCAGCTTTAGTTATCTGCAGCACTGTAATCCCAATCTGGACTTTATCAGTATCCTGAACTGTGCAAGAGCAGGTGCTAAAAATATGATTCATGACAGTACACAGCCCTCCCCTTCTGCCTGAAGGGATAAGGCTGAAGCTTTTGCTCCAGAACTTCAGAAACCTCCTCTCAGAGCCTATTAAGGCATTTTCTTCAGAGGTGTAATAATAACAAGACACAGCACTTTCTGACCTCTAAAATCCCTTCCTTCCTGACCTTGAGAAACACCAGGTTCCAAGCAAAACTGAAATATTATTATTAGGTTGGCTGGCTGCCTACACACAGCCCCTTTTCGATAAGACCAACTTGGAAGACTCCAGACAGAAGTTTATATATCACATAACTCTGTTACACTCTTAGCAGACACCAGAAAACTACTCTGGATTTCACAGAATCATTCCAGCTGGAAAAACCCTTTCAGATAAAGTCCAACCATTGACCTGACACTACCAAGTCCACCAGTAAACCATGTCCCTAAGCACAACATCCACAATTTGTTATAAATTACTCTATTATTATATAACATTACTACAATTGTTATAAATTCCTGCCACCACACTTGCAAATGACCTTTACTAGAGGAATCTTGCCCTTTCCAGAAAACAGGCTAGCATACATCAGTCATTTGCTAAAAGGTAACCTTAGTGAAACTATGATTTAGTAACTTCACATTAATCTACAAATGTGGACCCTAAGCACAACCACTGAACCTGTAAATCTACCTTTCTATGCTTTTTTTCCTTCCTCTATTCCTCTTTTATTTTTCCATGCTGACTGTCTTTGCCCTGGAACTCTGCACCTCTAACTCCTGGGTGAGATCTTTGTAAAGGCTCCAGGTACACACAGGACAGAAGCCTTCAAACCAGCAGGTTCAAACAGAACACCGAGGACTTCGCAGGAAAGGTCCTGCCAGTGCACAAACAATTAATTCAACAGCTCCTAAAGGCAAAGACATTTGTTGAGATGTCCACTCACTCAATTCCCTGATTTACCTTCTAAGAGGTCCAGGTACACAAGAAATGCAGCGTAGACTTGAGTACTGTCAGCTATATCAAGTGACATCATTTCTGTGAACTGAGACCCAAAAAGTAACATTAGTGAAGGAAAACACAAGTTATATTAAGAATGCACAGACCAAATGCAGAATCTGTACAGCCACTCGAGCCACTGAAATCTGAAACCAGTTTTAAGGCAACCAAAAAGCAGCACTTGTTTTCTGACAGTATCTTAAAAGCTCTTTTTTCTACATTCCCCATATTTTGCCACTTAAAAAAGCAAGCAAAACACACAAATAAATTAGGAATCACATCTATTCCTGGCACAGCTCTAACTTTGAAAAATTCCACCTATTTCTGGGTACGTAATTTTATGTTGGTTTTTTTTTTCTGCAGCACATCAACCTACAATGACGGCCAAATGAAACACGTCCGTGTTTTCAGCGTGCTAATAATTAGGAGGGAGTCGAAGTTTAAGGCATTTACGTTTCCCAGGGGTGATTCTCATGACTCACAACCTCCTCCCCTGCTGACAGGGGCATTCCCCGACCGCCCCACGGCCCCGAGACCCCCGCGATACACCCGGCGTATGTTATATTGACACCTCCCCTCCTCCGCACAGCCCCTCGGGGGAACCCGAGAGCTCCCTCCGAGCCACGAGGGGGCATCCCGTGGGGTCCGGCCGGGAGAGCGGCACCCCCAAGCGATGCGCGCCCCCCGCCCCGGCCTACCGTGGGGTGAGTCACCATCCAGTTGCCTCCAGCCGTGCCCGCCCAGCCGCCCTGGGCCCGCCGGGCCCGCCCGCCCGCCGAGGTGCCCTGGCCTGGGGCAGGGCCCTGGGCCGGGTGAGGGCCCTGGGCCGGGTGAGAGCCCGGCTCGCCCCTCAGGCCCGGGTGAGAGCCCAGCTCGCCCCTCAGGCCCGGGTGAGTGCCCGGCTCGTCCCCCGGGCCCGGGTGATTGCCCTGTTCGTCCCCCGGGCCCGGCTGATTGCCCTGCTCGTCCCCCGGGCCCGGGGCAGGGGCAGCGGCAGGGCCCTGCTCGCCCCCCTCGCCGCCCTTGCCCGCCGCCTCCATGCGCTGCCCGGGCTGTGCAACGCGGCTTCGCTCCGGGCGGCCCTGCGCAGCCCAGCGCCCCCCACCCACGCCAGCGCCGCCCCGATGGTTCCGCTACAACGCCGTTCCACCCCCCCCCCCCCAAGCCAAGGGGAAGGCGCTGCTTTAAACCCTGGGCAGGAGGGAGATGTAAATAATCCTTATCACAAAAGGTCCTTTCGCGATCCCTTTTTCTAATGGCTGATTTTTTCCCGTCTGCTTGTTTGCTTTGTAGTTGAAGTGCTGGCTAAAATAGGGAGTCTTTTTAACCAGGCCAACCTCCTCAGAACGGCTTAATATTGCTAAAAATACAACTTCCTGTGGTTACAACACACACACCAGTTTATGCGTTAAACATGTATAGATTAATTTTCATTGATGCTTTATTATAGGGTAATCATCAGGCCTATAAAGAGGAAGGGTTAAAGGGTTACAGCAAAGAATATCTTAATATAAGGTGGCCAAAGCTTTCATAGACTGCTTAAGGGATACAGATTCAAGGTATTGTTATCAAAAGCATCCTGAACTGCTTTACTAGGAATATCTCTGACTTGCAGTGAGAACACACTTTGCTGAAAGCCAGATGTGCCAGCTGTGGCTGCTGCAGTGCCAGCTGTGACAACCCCAAACACTGCCCTGGTGCAGGCTGTGACAACCCCAAACACTGCCCTCAGTGCAGGTCTGTCTCCTGGAGCACTCAGAGCAGCCTCAGGCTGTGTCCCTGCCCCAAAGAGAGCTGGGTGCTGTTTGCAACACCAGGGGAGAGACTGCAGAGCCAGTACTGGGCTTGTTCTTGGTCAGGCTACACCAAGAAAAATCTGGCTGAGGCTGGAAAATATCAAACATCTTGCACTTACCCAAGGAAACACCAAGTGTGATCTTGAGAAGATCAGTTTGATGCAGGGCCTACTGAAAATGAACAGTCCTGTCTTTAACTCTTCTTCTTTATAGGCTTAATGACTATTCTATAATAAGGCATCAATGAAAATTAATCTATACATATTTAATACATAAATTGGTGTGCGAGCTGTACCACAGAAAGTCATACTAGAGACAATCTTAAGCAATTTTGAGGAAGTTGTCCTGGTTAAAAAGCACTATTTTAGTCAGCATTTCAATTCTTTGGATACATAATAAATAAATAAATAAATAAACTGGAAAAAATAATCCAGTCTCTGAGACTTTCATGGAACAGTTGGCAACAGTGGTTTACTCAACTACTGGGAAAATAATTGGATGGATTTGGGCCCTCAGAGGTGAAGAAGTAAATGAAAGGAAATAGACTTTATAGATATCAGCAGGATAGATCCTCTGTTTTCTACTGTGTGGGCAACAAGTCTAAGCTAGAAAAAAGCTGCCTCAGAGGGAACTTGTCACTTGTCAAACTGAGGGAGTACTCCACTGCCAGAGACAGTTATCACAGCTGGAATCTTCTTGTTTGGCATGGATGTTTAGAGGAGGGTGAAACAGATGGCTTAAATTAATTTCTGTGGGACTTGCATCTGCAAAGAGCTGCTTCTTCCTCAAAGCTAAAGTATTTCTTCAGAGTGGCTCATTGTCCTGTCACAGCAGGATTGAGTCTGGGCTTAAAAAACAAAACACAGGATAGAATTTTGGCCACTAATAAAGAAGTCAGAATGTGTGCAGATTTCTTTGTGCATGCACCCAGACTCACATGCACCTATAGCCGTCGGAATGCCATGAATTGTCAGGGTAACTGTCTTCCTGAACTCCCCAAACTTTCCCCCGTGCTGTGTGGCTGGGAGTGAGAGATTAATCTGAGGTGACTCCTTTCTCTTATGAATGGAAGAACATCTCATGTTTCAGGCATCTGCTGCTGTGTCTCTTTTGTGTGCCACAGGAGCCAGCCAGCACTGTATGTGGTGTGAGAGAGGGGAATGCCACTTTGAGGAGCAAATGACTGGTTTTAGGATGCTGCTGGAGGCATTGCATTTGCCCTCCGCAATTCCTTATGGCTCTGATGCTGTTCTTAAAAGGGGAAAAAAAAAAAAAGGGAGAAGCCTGAAGAGAACTGAAAGTACTTTAGAATTCACTGACGACATTAAGAGCTGCACAGGATGAAAAGCAGAGTTGGCCTTTTGCAAACACTGACTGCAACACCACCAAACTGGATCACACCTTTACACTTTGCAGGTCGAACAAAGCTGTGGCTTTGCAGTTGCTGCCTTCCAGATCTCCCTTTCCTTCTAGAGGGAAATAATGTCTGCTTGGCCCTGATCCTGACTCTGCATTCCCTCCCATGAGAAGCTTGGTACACAGCCTGTGTTGTCACGCTGCATCCACAGAGGAGGCCTGGCAAAGGGGAGTCACAGGAGGTGGATATTTCTCCTGAAGTCTCCTAAAATCAGGATTGTGGCCCAGCTTGAACGTCCAGTGGATGGAAAATGCCAGCTTACATCCCTCCACATCAAGTATAATTCAGTAGCATTAGTCTCCCTCCTCCAAAGGCGAGCTGTCCTGTGAGTGACAGCAGAATTCCATGTGTGGATTCCGCTGGCTCCTGTGAAACCCTAATCACTTCATACAAGCTACAAAGCTGCTCCTTCTATTTGGTTAATGAATCCAAGCATAAAAGCAATATGTGGCAAACTAACCATGAAAGAAAAGCCTCATTAATGTATCATTCTAGAAGGACAATTATAAAGGTGTCATGAAGGGCAAACAGGAGGAATATATTTGCAGTAATTGTTTAGGAAGATGCTTAAAACCGGAGGCAGTTTCTCAAATTTTAGTGCAGATGATTCTGTGACCTTTGGTGATTTTTTTTTGAAGCTTCCTAGGATCTTTCTTTTTGTGTTAGATTTTTGGGGAGTCATCTGATCAGGAAACTGAGACAATAAAATTTGGTGTGGGTGATAAATTAAGTTCTGTAAAAAAAGAACAGTAGACATGAGCTTGCTGTCTCTCTCTCTGTCTATATATATATATACTACCTGGGCTGCAAGCAATTCACAGTGACATTACAGATAATGAAACAATTGTTTGCTTGCTAAATGTTTCCTCATATTTGAGTTTTGCAAGCACACAGCCAAGAGTGGATCTTAAAGTGGATCTGTCTGCACTGGCTTTTATCCACAGTAAAAACCAAATACGACATGATGGGGCCCTTAGAGTTAATTAGAGATTTCATCTTGAAAGGGGTTTAGCATGCCCAAATCCTATTAACTTCTAAGAGAGCTGTGATTACTGTGTCCCTTTTAAGATCATGACCCAATAATTTTAATTGCTGGAACATGTTTTATTTATTTTGAAGGTAAATTGCCATCAGTCCATTAATGGGAATGTTTCCATGGTAGAAGAGTCAATGAAACACGGATTATTTTCCTTGTATTCCCTTATTTCAGAGGAGAGGTGCTGAGACCTGGGGTTGTTCAGCCTGGAGAGAAGAAAGCTCCAGTTAGACCTTAAAGTCCCTTCCAGCACTTGAGCGGAACTTAAAAAAAAAAAAGAGGAGAGTGACTGACTTTTTAAATGGGCAAATAGTGTCAGGACAAGGGAAATATCTTTAAACTGGACCAGGGTAGGTTTAGCTGGGACATTGGGAAGGAATCCTTCCCTGTGAGGGTGGGCAGGCCCTGGCACAGGTTGGGCAGAGAAGCTGTGGCTGCCCCTGGATCCCTGGAAGTGTCCAAGGGCAGGTTGGACAGGGCTTGGAGCAACCTGGGCTAGTGGAAGGTGTCCGTGCCCACGGCAGGGGGTGGCACTGGGTGGGCTTTGAGGTCCCTGCCAACCCAAGCCATTCTACGCCTCGATGACATTAATTTTCCAGCCCTGTCCCCGCGGGGACAGCAGCACGCTGCGCGTCCTTCCTGCGCCCTGGGATGGGGTGAGGTGTGCAGCTGCTTCACACAGACACCCCGGGGATGTCCGACAAAACCTTTTTGATATAAAAGCACAAAGTAACCTTCATTCCCTACCCCTGTGGGAAAGATGAAGGTTAGATCCTCACCTAAGCAGCGAACTAAGGGATGTCTTCGCGTTAGCATCCCCATTGCGAGCGGATGGGCGAGCGCCTCTTTCAAACCCAGAACTCGTGCGAGGAACGCGTGGTTTGCAACTTCTACGGGGCCCGAAGGAGGGCACTGACCGGTCCCTCAGGGCTTGTTTGGGGGACCCCCCGGGATGGAGGGGCCGGGGGCGGTGCTGGGGCGGCCGGGCGGGCACAGAGCGCTCTTGTGCTCTCTGTTCTGTTCTGTTCTGCTCTGCTGTGCCCTGTTCTGCTCCTCCCCTGCCCTGCCCTCCCCGCCGCCTCCTCCCGTCCCCCCGCGCTGTGGCCGCCCCTCACAGCCCATCATGGCTGCGGCCGCCGGGCGCCCCCCGCTCCTGCTGCTCCCGCTGCTCCTGCTGCAGCTCCCGCCGCCGCTGCCCGGCTGCGGGGCCAGCCCGGCCGCCCCGGCCCCGCCGGAGCCGCCGGAGCCGCCGAGCTCCGACCCGGCGGCGGCGCTGCCCGAGTCGGCGCTGCAGCAGCCCACGGTGCTGCTCGCCCTCCTCGCCCGCAACGCCGCGCACACGCTGCCGCACGCCCTGGGCTGCATCGAGCGGCTCCGCTACCCCAAGAGCCGCATCGCCCTCTGGTAAGGGCCGGGGGCCCGGGCTCTGCGGGCCGAGCTCCGGCCGCGGCCCCGGGCAGGGCAGGGCAGGGCGCCGTGTGGGGAGCGCGGCCCGGCGGGAACGAGGGGTCCCCGCGGGAGCGCTCAGGGCCGGAGCGCGGGGCTGGTGCGGGGGGACCCGGGCGGCGCGGGCCGGGTGGGCGCTGAGGGGAGCGCAGCGCGGCCGGGCTGTGGGCTGGGCGGCGCCGTGCTCGGGGGTGGCAGCGTGCGGGCAGCTGTGCCGCTCCGAGCCGGGAATTAGAGCAGCTGGGGAGCGGGTCAGTCTGCCTCTGCAAGGGGACAAAGCGAAAGTAATCCTTCACCCGGAGGTAAGTGTTGGGAGGAACAGGAGTTGCTTGGAAGGCCCCCAAACAGGTTTTCTTTTGAAGTGTATTAATGGTGTAACATAAGAAATGGTGCTATAGAGCCTGATCCAAAGTTCGCTGAAGTCCCGGGAGAGGCTCCTGTTGACTTAAAAAGTCAATAAAGTTTAATTTTGCCTTGTATGAAGGGCCGTGGGGAAGACCCTTCCCCGCGGTCACACCTCTGAAGTGTCATTACACAGATGGCTCTGTGTGCGCTTCGGGAACACGGCCGGGACTGTCTGCAGGTACAGCCTTCTCTGCAGAGCATCACTGCCTGGCGTAATCAGTGCACGGCCCTCTTTTACCTTTCTTTTTAATCCTTTTGGACTGAAGATGCACAAAGAAAATTGTGATACCAGCCCAGATTTGGTTTCCCACACAAGTGTGGCTCTGGAATTACAAACTGGTGCATTGACAGTGGGTAAATCCACACTCACCTCTGTGTAGATCCACCTCTGTGCAGACTCCTCATTTGTTGTATCAGTAGGAATTTTGCAAGTTCGGATTTCATAGTAGCAGATGTGTATAAGAAGAGATGTTATCAGACCCTGTATGGCTTGTGATTCAGCTAAGTTCAGTGTTTATAAAACCTTGTGGGAGTTGTATGTGCATTCCTGATCACCAAAGCACAGTGCATCCTGACATGCCTCTTGCTGTACAAGTGCAAAATAAGTTTTGGGATTTTTTCTTTTAAGTCCTGCAGATAGTTGGTTGGCTCTAGAACTTTCTTTAGTAAATTGCTTGCGTTATCCTTGCTATACTTAAGGACTGCAGTGTTGTGTGAAAGTATTCATGGGGACTTATTTTAAGATAACTTGAAATATGCTAAGATTCTTATAAGAACATCTCTCTCTCTTTGTAAGGGGATTGCATACAGAAAGAAGGCATGATTAAAGTGGAAAATCTGCTGTTTAAAATGTCAAGCTTTATAAAATGAGAATGACTAAAATGTCACAGCCACTGGAAGGGAAGTTCTGAGGATGCTCTGAGTTGCCACAGAGAGTGAGAGGTACCTGTAGGGTGGCAGCAATTCCTTGGAGAAGTTTAGTCCAGTTCACTTCAGCTCCCCCATAAGATTTGACCTTTTTCAGAACTGGGGATGTTCAGGACACAAAGTACCCACCCAGAGGAAGCTCACATATGGTATCTGTCAAGTCTCCTGAGAACAAATGAGACCATACAGTCCATTTTTGAAAATATCTTGTGTTTCAGACAGGTCCTTTCAACAGATGAATTCCAGAATTTACTGGTGTCCCTGTGTTACTGGGATAGCTTGGTGAGGAGGGCAGGGAAGTGGTGTTTGTCGAGGACTTGCATTCCTCCATTGCCACTTATATTCTACTTCAAAATTCTTTAGAATAAGTCAGCATTTTAAAATGCCTAAATGTAGGTCTTGAGAATGAAAATTAAAAGCATATATCATCTCTTAGTCTCCCATTTGCTCTCTGTGCATAGCTTGAGGGCTGAAATTCAACAGTGGATTCCTCAGACGGATTTCTAGAGGGAAGTTTCATGAGTGACAGTAAAGGTGGGTTAAGAGATAATGAGTTTGAAGCAGGTGCTGAATTTTCTTTGTGCAGTCTGTATCAATTAATCTCAAGGTTTGCTCCTGATACTGAGCAAAATATGTACACTGGGCAGCCTTGTGCTTGCTTCTTCCATTTGATCTTAATTATGACTTAATTCTGGACTTAATTCTGAAGACAGTGGCTGTCGTGGTGAGCAACCTCAGAAGGACTTGCTGTCTACTAATGAGTTGAGCAGGACATTTGGTCTGGGGCCAGCTGGCACGCTGGAACCTGTGGCCTTTCAAGTTAAACCCCTTCTTCCTTTCATACTTCCCTCTACAGGAATCGGGAAGTTGCATCTGAACTGCCTCCTAGGCTGGTCCTTGGCCTGACTTAACCTCAGCTCTCCCTGTCTTGAAGGATCATAGATCATCCCAGGTCATCCCAGGATTGTACTGATGACCTGATGGTGGGAATTTCTGTGGAAAAGCGCTCAGATCTCTGTCCTGGCCCTGCTGAGCTTGTTGGAATGGACTTGGCCATAAGCAGGATGTGAGCCTTTGGAGCTGCCTGTCCAGATGAGAACAGCAAAGGCTCCCAGCTTTAGCGACAGAACCCACCTTCCCTCTCTGCTCCCCGAGCTGGTTCTTGTGTTTTTGTTTAGGAGTAATGCTGGAGGTGAAGAAGGAAAGGTCACAGCTGTCCTCTCAGGGCATTCAGCTCAAAAATACACAACACTGTGAGAAATGTGCTGGTGCCCAGCAGCAGCAGAGAACCTTAAGAACACATGGCTGTTGGACCCCCAGCAATCTAATTTATAGCCAGGGAGAGTTCCTAAAACATGCTCCTTGTGCAGCTGGGCTTGATGTGAGCACCAGTCCAGCCAAACTGGGAAATTTGGGCATGCAGGGAAGGTGTTGGAGAGCTGTTAAGGGACAAAAAATGATCTTTATCTTGGACAAAAAATGACCCAAAGTTACACAGTCAGCATGCCCCAACTCTCTTTTGGGTGGGTTGAGTTTGGGTTTTTTTTGTTTTGTACTTTATCAATACAGAATATGTTTATTTGAAATCCGTTTGATTATAGGTACAGTATTTGCATGCCAGTCAGGTTCATCTTGTCTGTAGTGGACAACTTAAAAGTCTGTGTATTCAGAAGTTTATCACATTGCTTTACACTTTCTTTAGTCTTGGGTTAAGTGATTGCATAGCAAAGAAACTTGTCTGTAAATTAATCTTTAAATATCTGCTGCTTCCAGACTGTGGGCCATCTTCTCTCTCATCTCTTACTTATCTGGAGATTGAATGCCTACATAAATGAGGTGGTGCTTGAGAGCAATAATTAGGTTCTGTTGTGCTTGAAAATCTGTGGCTGCTTTGGGGATCATAGTGTGCTTAGATTTCAGAAATGATAATGTGAAGATAGTGAGATGGGTGGAAAGTTGGAATAAATCCCAGCTGAGAGATCAGTGGATATACTGTAACATTGCTCCAGGGAGTGAATGGTTTCAACTTAAAAGAGCTGGTTGTAGCTAAAAATAGAAGCTGTTGAGATCAGTGTAATAATTATATTTCATAATTATATGTTATTAGTCTAGAACTAGCTGATGATGCTCTATCCGAGCATTTTCTTATTCTGCAACAGTTTACTTTTCAAATGTGAAAAATTCCACATAGAAGACAAATTCCGGTGAGGTGCAGGGATCGTTTAAAGCTTTAATGGCTGTTATTGCTCACAGGAAAGTGTTGGCTTTCAAACCCGCGGTGTTTTCTGTCCTTGTTTCCATTTAAGCAACAAGGTCACTTTAATCTTCACAATCACTGTTTTAGGAGTGCTTAAGTTCCAGTCTGCTGGCTTGGCCTCCCCTGCTTCTGTCTGCTGGTGCTTTGCATCTATTTCAAATGTGTACACCTGTGCTGTGACTTCCACATGGCAGTATTAAAATGTAGGTTTCATAAATTCAATTGACTTTTCATTTGGCTTGTTGATTAAACTTGTGGGATTTAGTTTCTTGTTAGTATTTGTAGGTATTTTAGATTTATTTATTATGTAGTTTTAATAGCAAGGCTTGCACAGCCTTGGAGTTACGATTAAGGTGATGTTCCTGTTGTGCAAGATGTTGCAGAGAGCCTTTCTACCAGAGAACTTGCATTTAGGTGACTACATCAAAAGCAAGAATGGGAGTAAATACTTCCAATTTCTACCTGGGAAATTGGGGAAGAAAGGTGCAAAATTCTTGAGTTTATCAAGACTGGAGATACTATTCTTAACTGACATTGCTTGCTTCTTCTTACTTGCTGAGGTCACTTTTACATTCAGTGTAAATTTATGTAAGAAATGAAAAACCAGAGAATGCTGCAGAACTGTTCCCATTCCAATGTCCACAATCACTAGTTTTTCTTTTGTCCTTTGGGTCTCTCTCCCTCATCTAAGTCTTGGCAAACTGAAGCAAGTGGCATCATGAAACTGTTCAGTAGAAACATTTGAAGTAGAACGAAAAATTTCTGCCCTGCCTTGCTGAGGTCTGCATGGCAAGATATAACCTACACTTCAGCTAAAAACTTTGCAGTTCTGCAGAGAAATGTTAAAGGAGGCATCAGCTGTGTGATGGAAACTGCTGCGTAGCAGGAGTTTCTTTTGTTTTTCCTACTGTGTTCACAAATTAATAGGTTCTGGTGCCTTTTTGTTGCCATTAAAGAGCATCTTGTCTCACACTTTATATTAGGCTCTACCAGACATCAATGTGAATATTGGGATATTTCATAAAATGAATAAATAGCCCCCCAGAGTTGCAGGGATTATACTGTAAAACTGATGTCTTCAAATGTGTAGGAGTTCTGTGAGAGTAGTAAATGTAATCCAATGTGTGTGTTTGATTTATTATTTTTTTTATATCTGAATCCTGCGTGCTCTGTATCTCTGAAAATACAACCATTTTTTCTGTTGTCTTCTAGCAAACACATTTTGAGATGGATCTGTCCCCTGTGTTGTTGTCTTCCTGGTGCCTTGTAGTGCAGCTGGCGTGTTTGGAGGTTAGAATCTGATAAAGTAATATGTTGCCATGAAAAAACAGGACAGAGTTTGATAGAGGAATTTGTTTATGATAAGCCTTTGGATGCTTTCAAAGGTTGATGAGAACTAGTTTTCAAGATTTTTTTAATGTGCACAAAGTTGGGGTGAAAAGACCTCCAGGGTCATCTAGCTCATTCCTGCCCAGGGCAGGATCCCACTTCATCCCCAATTTGTCTGTTGCTTGGGGTTGGGATTCCTTCTCCACTTCAGGCTGCAGACTGTCTGGGTCGTGTGCTGGCGGGTCCTTGGAAGCATCTTCAGGTGTGGGAGCAGGTGGAGGCTGCTGTGGGAATGTGTCAAAGGACCAGCTGCAACCAGTATTGGCTGTTCAGTGCTGGTGTTAATTTTCCCCACCCTGCCCCCACCCAAAAAAAAAAAAAAAGGCAATTTCACTAACACTCCAAATTATTTCGGCTCCTTATTTCTAGTGATTCTGGAAGCAGGGATCGGTTAGGTCTGATCCAGGGAAAGCCTGTCCAACTCCCGCTGTCATCCTCTTAGAGAGGGAAAAAAGCATTTCCTCTTCCTCAGTGCTTCTGGAACTGGACTAATAATGCCAGGATCTCATAGAATGGTTAACGCTGGAAGGCACCTCCAAAGATTGTCTGGTCCCTGCTCAGAGCAGGCTCAGGTGAAGGCTGCCCAGTACCATTTCAGTTCAAGGTTTTAATATCTCCAGGGATGGATACTCCACAATCCCTGGGCAGCCTGCTCCAGTGAGACTGTCGCTGTCAAGCAGTGTTTTGGAAATTCATACTCGCTGAGGGTGGCAGGTGTTCGGGATGAAGACTCTTGAGTGAAGACTGTTGTTCCAACAGCTTTTTTTCCTTTCTCTTTTGCATCTTTCTCTTAAATGGAGCATGTCTTCTTTTCAAAAAGCTGCCTGATTGCTGCTCCTCAAATTCCTGAGGAAGAGACCCCAGGTGTCTTGAGTGCAGCTGGAGAGGAGTCAGTCCCTGGGAGGTATGGCAGGGGCCTTCCTAAGGAGAGGAGAACAGGGATTTGCCCTGAACCAGAAACTGAAGGACTTTTTTGATCTTCTATGTAAATTATCACACACCTGCAGTTATTTATCTGAGTCCCCTGGGACTTAAAGTCTTCAAGTACTGGCTCAGGATTCTCTAAAAACAGCGATACACATGGTGTGCAGAACATCACCCATCACCAGTGCTTGCTGTTGGTCCTGGGAGACACCCTGAAAGGACCATATAAACTAGAGGGCTGAGGTGATGTGGGGAGCTGTCTGTCAGAACCTGGAATTTCCTTCCTGTAGGATGATGTTGCAGACTTTCTATTATTTCAGTCTCTTTCTGTGCATCTCATTTCCTTTATTCTAGTGAGGCGTATCTTATGTTGGTGGTGCTTGTCGCCAGGGGTTGATTGCAGTTCAGTGGGGCCCACATGCACCAAAGTTTTTGGGTAAAGAAAGATAGGAATAAAAAAAATTTTGGTGTTCTCTACAGGGTGAACTTTTGGCCCTCTTCTGCCAAAATTCCCAGCCTCCTTCATACAAACACACGGCACTACTAATAGGCTCATCAGTAAAGAAAAAAGGGATATTTTTTCCTTTTTTTTGTGTACAATTTGCTTCATTCAGTGCCTGAATCCACTTTTTAAACATGAAGTGATTGGTTTTGGTTAGGTATGCAAGCACACGTCTGTATGTCTGTGTCTGGTGTCCTTAGACCAGAGCACTTTTGTTACTGTAAAATGATTCCAGTTTTCTTTGTGGAGAATTAACAGACAACCTAATAACTATGTGGTGATTTTAAAGTTTTTCAATCTGAAGATGGATCTGGTACATGCTTTCAAATGGAGTTTAGTTGCCAACGTTTTCTGCAAACCACTTTGGTTGTGATACTGTTTTGTAATGTAACCTGTTGATCATCCTCTTCGCAGATGTGGCACTGCTGAAAAAATGGCTTAATTTTGTACCAGAGACTGAATTCATTGCAGAATTCACTGGAATTATATTCATACTCCTGCATGCATGTCTTTCTTATTTTTCTTTGGGAGAGGTGGTCGCTTGTTTGAGGTAGCCACAGAACATGCTAGAAAATCTCATTATGCAGATGTGAAGGCTGGTGCATGTTCTGCTTTCACTCTGACCAACTATTTATGTAGTCAATATGTTTTTACCCCTTGCTAACATGTAATTATACCATCAGGTAAAACAGCATTAATTGTTTTGTGATGGGAATATGTTTTTGCCAAAGTCTGTCCTTGCTCCTTTTCCAAGGACTGTTAAACCATGGAGGCTGCTGGGGATCCCTGGATCAGTGTCATCCCTGACGGCCAGGGGGTTGTAATACCTGGAATCAATAGGTTTCCAACTGTTTGCCTTTCATTCTGTCTGAATGCACAGATAGGAGTAACACACCTCTTCTAAAGATAAGCAGATTTTGATCTGAACCAGAACATGTATTAAGTTTGAGCCTGTCACCCCTGGAGCTCATGAGGATCCAAATTCCTGCTGAAGCGGAAGATAGTGGGTGTCCATGTAAACTACATGCCATGGTAGGGCTCATGCAAGCTCTTTCACATCAGTTTTGTAAAGCTTCAGCTCCAATAGGGAATCATTTGGGTTTAATTTTAATTTTTTTTTTAAAGATCTATTTTCCTATAAGGAGGAGAAATATTTATGCTTCCCTCCCACCCCCCTTTCCTCAGATAGGGTACAGGCTTCCCTTGATTCTAAAAGAATTGTTTGCTTAGTTTTGCTTTGATCTATGTTGCAGGGGAAAGGTTATGCGTGGCTGGTTTGAATTTCACCCAGTGGCAACCACGAGGTTACATTAACTGTGAAGTGTTAGTTTGCACACTGAAGCTGATAGCAGGTGCTTATCTCTTCAGTTAGCAGCTCAGAATCTTGGGTTTGCTACTGGATGCTCTTAAAATGGATGCTACATTGTACCTTTGGGGGTAGAATGAGAATTGAAGTCTGCTTGAGTTATTTGCTCAGTATTTTCAATAATTCTTGTCCTTACCAAGGTACTTGGGAAAATTCAAGGTCAAGTTGGATGGTGCACTGAGCAACCTGTTTATTGCAGAGTGGTTGGAGTGGGTGACCTTCCAAAGGTCCTTTTACACCCAAACCATTCTAGAATGGGAAGAAAAGGCAGTCCCAGTTTAAACTGCTAATTATGATGTTGAAGTTTAATATTAAACTCTGACAAATGGAAATGCTTTATTGTTTTTTCCCCTTTTTCCTTCTGTTTGTTAGCTTGAATCCATGAATTACTCCCCACCAGACTTCAGCCAAGTGAATTTAAGCAAGTTCTTGTAGTTGGACTACTGTGTCATTAGATAATTAAAAGCCTACTTGTGACAAATCCGAGAAAGATGTTAACTAGGAAACGTGAGCTTTAGACAGCCAGGAGAAGCTGTGAGAAACCTCTTCTGTTCCTACCATTTATGTCTAGGCAAAGACAAACATAATTTATAAAGCTTTGCAGCAAGGCTCTTCTCTCTCCACCAGTCATCAACACTTCCCAGTTTATGTGAGGATGCAGGAATGTTTTGTTATTACTGCATCAAAAAAACCCAAAGTGTTTAAGTGAGATTAAAACCTCACTGGAGAGAAGCCAGTGTGGCTTGGATGTTTGTTGCAGAGAGGGGAGCAGGTGCACAGCACTGACCTTGGCTGTTCTCCCTTTTCCCTGATGTGTGCTAGAGTGTGGTCCTTGGCCACTTCATCCTGCTGCGTGCCAGTAGGGAAGGGATTTTTTAGGATAGTTCTGTCTCCCAGCTGCAGCCCTGTGTGAGAATGTAAACAAATGGTGCATCAGGTACTCAGCCCATGGAGAGGAGGGATGGAGGGCAGACTGGAATGCTGATTTTGTCATGTCCCAGGGTGTCTATTTGCAGTGCTGGCTTAGGTGTGAAATCCCAACATCTGGAGATTTAGCTACGGATTTACTGCTCAGTGGAGTTTCAGCACTGGGATGCATATTAATGCTCTGAACTCCCCTTGAGGTTTATTGAGGGTGTGTTGTTTTTACTCTTGAAAATTCCTCCTCTTAAATGAAGTCAACATTCTTGTAGTCTAACCAGAACTTGTAATTAACACCATAACCTGTAAAGACAATGACAAAAATATTTAAAGCTCACTGAAAAGCACAGCAGTTACATGCACAAGTCGCTACACTAGACTAGCAAAAATCCTAAAAAAAACCCAACAAAAAAACCCAAAAAGGCATTGAAAGATAGTTCAGCATAGGAACTGTATGATTATGGTAAAGACTTCTGGTTTTATTTTGGTAAACAGCAATAGCCATGCTCTTTCTCTTTTCTACAAACTGAGGGATTAAAAGGAGTTCTGGTGTCTCCAGAAACTGCTGGCCTGCATTTTGTTCCTCCTTATTTTTTGGCTGGAATTGGCTAGAGTTACCAGTGAGAGGAATAGCTGGAATAGCTTGGAGGTTAACTTTCAGGCTTTGAACTTTAAATATTCTAGAATCTGTTTTACTGACAGCCATAAAAAGTCAGGAGAAAGAGTGGTGTGAGTATGGATCAAGATTGGGTAATCTTGTATTATGGAAATGATCCCTTGCTGTACAAGGGATTGAAGTGAAGTTAGGTCTTGGGAATGGTAAGACCTGGACAATTCCAGTTACTTCTGACCTTTGCAGATCCTACAGGTAGAGAAAAGGGGCTGATAATGGTGGAGTGTATGTATTATGGCCTGTTCTAGTGTGATGCTGCTGCATTAAACTAGTGTTCTTTAGGGGTTCAAGATTAGGAGTAAGCTTTGGAAATCTGATTTTGTTGCTGCATTTTGCATGGCTGACAGAGTTGGGAAGAAGTTGATGTTGACTTGGGCGGATGGCATTTTTTTGTCTGTTAGTGAGTGTAGGGAGTTTCTGGTAGTACTTTTACAGAATACAGTATTTGTAATGCCTGGAACTCTATACTGTCTCTGTTTTGTCTTGGTTTCAACCTCTCCAGCACCTTCAGATGGAGGTGGGATGTTGTAGAGGTGAATTCCATCTGTTCTGTTTTCGGTATGGAACAGCTTAGCTCGGGGTTGGGGTTTGGGAGTTTCAAGCTGCTGCAGACTGAAATAGGAACAGGTTATTTGGGTCCTGGAGGTTTAGAAAAGCCAGTTGCTGGTAGGGTCCAAACACTGCATGTGCTCTGTGCTGTTGATGTGTACCCCGTTAGGATCTGGTTTAACATAACCATTTCCTCTAAGCAAGTGAGGAACGAGAGAGCACTGCCCATCACTGTGCTCATTTTTCCCAGTCTTACACCATTAGATTTACTGGACTCATTCACATAAATCAGTTTCTGGATGCTGCTGATGTTTGCTTCAAATGATACGTGCTGCTTCAGTAGGAAGCTCTGGATGGAGTTTGCTTTTAGCTGTCTCTAAGATGAACTCCAGTGTTCTGGAGTAGCCGACACAGACTTTTCTAAATAGGTTAGCAGAGAATAATAATTCCTTTTGTGTCTTTTGCCTCTTCAAATATTTTCTTCCTCTGTTCCTGGCTGTCAGAAGCTTTGGTTACACTCATTTTTCAAAACATTACTCTGAAATAAATTAAGTGTGTGTGACTGGAATATGAAAATGTCACTGCTGCTAAATTTGTATTTAAATTATTAATTTATGATTTATTTTAAAATATTTTTTTTTCTACTTGAAGCAGGATTTATATGTAAATTATCATTGTTAGGTCACTGATAGGGCTTATTTTATCATTCCTAATACGCACTCATTTCCCCCTCCCCCCTTTATTTCTCACACAAACAAGTTATTGCTTCAACAAAACCTCTTGTCAATGAAATATTATTTCAGACTAGTGAGCTCATGGCTGTCTGCTGGCAGAACTCTGTCTGCTCTGACTTCATACAAATGAAGGCTTCTGCCAGGATTTTTTGCCTAATACCTGAGCCTCGAAGGAAGCTCTGTTTCACAGAGCAAGAATCAAGCTGTGATCAGTGGTCCTTCCAGCGGCTCTGCCTTCAGCATCACATCTGGCTATTTGGATGAGCCTGCCTTTATATAAGTGACACATTTAAGGGGGGAGGAATACATGTTCAGGGCTAGATGGGGGCTAAGCAGGAGTTTCTTTTCTACGCTTAATGAGTCACAGTGCAGTGGTATTGGTTGATTCTAACTGGGGAGAGCTCCAGTCACCTCCAAGTTTATTCTGTTGCTCTCTTACCAGATGCCTCATTTGTTGCCGCACATGTAGCACATGGATTGAAATCACAGGTGATAGCCAGAATAAACTCAGTGTACAACAGAGATTTGCTGAGGAGAAACATGGTTCAGGTCTCTCAATTATTTTTACCTTTCCAGTAGACTGAGATCTTTAATGAAAAAGCATTGTGCATTACATCTACCCGCAGTAATCACCTGCCTGACAAACCTGACCAGCTCCTGTTGCTCCTGCAGGTGTGTGGCTTGTTGGTTGCTATACATACACCTTTAGGACAGCCCAGGGATTAAGGAAAAACATCTGTTTCTAACAGATTTGACATGTAGCTGGACAAAACCTCCAGTCTTTCCTGCTCAGGAGAATGTATTTCCTCCAGGTCTACTGAACCAATAAAGGTATATTTCTTCTAGGTCTCTTGAACCAACAATGGAGATAGAGCTGTAGAGCTGCTGTCATAAAATTTAAGAATGTACTTAGAAGAATCCAAATAAACAAGCAAACCCCCTAGATTGCAGCTCATTAGGTCTTATATTGTGTTATGTGATCTGAAGAGGTTAATGAAACTCTTTAAAACAAAAGATCTGCCCAGCTGCATCCACTGAGAAACTGTCAGATGTTTAAGAGCAGAATCATTTCTCAAAGGAGGCAGAACCAGTCTCTCAGTTTTTCCATGAATTATCTTTGTTTTGTGCATTTAAGAAATCCCTCTAGCGGCCTGGTACTTCTATGACATTTCAGCTGTTTGCTTGCAGCTGATCTCGCACATCAGTTGCTGCTGTTGTGTGGATTTGGATGGAACTCCTTCAGGGATTATTTGAAAGGCTTCACAAGAAGAATCTGAGACACTTTCAGATGAAAACCAGGGGAAAAAAAACCCAAAGGAGATGGTAGGGGGTTTTGGGTTTATTTTGAGTGGCAAGCAGGTGATGCTAAAAGTCTGGGAATTACAGGTGGGCACATTAAGTGATGCTTTGCCTGTGGTATGTAGTAGATCAGATCAAATGATCTATTGGAGACCTTGGAATATAACTCCTAAGAAATTTAATAGCTTCAGCAAATAAGTTAAAATAAGCAATTAGATTTCAGTTTGTCTGCTGATACATCCCATCTCTCTGTAAAACCCAAAGTCTGCAAAGACAACCTATGTGGAGTGGGTGGATATTTTGTAATGTATAAGCAGTTGCTGCGTATTTTCTGATATTCCGTGTGTAGTGCTGGGATTGTGGTTAGGACAATGTTTATCTGTGGCAGAGATAGAGCCTGGGATCGGATTCCTGTATGCTCAGCTACGGGTTCATTGAAGCTAGACTGTCACTTTCTTCTCTGCTCTTTCACCCTTACCACAGCAATGCCTTGTTGTGAGGTATTCCAAAAATTCAGTTTTCCAGCCTTTGAAATTGCCTCAAAGCCCCAGGGAGCCAGAATGTCCAGGCATGGGAATGCTACTGGACAAGTGCTGTGATGCGTGGAAGGGCTGTTTGAGTCGAATATGTCCCCAAGGGGACAGGCAAATCTAACACCTGCAGATGTGTTTGGGTTGGAAAGCCCTTTATCTCGTGCACTTCACCCACTGGCAATGGAGATAGCTAAGCTGGGAATCTTTCCCATTGAAAAATTGCATAGTTAGGAGCCACAGTCTGCAAAATAAAGGCATATGTGTATTTTGTGGGGCTTCCAATTACCCAGTTTGCTACTGAGAGATCTAAGTCCCTATTTCCTCTCTATTTGCATTGAGGCAGTGGATAGGGAAAAGAATACTTATCCTCAAACTGTGCATTTGTGATCAGAATTAAGCCTAAAAGAGTTAAAATAGATTGTGCCTTTGCATTTCTCTCCACAACACACTTGCTGATGCAGCCTTCACTGCTCGACTCTCTAAGGTATGTCCCTCTCCAGTGATGCTCCCTGATATATATTCCTCTCCATTGGTGCTCCCTGAAACCCCCACAAAGGGCACAGACCAGCGGAAGGAGGGATTGTGATGTTGTGTACTGCAGTGGAAGCAATCCCATGCTTTGTTTTGTTCCTTTGTTTCCATGATCTCATTTCCTTAGTTGGGGATGAGAAATATACAGCGGCTGCAGAGCCTTTAGCATACAAGATTAGAGGAATGTTAAGAACTCACTGTTTTTCTTTCTCTTCCCTTTAGAGCTGTCAGCCATCAGCATGAATTTGAGTCCAGACTCAGTCTTTCCCAAGAGAAAACATGTTCTGACTCTGGCATCCATAGTATGTCCCGTGTGTTCACCTCACAGTAGCCATGTGTGCAGCACACGTGTCTATGCCTGCCTTCACAGCAGAAGCAACGCGTATTCCTGTATCTGTGAGTGACACAGGAGATGACAAATGGGAGAGATTCAGCTCCAGAAATTTTTAGCTAGCCTGAAGTATTTGTAATTGCAAAGTAGAAATACTTTGCTTTTGATTTTTTCTTCTGTCTAGCACTAGTGCTTCACTGCTTTGAAACCCTAAGCACTAGAAATCTAGAACCCCATCTCCAAAACCGCAGAGTGTTTTCTCAGTGCTAAAGGCAAAATGCTTGGATGGGAAGAAGGACTTTGCCTGTGAGCTTGAGAGAGTTTCTTTAAAGCAAAACAGAGGAAAAGTTTTCTTGACGGTGCTACGGCCACAAATTTACCACTAGTCTGACAAATATGCTGTGAATGTGCTAAGTAAACTAATCTACAAAAGCTGAATATCTGTAGTTTATTTCAGTGTATATTTTGGAAGGACTGTTAGCTTATTTTGTCATTCTCAGCCCTGACACCCACTCTTTTTTTGGGACTTGTGAAAATCCATTAATATCTTTGCTTTTGTTTCCCTATCTGTAAAATGAAGTTGTAGTGCTGCCTCAGTGCGAGTTGAGGCTTTTGCCATGGGTTTTGGGGGCCTCTGGCCATGCCCTCTGGCCTCTCTGATTCATATCACCTAATTCCCAGAGATGTATTGAAGAGAGTACACTTTGCCGTTCAAAGCAAGAACACTAAAATTTGGTAGAAATTCAGGAGCTGTTAATTCATAAATTGATTGTTTCAGGCTAGCAGAGTGGTGTTTGTTGTGGTTTTCCCCCCCAGCGTTCAGGGTTCTCTCAGCATATGAAGTGGTGTCATCTTTTCGGCTGTCTCTTCATGTGAAATGTGATGGACAAAATTACATCCAGGAAAACTCTACTTACATCTCTAAAGGTTGAATATTTTTTTCCCTGCTTGGCTGCAGTTGTTGTTTTTCTATTCTCTTAATTATGTATAAAACATTTTCAGCCATTTGCCAGCAAATATGACATAATCCATTTATTTTGAGACACTGTACCATCTCATGCAGTTCAGAGAACCTCTGTTTTCCAGGGCTACTGGCTACTTGAGGAAAATTAGGCCAAAATTATGAAGTCTCAAGTTCCGTGCTGGTTTCAGCAGAGTCTAAATTAACTTAGTGATGACTGTAAGATTTAGTTTAGTGTCAGTGAATGCAAAGTTTGGCATAAACAACTTTATGCCAAGTGAAACCTGTGCCAGTGAGAGGGTAATGAAACCTGCTGTGTTTGTGTGCTGTGAATTGGCAGTAGATCAGGAGAAATGGATGGTCTGATGTTGTTAAATACTCTATGTTGTAGGTGTATATTGTAGGTTTACAGGGATTATGCACTGGTTGGGTTATTAAACTGCTTATTCTGAGTGGGGAGGGCTGGTTGTATCTCCAGTGTTAACACTTTGGTTTTGGGGTTTTTTTTTGCTGATTCCTTCATCCCAGAATACAGATTAAATGGCTTGTGTATTCTGGTTGTGCTCTATTTCAAGGGTGTTCTCTGAAGCTCTGATGATCCCTGAAAAGGCTAAAGTCTTTTATTCGTGAGCCTGTAACTAACTTGGGTGCTTTAACCCATGGCCGTGCCACTTTGTGGAGTGTCAGTGGAACAAACTGCATCCTGGTCATCGCCCTGGATGGTCCCTTGTACAGTTTCTGTGTGATTGAGTGGTGATGGAGACCAAGTTTAGTGCAGGTGGTGAAGAGGAGAGTCTGCAAACTGTTTGGAAGATGGACACAGAGGAAAAGTCAGGCCCCAAATGTTGAACTTAGTTTAACAGTGCAGTGAAGATGTGACGTGGTGTAGAGACTGAGCTTCCTGGAGTCACTGAAGTGCTTGGAAACAGAGACTGAATTAATTATGTCCAGGAAGGGGACATGAGTAAGCCCCTAAAGTCTTGATGGTGAGAACAATGTTGTGTAAGATCACAGAAAGATGAAAGGGACCTTAAAAACCACCTCATTCCAATCTCCCTGCCTCACCTTCCGCTAACCCAGGTTGCTCCGAGCCCTGTCCAGCCTGGCCTTGGACACTTCCAGGGATCCAGGAGCAGCCACAGCTTCTCTGCCCAACCTGTGCCAGGGCCTGCTCACCCTCACAGGGAAGGATTTGGTTCCAAAGTCCCATCTAATCCTGCCCTCTTGACAGTGGGAAGCCATTCCCCCTTGTCCTGTCACTTCATGCCCCTGTCCAGTGTCCCTGTTCAGCTCTTTTGGAGGTGTGCTCCACAGGTGGCTACTGAAAAACAGAAAGACAACCTGGCTCCCAAACTGTCCCTCCTATGGTTACCCTGAGGACTGGGGAAACCTCTTTCCTGCTGCAAAGATCTGTAGCTGTTTGCAGTTTTATCATTTGAAGTCAATAACAAACCAGTTGGAACCATGTCAAGTGTTTGATTTATTTGTTTTTAATTTTCCTGCATGACCTTTTCTGTATGATTCTTTTTTATGTAAACTGTAAAGCCAGTGCACATGCCTTGCCTTGAAGACAGATTGTCCTGACCTGCACTCATCTCCTTTCATTTCCTTACCATATGGCAGCCAGCAGTGTCCTGGGGTATCTGTTTGGTTAGCTGTGTGCTCAGCTTCCTTCGGGTGGCTCCCAGCAGCAGCAGCACCTTGAATACCTTTGGAAGAACCTGGAGATAGTATAGGTGGATTTCATGCTTTCATCTTTCCAGGAGCATCTGGTACACAGCTAACTCTTGCTTTTGTGTTTTGAAGTTTCTTTGCCTGTTTTTGATACTGTGGGTCAGATTCAGAAGCGTTTTTAAAGCAGAAATTCTTTTCCCCTGGTGAAAGGGAGGTCTTAGGCCTGTGACTCCTCAGAAGGCCAGGCTGGACAGGGCTTGGAGCAACCTGGTCTAGTGGAAAGTGTCCCTGCCCATGGCAGAGGGATTGGAATAAGATGAGCTTTAAGGTCCCTTCCAACCCAAACCATTTAGGATTCTATGATTTCCCCCAACCCTTGTACCTGAGGGACTAAGAATGTGCCTCAGCAGATGTCAATGTTACATGGGATGAATAATGCAAACCCCCTATCAGCTGTGACACGATTCACCCGTGAGGTGGCACCTGGAGGTCATGTCCTACAGCCATGCTGTTTGCAGTGTTTTTCTGGAGCTATGAGCTCTCAGGCCAGGTTTCCTTCTGGTTTCAAGTGTGTTCCTGTGTGTGCTCTTGGGGTACAGGCTGCCTGAGGGTGCCCAGCTGGTCAGGAGGCAGGCTGGCCATGAGGAGCTCAGTCCTGCTCCTTGCCTTGCCTTGTGCTGTGCTCTAGGCAGAGCTATTAATCATAGAATTGTTAAGGCTGGAAAAGACACATCTTCTGTAAAAGTGAGCATAACATTTCCCTTGCCTTCAAACTCAAAAGTGATGCCTTTGGAAACACAGAATCATAGAACTGTAGAATATCTAGAGCTGGAAGGGGCCAATGTCCAAGTCCCTGCTCCTGGCAGTGATACCTAAAACTAAACCATATGACAAAGAGCATCATTGACAAGCTCCTTGAACTCTGACAGGATCGGTGACATGACTTTCCTGGGGAGCCTGTTCCAGTGACAGGCCCCCTTCTCAGTGAACTTTTTCCTAATTGCCCATCATGAACTGTGCAGCTTTACTCTATTTCCTCATGTTCTATCACTGGTCACTAGAGAGAGGAGTCTCCATGCCTGGAGATACTCAAAAGCCATCCAGACATGGTCCTAGACAAATTTGTTTGGGTGGTCCTGCTTGAGCAAGGAGGGCATGATTTCTTCCAGAGGTTCCTTCCCAATTTTGTTCTAAGATTCTTATCTTGTGATGTTGAATAACTGGTCCACAAGTTCCTGTTGAAAAACCACTCTGCAGTGGTGGAGTTGGTTGTCCCTTTGGACAGCCCTGGGGAAGTGCTCTGAAGAAGAGGAGGTGCTGTGAGAGCAAAAGGAAGGCCAGCTTGCCTGCAGGTTTGCTTGTGACCTAGGGCAGTGCCTGGATACCTTGAGAAGTACAAGATGAAAAATGTGGCAGCTCTCCTCCTTGTAAGGAATTTTTTTACAGGCCCCTGGTTGACTTTTTCTGCTGTACCTCCTGGCTTGGTTGTTACAGAGGCTGTAGAAGAAACAGTCAAGAAATTTATTTCTGTTTCTACTTCTCCCTGTCTGTACTAAATGTTATAAACACCTGGGATTTTATCGTCTCTACGCTTGCCTAGTTTTCCTGTAAGCACCCAGTAATTCACATCCCACCCAGGACAGCAGGCATGTTTATTATGTGCCTGTGCCAGCCTTGACTCTGTTATCTTGCACTGTAAGAATAAACTCAAGATATTTTTAGTGCCAACAGTTTTGTGAGTTTCTAGGTGCACGGTTGACTTATTGTGCCGCCTGCTGAGACAGTGCTGGGGATCCTGAAGTGAGATTTTAGCTGGGGGTGTTGATTCTGGGGAGGGTTTTGGTACTGACCTTTCCATCGTGTCTGCTGACTTTGTGTTCTTCTATAATCGCAGAATCACAGAATGGTTTGGGTTGGAAGGGACCTTAAGGCTCATCCTGTCCCACCCCCTGCCATGGGCAGGGACACCTTCCACTGTCCCAAGTTGCTCCCAAGCCCTGTCCAACCTGGCCTTGGACACTTCTAGGGATCCAGGGGCAGCCACAGCTTCTCTGGGCAACACTGGTACGTGTGGTACCTGGTACAAATCACCCATGTACCTGAGAGTGTTGTCCTCTAGGAGCAAGGGTGGAATTACTCTTCCTGGCTGGGCTTAGATTTGTCTGTGTTTTGTATCATCTGCTCCTGGTGCGAGCACTGCAGATCATCGGGGTGGAAAGTTTCATGTGCATAAGCAATGAGGAAAAAATTAAGTTGTAACTGCTTTTGCCTGGGTGAGGAAAGTGTGGAGCTCTCTCTCAGGGTCTGAACCTTTAAACTTGGTAAAAGCTCCCTGTGTGAGAGCATGGCAAGAAGAGAACTGTTGGTTTGACAACAATGCTCTGCGCTTTGATGGCGGCGCTGGGATTTCTCCATGTGTCTGCAATGCTCCATTCATCTGGTACGTGCTCCTGCCGCAGCCCTCTCTGTGCCCAGACAGTGAGCCCTTTCATGGAGGAGAAGTGCAGAGTCATATTTCTGAGTGCAAATTAGCTGGGGGATTTATTTGCAGTGCAGGCTCAGCCAAGCTAATTTCTCTCAGCAGCTCCACCGTGAGTGCGCCACGCAGAGCTGGAGCAGGAAAGGTGTAAATGGACACTTGTGTGTACACTGCCAGCAGACAGAGGAGCAGAGGGATGTCCCTCCTGTCTTGGAGCTGTGTCAGGGGAGGTTTAGGTTCGATCTCAGAGAAAGGGTCTTCCTCTCCCGAGAGAGTGGTGGAACAGGCTCCCCAGGGCAGTGGGCACGGCCCCAAGGCTGCCAGAGCTCCAGGAGTGTTTGGACAACGGGACAGGGATGGGGTGGGATTGTTGGGGTGTCTGTGCAGGGCCAGAAGTTGGACTTGGTGGCCCTGGTGGGTCCCTTCCAACTCAGCATATTCCGTGATTCTAGGTGTTGACCAAAGGAGCCTTTTGGAGGTGGGTGCAGAAAAGCACAAGGTCCTACAGTCAGTGTGGACCACTGCAAGGTGACTGCTGTCCAAAAGCCTACAGAGGTAGAACTTTTCAAGCTGTAATTTAGTGAATGTGTATCTGAATCCTCAAAATCCAGACATGCTGAGCTGAAAGGTATGTCCCAGCATTTGTGCCACGTTTTTTCAGAAATTGCTGCACATACATGAAATGTTTTACTGTCAAGGTTTTCTTCATGATGTCTCTGTGCACCTGAGTATGCAGGCAGGTAACAACCTGCTGGAGACGGATTTGGAGAGCTTGCTGCTGTTGTCTTGTTGACAATCCTATTCAGCAGTGACAACAAAGGAATTCCTAGTCCATTGGAGAGGTCTGGATGGAAATCAGTCCTAAACGTAGAGCTGACCTCAAATAGACGTGTTGGGGTGACAGCTGTGTTTCAGGATCTGCACAGGGGTTTGTTGAAAGCTTTCTGACAAAAACTGTGACTATTGATCAGAGTGAAGAACTTTCCTCTGCCATCAGGACATTGAGCTGTGATCTGAAGGCCACTGCAGGTGAAAGAGATCTTCGTGTTTTGGTCATCTTTGCATCAGACTGCCTGTAAAGGTTGGAAGTTTCAGGGAGTCTGATGTGAAAGTATTAATACTCTTGATTTTCAGTTACTGTTTTAACTTTGAGCATCTCCTGCCCTTCTAAACATAACCATTTTTCTCTCTCCAGAGGCAAGATCTTTCTGGATAGCCAAGCATCCTTTGCCACTTTGCTTATAGGAAGAACAGTTTCTGGCTGGTTCTTACATTTCTTTTGCAGTTCTGCCCTATTTTGAAGCAGAACTCTTCTCCAAATACTGAATTTGAGTTTCATCTCAGAAAGCACTGGTGATGGCACACTCATTGAGTTCTTCTCTGACTTGTTCTGGTTTGAGATGCAACTTATTTTAGATTTCTGATGGCCTCAGTGAAAAACTGGCTGCAAACCTTTGGGAAGAATGGCTTTATTGTTGCATATCAGCAAAATTTTCACATGGAAAGGTCAGTTATTGTGTAAAACTCACTCTGGTGTCACACAAAACTTCCTGCCGGTTTCCAGATCACAGAGCAGATTCTCAACTGATAAAAAAAAAAGTTCTCATTTGCTCCAGAATTAGCTCGGTGTGTTTCTTACTGTTTCTTGAACTCCTCCTCATTAATGTTGCAAATCAAAATACTCTCTTTTTGTTCTCTAATTTCTTATGTTGTTTCTGTCGGTCAACACTGAACAAGAGATGAAAAATCACGTTTTTTTTTTTAGCCATTTAATTATACAGTATTTGGATTCTAACAAGAAGAGTTTCTATGTATGTTGATATGACTTTGATTAAGTCTTGTAGGACATGTTTAGAATGAAAATCAATTCATAATGAAAAGGAAGTCATATTTCATATCTTAAGTCAAGAGTTTCTAGAAGTGTCTTGCCTGGGAGGGTACATTCTTAAACACTTTGGAAGAATGGAGCATACCAGTCTCAACCACATAATTTTGTTATATTCAGCTAATTCTGTTCTCTCTAGGTTGCTGTAGTCTGAAAAAGTATTCCTTTATTTTGTGTCTGCTTCAAAGGAAAAGAAGTATTTCAGTCCTGTGGCAGTACTACAGTACATCAGCAAAAGAGAGATCTTGACTTCCAGTAATAATGGCGAGTTTTGACCATTAATGCAAGCTTGGAAAGGATGTGAGATTTAGGGGAAGGTGGGGAGGTAAAGAAAGATGTAGAGACGTATTTGGTTTTCTTTCCTGGCATGTTGCAAAACCTACTTTTACATTCTGAAAATCTCAATATTATGTATGTAGAGGATAAGGGTGAATGGCTTCAGACTGACAGAGGGCAGATTTAGATTGGACATACAGAAGGAATCCTTCCCTGGGAGGGTGGGCAGGCCCTGGCACAGGTTGGGCAGAGAAGCTGTGGCTGCCCCTGGATCCCTGGAAGTGTCCAAGGCCAGGCTGGACGGGGCTTGGAGCACCCTGGGCTGGTGGAAGGTGTCCCTGCCCATGGCAGGAGGTGGGACTGGATGACATCCCTTCCAACCCAAACCGTTTGATGGTTCTGTGATTTTATGATTCTGTGTAGAACTGGTGAAAGCTGTTGTTGGGAGGTGTGGGGCAGGGAGGTGAGGACTGGGTGCTTGTTGATACTTGTAGGACATGGTTATAACTTTTTTTTTGGAAAAATAAATCATAAATTAAAAAAGAAAGTTACTGAGTGGAAGGACTGGGTTCTGTCTTTCCTTCCCTACTGGGTGTCTGGTGGTCCACAATCTGAGTCTTCTTATCAGGGGTGAGGCAGGCTGTGGAGCCTTTCATGCTTCTTTATGCAAGCTTGGTACAGAGATTGATAGCTTTTCAGATGCTTTTATTTTGAGGGGCCTTTGTATAAGATGGTATGAGCCCGTATTCAGTGTGCCTGTTGAAAAATCAGTGGTACTGAGCACCTAAATGTGAGCAGATTTTACCCTTTAAAACCTACCCATTTTTTGTTGCCACAGCCAAGATTACTAAACACCAGTGTTCCTTCCCAGTGGCTTACACACTTCCATTAATCTCAAACAGCTGCATCAGCTGGTGTCTGAGTTAGCATTGGTGGGAACAAACTGTCTCTTCAGAAACTGCAGAACTGTTGCAATTAATTCCTTGATTGAACAAATGGATTTCAGAGGCTTGTCACAACCCTGATCCTGCACATATGGGATTTCATGGGCTTTTCTTAGGAGACTTGTTCCCTTGAAGCCAAGTCTGTGTGGAAATACAAGATGCAGATTTTTCTTTTGCTTTTAAAACTTTGCAGCAGAGTGACCATGGGGTAAACTAAAACAGGACAAAAAGAGCTTGGGATTGAAGCAGCAGGGACCTCCTTCACACTGCAAGAAAATTCCCCTTGCACGGCTGCCAGAGAAGCTGTTACACAGGAGTTTTTGACTCTTAACATGAGGGAGCCATAAGGGTCAGTTTAGATTAGCTGCAAGGAAGACATTTTTTACAATGAGGGTGCTAAACCACTGGCACAGGTTGCCTAGAGAAGCTGTGGCTGCCCCTGGATCCCTGAAAGTGTCCAAGGCCAGGTTGGACGGGGCTTGGAGCAACCTGGGCTGGTGGAAGGTGTCCCTGCCCATGGCAGGGGCGTGGAGTGTGATGAGCTTTAAGGTCCCTTCCAACGCAAACCATTCTGTGATTCCGTAATATTATCTGGGAGAAGGAGGGACAAGAAAGTGAGTGATTTATTGAGGTAGCATGGAAAGAGCAAAGATCTTGGTGTGTAGAAAAGTATATACACATACATCTGTGAATCATTCCCTCTCTTGGTCTTGGAAGATCATTGAAGGTTTTAGAATCAATGCTGCTGCCAGCAAAACCCGTTATCCACAGCTGCTGGAGCAGGGGAAAGAGTTAGAAAGGAGCCCTATGAGTTGCATTCCTGTGCTGTGAGGTCCTGTTGTTGTACAGCTGCCCAGCCTGGAGAGTATCTCCGTTTGTGTTACTGGTTCCATGCTCCCACACAGCTCCCTGCCACTGGTCTCGGCTTAGATATCTTGGGGACCAAGTTAAAATAATTGAAAACCAAAAGAAAGTACTTCCAAAAGTCTGTCCTTAATTAAGGAAACCCTAGAACAAATGCCAAGTCCCCACGAAGCCAAAAGGTCTTATGTGTATGTTAGGATTTTGGCAACTTGTTTAAATGCTTAAACAGTTCTTTGAGCTTGGGCTGAATGTTCAGGCCCTATTAATGAAGTGTGCAAGCAAAATTCTGATTTTGTGACAATGTGATTTAGAAGGTTTAGATCTGTCCAGAGTCTCTGGACTACATTGTTGGGAGCTGGCTCAGTGGTGTCTCAGGGTGTGTTATCCCTGATGCTGTTGATTCCTGGGAGATTTGAGGTACCAAGTCTTGGATTAATAGATGTGAAATAGGGCTGGCAGACCAGGAAAAGAAAATTATTTATTACCTGAGTCTCCTTGGTGCTGGATGAGCCTGTTTGTGGGGGAGTGCTGGGAAAGATGCAGGGAGCCCTGCTTGGTTTCCTGCTGTTTTGAAAAGATCCTGAGCAGGAGAATATAAAGTAGTTGACAGTAACAACTCCATTTAGAGTTATGCAGTAGACTCATCAAATGGTTTGGGTTGGAAGGGACCTGAAAGATCAGCCCGGTCCAACCCCTTGCCATGGGCAGGGGCACCACCCACTAAACCAAGTTGTTCCAAGTCCTGTCCAGCCTGGCCTTGGACAGTTCCAGGGACTTCATCACTTGCTCCTCTGTGGTAAAGGCAGACGTTTTCACAGCTGAAATTAAATCCCTCTCATTGGGCTTCAGAAGTGTTTTGCCTCTGTCTTGCTTTGAGTCTTTTTCCTCCCATTTAGGATACATCCCTTCTCTTCCAGTTTCTCCTAGCTGCACTGTTTTCTAGTCAAGGTAATTAGTCTTTGGTTCACAGTGGAAACTGCCAGTTTGGTGGATTTTATATTTTGAATTGTTTTTCTAAGCCTGGCAGCATTCAGACAAAAAGGGCAGGGAGAAATGACTTGTCTGTTACTTTATTTACTGCTTGTTTTGGGAAATCTAAATCCAAATTTGTGTTTGACTCATATTAGGACTCCATCACTGGACTCTGCTTTTTCAGTTGGTTTTGGAAGGACTGAGGTTATACCCACAATAAGCACAGTCATCAATCAGAGCAGCCTGGGTGACAGAGCTCAGCTCTCCTCAGAGCAGGGAGCTCTCGGTCCTGCCTGAGGGACTGAAAGCCAAAGGCTTTTGCTGCAGGATCTAAACAATTCAGAGATTAAAATTCACATCCTGTGCTCTGTTCATTGTGTGTCATTAGTGCTGTGGTAAAAAGCATGGGACCATTGGAACAATTAGTTAGTTGTGGCTTGGGCTTCATGAAGTGGTGTGGATTTTCTAATGCTCTGGGGTTTGAAATCCTTGGTGTTTTCCCAGAACATCAGAGAACCCCCCACCTGCTGTTCAGTGCCTGGTTGCTGCTGGCTCAACGCTGAAAGATACTGAGTCCTGCTCTGAGGGCTGAACTTTGTACGTGAATATTTGGGCACCTCTGTTAGCACAAGTTCTGGAACACAGCACACAGAAATGTGCTTCCTCCATCACTTTGTTTTGAACATCTCTCTGAATGCATTTTTGCTGCTCAGCTCTGTGGAAAGCAGCCAAGGGGAGCTACTGGTGCTTTTGTCACCAGTTTCTGTGTTACAGTTGTTAGGAGTGATCTACTAACAGGCTTTCCATTGACTTTGGGCTTTGCTTTGGATGAGACCCTGTGGGTTTAGGGCATGTGGCCGACCTATGGCTCTTGCTTCAATGAATCTCAGTATTGGACTACATCCTGTAACAAGCCTCGTGGGTGAATTGGATCTCTGGCTGCAGGCAAAGAGGAACCAAGGAAGATGGGCAAAATGGATATCCCTGGGGTTTCCTGGGACTTGGTTACATGCTCAACTCGGTTCCGCAGTGTGTGGAAGCAGCAGGAGCCCTCTTCATGTGAGCTATTTTCAATTCAACCCCAACCATCAGCACTGTCCTGAGCATTGTCATCCTTCATATATTCTCAGTGGGGTGATGGGAAGGGTCCAGCTGAACCTGGGCGTTGAAGTTTGGCACTCACAGCTGTAAGAGGTGTTTGCAATAGCAACACCTTCCTCAAGCCCAGCAGTCTTCGAAACACCAACAGAAGGGGAAAGGATCCCTCTTACAGCTTTCATTTTTGAAAACTGGCTGCCTCCAGTCCTGACTGCAGCATGCACATCTTTAAGGTGAATTACTGCCCCCTGTTCGAAGCTGTCCCTCCCACCCTGTGTGCCGAAGGGAAGGGGTGATAAATGTTAAACTCAGTAGGAAAATTACTGCAAGGCCCTGGCTGTTGGAGTTTCCTGCAACTTGTGTCACAGTGACCCATATTCTGACAAGCCAGCAGCACACAGGGTGGGTTTTGTCCTCTAGTATTATTCCTACACACAGGGTGAAGATAAGAATTTTTTTCTCTGACCCAGTGCCTGAGGTAAATAAACTGTAAATAGCTTGGGAGGAGAGCAGGCTAGGGTGTGAAGAAGTGAGAAAGGGGAATTGTTATTTTTAGTTGTAGTTCCTGTTTTGGAGAGGAAAAGAGAACGACCATCAAAGCTTAAATTAACTCCTCCTTGCAAACATAGTTTGAGGTGACATTATCAAGCTAAAATTAGGAGCAGTTTGTAAAAGGAGCTATTTTCCTCATATGCTGCTACTTGTGTTACTTAATTAAAACAGTAGGTGCTTAATGTTGTGCTTTACTTTTCCCCTATTCATAATCTGTGAGTTTTTTGGGAGGGGGTTCTTTGCTGAGCTTGGACAATAAGGGCTTGTGTCCATGGTATGACTGCTGGTTAAAGCCAGAGTAAATATTGAAGTGGTGATAGTTATGCCGACAAAAGCCCATATATGAACATTCTCACTCAAACTTTTCAAAAATTTAACTTCTGTTTATTGTAAATGGGTTTCATTCTGAGTGGAAAAAGCCACCATGTTACAGGAATAGGGGTGTCCATCTGGAGGTGTGTTCCAATTTATTTATTAAAATTTCTTTTCAGAAAAGACTGGCAAGAATTAGTTTGGTTTTTTTTTTTTCCACGTCACTCCATTTTTTCCAGGTTGTGTTGCACAGGCTTTAGGTTATAAATCTTGCAGAGGACCTTTTTTCTTTAATTAAACTCTAGATATTGTTAATTGGCTCTTGAAAATGAAGTTGCCTCCCTCTTTGTGCAACCATCATCTATTTAATCTGTCCCTTTTGAGAGAAAGCAACTGTTTCTGCCCCAGTCACTGGTTGTAGGCAGAGTGTTGGCTTTGAGAGGTGCCTGCAGGGAAACACTTGAAGTTTACCATGTCCTGCACCTGGGAAGGAAGAACCTTTGGCAGTGATGCAGGGTGTATTTGATCACATCTGAAATATCACATCTGGTTTTCAGCCCCTTTGGTGAAGAAAGATGTTAACAAACAAAAAATGTGAGTCCAGTGGAGAGTCATGAAGATGGTGAGACACTGGGGAATGATGGGAAAGACTTGTGCTCCTTGCCAACCTCACCTCTCCTCTTCCTCTCCTTGTGCTGACACATCTTCTTGAAGCTCCTGCTTCATCTTGTCTGCATAAATGTTTCCAACTGATCCACTCAAAACCTGCGATTTGAACTTGATGCCAGGTCAATGATAATGCTGATAGACTCACACTCAAATAATGGTGCTGTGGTCACCAACCTGCTTCCAAAAATACACCAAAAAATCTAGGCACTTCCTTAGCCTAAGGGCCATGCATGCGTCTGAGCTGTGTCTTGGTGAGCTAAGCCAAGCTGGGTTACGGTGATTTGCTCTCCTCTCCCTATCAAGTGCAGATCATGGACCAGTAAGGATCAGAGGATGTAGTAAAACCACTTTTCTGGGACAGGCAAGTGAGGAGAAGTGATAACATCTCGTGAGATGTGCTCTCACCATCAAGCAGACTCGCCGGCCATGCAGAGGAGACATGTTGGCCTGTGCTGGCACAATATCTTCCCTGTGATTCTACTTGACCCTTACTTCATCACATGAGCAGTCTTCTCCCATGGTCTTGAGACATGTTGGCTGCTCTGTCCACATGTCTCAACCTTTCCTGCTGTCATCACCCAGGGAAGAGATGGTTGGTTTTACAGAACTGGGGAGATGTGCTCCATGGGCAGCAGACCACCATCCTGAAAAGGGATTAAGAATGAACAGGGTCCAGCTGGACCATCCCTCTGAGTTAGAGCACTGAAGTTTTAACTGCATACTTGGTTTCTTGAGGTCCCTCAAACTTGTCTGTTACAGGAATGTTTATAATGTGGAGTGTCCTGAAGTGCCTCTTATGGCTTGGGAAGCTCTGGCTGCCAGTGAGAAGTCCTGCTTGCATTTTTATTTGCCTGTTTTTCTTGTGCAGGGGTTGTCATTTAAGAAAAAAAAAAAAAAAAAGAAAAAAAAAGATTCAAAAAATGAATTATGTGTGTGTTTTTCCACACAGTGCTATTGCAAACACCAAAGCTGTTTTGTTTTTTTTTTTTTTTCTGGGAGGAAAGGTGGACTGGTTCAGCTACTACAATAGGAGTCAGTGCTGAGTCTGTTTGACCTTAAAGTAATTATTTTGGAACTAATAGTGATAATTGCTTTGGGAACAGCTTGGTTTTCTTTTGGTTGTTTTGTTTTGTTGTTTTTTGGTTTTTTTTGTTTGGTGGGTGTTTTTTTGTTTGGTTGATTTTTTTGGGGTTTTTTATTCATTTCATTTTTGAGGCTCAAAGCTGGAAAAGCAAAGGCTTGCCAAATTGCTAGTCACAGGGCTTGTTTCATCCAAGGCAGAACAAACTTTATTGCCTTTGAGAACTTTTGGGCTTAGAAGTGCTGCTGAGTGGATAGTTCTGGAGAGAGCAGTCTGTCCTTTGTGCCAGAGCCTTGCCTCACCAGTATCTTTGAATGGTCAACTGGGATGTGAATTTACCTTCTGTGTATCACCATTGCAGCCTGGAGAGTAAAATCATAAAATCATGGCACTTTTCTTCTAGCAGATTCCTTGTGGGGAGATCTAGAGATTGCTTTAGCCTCCCATTCACGTTTCACTTCTAGCTGGAGGATGTTAACTGTTGGGGGCTTCCAGGGGGAATTTTGTCAAGGGCCTGCTGCCTTACCAGGAGCGGGATGGAGAACTCCAGGTGTGATGGGAAGAGCCTCTTTCAGCCCCCTTGTTGTGCCTGGGGAAGCAGAGAAGGTCTTGTAACTCTGCCAACCACTGCCTTTCAACTTTATGGCTTCTTCTGCCGCTCAAAGTTTTGGGCTTTATGAAGCAGCTCTGAGCAATTGAGGAACTGCCTTCCATCGTGTTAATTTTCTCTCAGGTTGAATGACTCTATGTTTTTACATTGTCAAGGAAATTTGGGTTTTGTTTGTGAGCTCTGGATTTTCCTTGCACATCCCTGCAAACAGCTCTCCATCTGATACATTTTGGGCTTGTGTTTCCAAAAAGTTGAATGGAGAGGGATCTCTTGGCTGAGATGGGAGCAGCCAACATAAAACAGATTAATTTGACATGTAGGCATCTGAAGCTTCCCCTTTCCCTCCCCAGACTGTAGCAAATCCATTCATTTGTCCCCAGTGATCTTATGTGAACTTAGAAGGACTAGGATGAGGTTAAAAGGACTGGGATGGGGTTTGCTGAGGGGAAGAAGCACATGGACCTGACTCTTTGGGAGCTGTGTGCTTACTTAAAGGGTTTGCTGGATCCTTAAGGTTAGTCTGGACCTGGCAAAGAGGATGTTGTGAGCGTTCATCAGAGTAACCACCATCATCTTCGCTTTGTTTGTGTGATTCCGAGTTGCAGTGTGGTCCCCCTGTATACCAACACCTTCTTGGTGCCACTGCAGCTCCAGTGATGACCGTGGGCATAAAGCCATTTTCACAGTCCTCTGGTATTTTAGGAATTCTGGAGCTGTTGTTTGCTGACTGTGCAGCTGGAGTGTGGGAGGAAAGCAGAACACTGTGGTGGCTGCAGGAGGCCAAGGAAGTGTGTGGAAACAAGGGCTCATTGGGATGACATTCATCCATAAAATATATGGAGCAAGTTGCACTTATTCCAAGTCAGGATTATGACTGTTTTAGCCCAGTTTAAACATCAATGCAAACTAGATCTACAGTGCAGTCTGTCCCAGGGTCTTGGTCAAAAGCAATGACTAAGCCCAGCCTTGCTCCGTCACAGGAGAGCAGTTAATAACACAAGAATCAGCTTGTCTTCCCTTGCTGAACTCTCATTATTTATTGTTTCAATAGAAACAGGAATTCAACAAATAGTCTTCCTGACCTTAAGTGATTGTGGTATTCTGATTATAAATAAACTGAAAATCTGAATTCCTGTTCCTTTTTTAATTTAAAGCATGGGAATTTTATCTGCCAGTGGCATGAACTAAAAAGAATTTTCATCTATAGGATCATACATTTAGAGTGAAGGTATTTTCCTGATACAGCTTTGGAGTAGTTCTAGGGTTTGGGATGAGCCCCCTTTCTCCCTTCTATGTGCCCTCCCCTGACTAAAGGTACCTCTGGATTGAATCAGGGTCAAGAATGCTCTCAGAAGTGCCTTTGGGTTTTGGAGCTGGAGGGTGGAACAGGAGTTCTATAGCAGTTTGCGGGGGGCTTCCAGCACCCTCTCCTGAGGGATGTGTTTCATGCCATCTTTACTGTCTCCATGGGATCTTCTGGGAGTATTTATACTCCCAGAGGAACATGAAGATTACAGGTTCTCAGTGGAACCTGCTGAGCTGTGCCCTGCTGTGGGACTGTGCTTTCTCACCTTCCACCTACAAAAAATGAGCAGCCCTTTCACTGATGGGAATTTGTGGTGGAACCTGCCATGGCCACATGAGCAACCAGGTGTTGGATGTGCAAAGCCCTGGTCCCAGGGAAAGGCATGCTGGGGAGGAGCAGCTGGGTTGTGATTTGGCTTGCTTGCCCTGTGACCCAAAGGTTTGATGATCCCAGGCGGAGAGGACCTTGTGGCTCCTTCAGGAGCATTTCCACGTGATGCTGTCAGAGATGTGGATCTGTGCCTCCTGTTCCAGTCTGTGCAGCTCTACTACTCAACCCTAAGGAAAAAACATTCCCTCTGTTAGCAGCATGTTTTAGTTACTAACCTATTCTTATCTCAAATCACAGGTTTTTTTTCCTTTCCCCGATTCTCCTCCCCATCCCACAGGGTGAGCAGCAGTGTGGCACTTAGTTGTCAGCTGCGGTTAAACCACAACAGTCTGTCTTGCCTTTTCCAGTGATAGAACAAGGATTTAGGCAAAGGACCTAAATCTTGTGTTAACATGCTTCCTTTGCTCCTGCTTTCCCAGGGCGGCCACTGACCACAACATTGACAACACCACAGCAATCCTCAGGGAGTGGCTGAAGAATGTGCAGCACCTCTACCATGATGTGGAGTGGAGACCAATGGAGGAACCCCAGTGAGTACCACAGCAAGGGGCTGACCTGGTTTTCTGTATCCAAACCAGGAGTTCTACTAAATGTCCAGGGATTAAAATGTGGATTATTTATTTTGCGGTGTCTGTGCCATTAAAATTGTGTTCTTACGGAAAAAGGTAAGGTAAGGTCTCCATGAGGAGGTCTTTGACTTCAGTAAAGCAACTCATGCAGATCTTTGAAGAAAGCGTTTTCCATTCAGTGATTTAGTGTCTGCAGCTGCTCTCTCTGCATGGTAAACAAACCACATCAAGGGTTACAGGGAATTAAAACTATCATGCTTTATTTACAAGGAAGCAGAGAAATTGTAGGCCATTCCCATAACATCTATGAAAGCTCTGAGAACTAGATGTAATTCAGTATATTATGCCTTTGCATGACTTGCAAGACCATTGCTTTGAAATATGATGTGTTGGGGTTTTATTGCTTTAATTTTTATTTCTTTTTAAGATCGGCTGTTCCTGGTTTTGTTCTGTTTTCTGTTTCTTCCATCAAGGAAAATTACATCAATTTCCCCTTCCATTAGGTTTGCTGTTTTTTTCAAGGTCCTCAGTGCAGTGGTTGGGTATTTGTGGTACAAATCCACAGGGAATGCTGGTTTTATTGACATTTTTAATCCTTTCATTGCAATTGAGTTTTCTTCATCCTGTCAAACTTTTTAACTTATTTTTTCTTTAAACTTTTTTAACTTCTGCAAAAAGCTTTTGAAATTTGTAGCTCCCTCTCTGGCTTTTGCAGACACTGCTTCAAAGTCCTGGATTTTCATTCCACAAAGGGGTCTATCCCTAAGTTTCCTTATGTCTTTGCTACAAAGCCTTTGCTTTTGGACCTGGTCCTGAAAACAGTAACTTTAGTGATGTGATGGGGCTCGTGGAGTCAGGTGTTGGGTGTTTGGAGATTTAAGAGCTGTTCCTGGATGTGTTAACAGTTCCTAATAATTCCCAGACCCCGATGGAATCTGGATTGCCTTCATCTTCACATCCCAGCTTTGTTGATTCCGCTGGGCTGAAGGGAGCTGGATTTACAGCCTAGCAGAGGGCAGATGAGTTTGTACCAGAGGGTCAGAGAGGATAAATCAGTTGCAGTTCATTTTGGGGGTACCCTCCACTGAAGGAGTTCCTGACTTGGGTGCTGCTGACTGCTGGATTGTCAGGAAATACTGTGGCACTGCTTGTTCCCTGGTGCCCTCTGTGCTCATGTCAGCACACAACTTAGAATCATTCTACCCTCGAAACCTCTCCTGGATTGCCTGAGATGACGCAATGGTGATTTTCTTTCAGAATGAAGGGAACAAGGGAACTCTCTCTCTCTCTATTTTTTTTTTTTTTTGCCTTGTGTAATAAGGCCCAGACACGCTTTGCTGTTGATTTTTTTCTTTTTCTAGGTCTTACCCAGAAGAAATTGGTCCAAAACATTGGCCAAGCTCCCGATTCACTCACGTGATGAAGCTGCGACAGGCTGCCCTGCGTGCTGCACGGGAGAAGTGGTCAGACTACATCCTGGTAAATACACTGATTTCTTAACTGCCCTCAGGGAAGAGCTTTTCAGGTGGTCACTTGGATACTGGGGGCTGTCAAAAGGTTTTCTCTCAATCTAAAGACAAATTGAGATGTTGTGGGTCACTTTTTGGTCTGGTGAGCCAGGGACTTTGCAGCTAGGGAGGTGAGTCCTGGAGTAAACTCAGGGCTTTCTCCACAGGCATCAGGATTGAACGTAGTCCTGGTGGTGGGAGGTACCTGCGAGTGTCCCCCAGACTGAAACCCACCAGGTGAAATGTAAGGGAATAGTTTTGCAGATTTGGGAAGATGCTGCCCTTGGTTGCTGCAGTAGCAGTTAATGAGGCTGTTCCTACAGTCCCTGAGCAAGGTGAGGGTGCAAGGCCAGTTTGAGTTGTTCTTGGTCCTTTTCACAGAACACACTAGTCCTGAATTTTCAGCGATGTTGTTTTCCCTCACAGCTCCCTTATTCCTGTGCTGGTGTAATGTTGTGTGGAGTCAGGGAAGCTCCCCATCTTTGTCCCTCCCATTGCTGTGTCCTAGGGGCAGCTGCCCCTGGTCTTGCTGGTAACAACAGTGTGCCCTACGAAGCTGCCAGCTCACTGTTTCTGGGGTTTTCTTTGTCAGCCATTGACTCACAGAATTGTTTAGGTTGGAAAAGTCCTCTAAGGTAGTTGAATCCAATGATTAACCCAGCACTGCCAAGGCCACATCCACATGGCTTTTAAATCCCTCCAGGGATGGAGACTCCACCACTGCCTTGGGAAGCCTGTTCTAATGCTGGACAACTCTTTCAGTGAAGAAATTTTCCCCAGTATTCAACCTAAACCTCCCCTGTCCCACCTGAGGCCATTCCTTCTCCTCCTGTCCCTGTTCCCTGGGAGCAGAGCCCGACCCTCTCCTGTCAGGGAGTTGCAGAGCCAGAAGGTCCCCCCTGAGCCTCCTTTTCTCCAGGCTGAGCCCCTCCTGCTCCATCAGCTGCTCCTGCTGCTCCAGACTTTTGCCCAGCTCTATTACCTTCTCTGGACACACTCCAGCCCCTCGATGTCTTTCTTGTCATGAAAGGCCCAAAACTGACCCCAAGATCTGAGGTGCCTCACCAGTAGCCACTACAGGGGGACAGTCACTGCCCAAGCCACACTATTGCTGATCATGTGCCTCTGGCTGCTTTGTTCCCAAGAAAGTGTCAGGGGAAGCACATAATTTCATCTGTGAACAAATGTCTTTTTCTCTTCCTTCTCTAGTTTATTGATGCAGATAATTTACTGACCAACCCAGAAACCCTGAACCTGTTGATAGCAGAAAACAAGACATTGGTGGCACCGATGCTCGAATCTCGCTCCCTCTACTCCAACTTCTGGTGTGGCATCACCCCCCAGGCAAGTGACCTCGTGAAGGGTGTTAGGTGACTGTGAGCTGTGTTCTCAAAGGCTTCCTACCCTTGTATCTGTGGACCAGTGAGCATTTTCGTCTGTTTTGTGGGCTTTCCCATCTGCTTCTGTAGTGTCGTCCTTCTGAACAGAAGCTGCTGTAGCTCTGGGGTGTGCAGGGGTGGTGTTAACGTGTGATGCAGTCCCACTAACTTTACAAAAAATACTGATATGCAGACCAGAATTTTTTTTTAAGGTGCTTCCATATGTTTCTGTAATGGCCTTAAAACTCTTGGTGCATAATTTTAGGCTAGTTTTTCTGTATAGTGATGCTAATCCAAGAGGAATTTGCTTTTCTTTCCACAGCTCCTTGTGTATAAGTTACTTTCCACACTTACATATAGTGGGCAGCACCCTTTACCTTGTAGGGAGTGTGTGTGCTGAGGTGTGTGTATAATTGGTACTGGTGCTGAGCCTAAAAATCAGAGTTTCATCTTATCTTTTCAAACCACAGAAAATATCAGACACAAAAATATGTTAGAAAATAGCATTATTTTTAGAGCCAGAATGAGGTTTAGCTGTCACTTTACAAGCTGACTTACACCAGGGTGGTGTGTAGCTGGTAGTTAAGTCCCCACCTAGTCACTTGCTGCTTCCTGCCCAGTAGGATGACGGAGCAAATTGGAAGGGCAAAAGCAGGAAAAAACCCCAAATGAATCCAAAAGCAACCCTCATGAGTAGAGATAAAGATAATTTAAGAAGTGGAGGGGAAAACAACCCCAGACAAATGATACAAAACCATCACTATCCAGGCTGCTTCAGAGAAAATCAACTGCACACTACCAAACCCAGTACAGTCACCTTGTCCATTAAAGAGTTTTGCTATGAGAATCAAATGTATAGAAGGCAGATCTATGGTCACAGTGCCTCTTTGCCTTTTTTTTCTTTGAAATGTTCTTGATAAAGCTCTTGATGGGCTTTCCAAGACATTCAGGCTGAAATGGGGACTGTAGTTAATGCCTTTTCTCCCAGGTAAGCCTTAATAATGAGGTCAGCTTTTTGACCTGTTCTCCAGTCTGCTGCTGGCCTGTGTTTTGTCAGAATCCTAAGCTGTGTGTCTTCTGGAATAGCAAGAGAGTATGAGTTCTCTTGAAAAATTTCCCTGTTTGCCCTGGAAAGCTTAAGGATTTCCTTCTTAATTCCTATTCCTGAGTCTTGTTTCTTTATTTGTAAAGCTACTGCCTAGACAAATGTGTTTATTCCTGAGCTGCATATGCATCTCTGAGCTTCCCTGGGGCAACCTCCACATTCCTGCCCTGCCGTATCCCTTTGCTTTATTCCAGAGACCTAATCTGATATTAATTGTTCTTATTGCTGGAGCGAAATAAAGAGCAAACTCCATTTTTCCATTTCTTATATTTATCTGGCACAAAATATCATTATTACTTCCCTGTGTTACCAGGGACACCAGCAGGGATCAGAAGCCAGATGAAAACATAACAACTGTACTGGGTCAGTGGAAAGGTCCATCTGATAGTGACAGTTCCCTGCAGATGCCTAGGGAATAGTATAAGAACATGGAAAAAAAGTCTGTGATACTTCCCCAAATTACTTCTCTGTCCTCTGACAATCTCCTTCTGTTTTTTCTGAAGAATATCCTTGTCTTTAAGTATCTCAGAGATTTTTTTTCTTCTCCAGAAATCACTGTCTGAATCTATTTTTTCAACTACACCATCTTGTGACAAGGAGTTCCACAGTTCAGGATAAATAATTGAATAAAAATAGCAGAAAAAGGTCCTGAACTTGCCAAATTCTAGGGAGGTAAATATGGAGATGAAGCAAACGTGTGCAGGGAGGTATGTTTCCTTGTTTCGTTTTAGGGTTTAACATGGAGATATACATTTCCTAGTGAAGGTATAGAGTGTCCTTAAAGTCTCTAAGACTAAGTCCTGAGTAAGCCAGGTTTTCCATTGATGTAAATCAGCACTGCTCCACAGTCTGAAGTGCATCTCTGCCCATCTGCACCCAGTAGGAAGTTCCCATCATTACCAGCATTAGCTGAGAAAAGGAGAGGGAAAAACCTTGCAGCAAATGCATCTTGGGATGCATTTGGTGAAAAAGCTTCTCAAGTGAACAGCAGAGTTCCTTTTTTTTTTCATTTTCTCTTAGTTGCTGCTTCTTGTTTCTGTGCAGTCCCAGGGCTTCACGTGCTCAGCCTTGCTCTCTCAGGGGACTTGGGGAAGGAATAACAGCTGGAGCATGCCCTGAAACAGGGCCTCCCTCTGGCACTGAGCCATAGCAAGCCAAACCCAGCTCCAGACAGCCTGACATTCAGGTGTCATACAGCAAACCTTAAGAGAGAGCACGGCGGCAGCAGCGTGGATGAATTGGAGTCTCATGGGAGACAATCAGGCAAGCCAGGGGTGTTGCCAGCTGCCTTTGCAGGTCATTTAAACAGCTCCAGGGAGCGTGGGGACCAGGAGCATGGAAACCTGGAGCATGGACCTGGAATGTGGGGACCTGGAGCACAGGCCGGGAGCCGGGAGCAGGCAGACATGCATGGTGTGGCAACTGGCGCAGGCAGGGCAAGCAGGAAGGGCACGGCCGCCCTCCTGGCTCCTGTGGCTGGGCTGTGTGATAGATGTGCCTGGTTGGTTATTTTTGGTCTTTCCCCCCTCAACTCAACTAGATCGACAATGGTTTCCAAACAATCTAAAGCTCCTGGTGCTGCTGCCAGCAGGAGTGTGCCCACTCAGACAGAGCCCCCCCAAGGATGCAGCTGTCCCAGACAGTGGCTGCAGGAGTGTCTGAGCCTGGCCTTGGTACCGGGGCACAGTGCAAAAGACACCTGTGTGTGAAGAGGAGAATAAGCTGCTCTGTCTGGGGGCAGAGCTTAAGGAAGAGGTGGAAAGGCCAAGGAGTAGTAGGGAGAGGAAAAGGGAAACAGACTAGTGGAGTCACACCCTCCCGACCCTGAGAGAAGCTCAGTAGGAGTCAGAGAAGTCCTGAACCTCTTGTCATCAGACAGAAGGAGGAGACCAAGTAGATGGGGCGGAATGGAAAGGGGTCCCTGCTTGGGGAGATAAAAGAATCCTCTCCTGACCCCCATTGCTCACCAGGGGCCCTGACCCTCCTTTCCACAACAAACAGGTACGAGGCCCTGGATCGAGAGGGTCAGGCAGATGACACTTGAGAAGAAAATTGTCAGCAGGGTCTCCCAGTTTCACTCCATCTGTGGGACGGATCACAGCCTCAGGATGTAAAGAAAAAAGGAAGGGTAGTTGTGGTAGGTGAGTCCTTTCTGAGGGGAACTGAGGGCTCTGAGTGCCGACCTGACCCATTCACAGGGAAGTCTGCTGGCTCCCTGGGGCCAGGGTGAGGAGATTACCAGGAGACTTCCGGAGTAAATTCAGCCCTGTGATTATTACCCACTGCTGGTTGTCCAGGCTGTTAGTGATGAGGATGATGGGAGGGGTACCAGGGTAATTAAAAAGGACTTTGGGGCTCTGGGTCAGTTGGTTGATGGGACAGGAGAGCAAGTGGTGTTCTGTCAGTTCTTGCAGTAGCAGGGATGAATGAGGAAAGGAGCTGGAAAACCCGTTTTATCAATACATGGCTTAAAAGGATTGGTACCACCAGTGGAATTTTGGTTTTCTGGATCATGGTACCAGGCTTGCTAGAGCCAAATGGGTTTCATCTGCCTAGCAAGGGCAAAAGAACTCTAGCCTGTAAGTTGGCAGAGCTGATCAAGAGGGCTTTAAACTAGGTTTGAAGGGGGAAGGGGATGAAACCAGGCTCTCTAAAAATGAGCCTAAAGGTGGTAAGCCAGAGTTAGGGGTGAAATCAGCAGCCCAGCTGAAGTGCATGTACACCAATGCAGGCAGCATGGGTGACAGACAAGAGGAGCTGGAAGCCATCGTGCAGCAGGAAAGCTCTGATGAAGTCATTGTCATGGGAATATGGTGGAATGACTGGCATGACTGGAGTGCTGCCATGGATGGCTATAGGCTCTTCAGAAGGGACAGGAGAGGTGGGAGAGGTGCAGGAGTGGCTCTGTACGTTGGGGAGTCTCTTGACTCTGTAGAACTTGAGGTCAGTGACAACAGTGTTGAATGCCCATGAGTGACAATCAGGGGGAGGCCAACAAGGCCGACATCCCGATGGGAGTCTGTTCCAGAACACCCAACTAGGCTGCAGATGTAAATGAATTCTTCTACAAGCAGCTGGTGGATGTTTCAAAGCCTTGTTCTTGTGGGAGACTTTAACCTGCCAGATGTCTGCTGGGAACTCAACCCAGTGGAGAAGAGGCAGTCTGGGAGGTTGCTGCAATGTATGGAGGATAACTTCCTGTTGCAGCTGATAAATGAACCTGCCAGGGCCCTGCTGGACATGCTGCTTACAGAGAAGGGCTGGGGGGAGATGTGGTGGTTGGAGGCCACTGGGGCACAGTGACCATGAAATGATGGAATTTTCAATACACAGTGAAACAAGGAAGGGCATCAACAAAACTTCTACCCTGGAGTTCTGCAGGGCAGACTTGGGCCTATTCAAAAGGCGGATTTGAAGAGTACCTTGGGCAACAGCCCTTAAAAACAAAGGGCTCCAGGAAGGATGGACAGACTTCCGGAAAAAGAGATCTTGAAGGCGCAGGAACAGCCTGTCCCTGTGTGCTGAAAGCTGAACCAGCGGGGAAGAGAACTGGCCTGGCTGGGCAGGGAGCTTTTACAGGAACTCAGGGAGAAAAAGAGGGTGTATCACCTTTGAAAAAGGGCAGACAACTCAGGAAGTGTTTAGGGATGTTGTTAGGTCATGTAGAAATAAAATTAGGGAGGCAGAAGTACAGTTTGAACTTAATCTGACCACTTCTGTCAAGGATAACAATAAATGATTTTATAAATACATTGATAGCAAAAGGAGGGGCAAGGAAAATCTCCATTCTTTGTTTGACACGGGGAGTTGTGGGGGGAACATAGTTAACAAAGACAAGGAAAAGCTGAGATACTTACCACCTTCTTTGCCTCAGTTTTCAGCAGTAAGGCAGGCAATCCTCAGGACAACTGGTCTCCTGAGCTGGTAGACAGGGATGGGGAGCTGAATAGCCCCCCTGTAATCCAGGAGGAAGCAGTGAGTGACCTGCTGAGCCACTTGGATG